>OY757012.1:184125200-184501201 GCA_963580285.1 Lucinisca nassula
CCTGTGAAGTTTGGTCAAAATCCAATCAGTGGTTTAGGAGGAGATGTCGTTTGAAGAAATTGTTTACGCATGCACGGACGCACGCACGGACGGACGCACGCACGACGGACGACGGACAAAAAGTGATCCCAAAAGCTCACCTCGTCACTACGTGACGGTGAGCTAATAAAAATAGGAAAACATAGAAAATTATGGGTCCTTTCCGGTCCTTTCCGGTAATCAGGTCCTTTCTGGTCCTTTCCGGTAAATTTACGCACCGAAACAAATTGGGTCATTTTGAGGTTGTTTTAATTTTTTCGGGATTTTCGGAGCTGGAAAAATGCCAGTACGGGTAAAGTCCGTTGATTTGACATGAGGCATGATGATCCCAGTTGTCCCGTATGTACAAGAATCTTTCTTCCGTCGGACCATTAGAGAGTGGAATGCTCTTTCCGATTCGATCATTTCTACAGTTGAAGGTGCTGATAATACTGAAGCTAATTTGGCCTCTTTCGTGAGAGCCAGGGATAACTTCACAGGTCCTGATCTTTGAATGGCATTTGCCGTATTCTCAGTAATAATTCCGAATGCTGATTCTGGTATGTGACTCTACCGATGGAGAAGAACCGGCATTTCCTAGGGTCATCCCAGAAGGCAAATATAGAGTCACTCACTTCAGAGTGCATAGGACACTTCAGTGTTTTTCACACGGTGCATCGTGACATTGACATTTGACCCTTGACCTCGAAAATCTATAGTGTTCATCATCGCTCCACGGGAAACATTTGTGGAATGTTTGATACTTCAATGATGATAGCTTTGCCTTTTATCCTGTTCACAATGTTTTCAATGTCAAGTCCATTGTTAACTTAGCATTTGACCCTTGACCTTGAAAATCAATAGGATTTATTCTCTCTCCATGGGGAACATTTATGGAAGGTATGATGCTTCTCCGATGATGGCATTGTCTTTAATCCTGTTCACAAGTTTCCGGACACACGGACACCCACACAAACACCCACACACGGACGTATGGTATCGATCAGGGGATATTAACGAACAATCATGCCATGTGTCATTGACTGGTGACAGATAGATCTCAAAGCTATAATTCTGAAGTCATTCAAAATTCCTAAAGTATTCTGTTGCTTATTTGCGGCGAAATGCTCTTTATGACCTGCTCGCGATGTTTCACACTCTTTTTCCACCTTCTCTGTTTATGATTTGTACTGCCCGCAATGGGGAATGGCCTTAGAAAACCTTTCCTATAATGAATCGGTAAGAAAAGGCTCATTCTTATGTATTAGGTCCAATCCTTTAAAGACATACACTATTATGAAATCTTTTAATGAAATTAAAGGTAAACTAGATCGCGCAGTCGATGATATACCATCGCAAATACCCGCTTTTTCTATGAATAACACTAATGACTATGTATTAGCTAGCCAAAACTACATATAAGTTAAAAAAAAGTTGCAAAGAACATTCTAACTGATAAGCAAAGTTTCAGGAGTGTAACTCTTATAGTTTAGAAGATATGGCAAAGTCATACTGTTTTTACCTATGACCTTGGGATCATGTTGAGGTCCACCAAAATTATCCCAATTTATCCTATATTCCAACGGCCATCCAATATCCAAGTTTCAGAAGTGTAACACCAATAGTTTAGAAGATATGAAAAAGTCTTACTTTTTAACTTTTGACCTTGGGGTCATGTTGAGGTCGAGGTCACACCAAAAGTATTCCAATTTATTCAATATTCAAAGGGCCATCCAATAACCAAAGTTTCAGAAGTGTAACTCCGATAGTTTAGAAGATATGGCAAAATCATACTTTTTGACCTTTGACCTTGGGGTTATGTTGAGAACGAGGTCACACCAAAAGTAGCCCAATATATTCTATATTCCAAGGGCCGTCCAATAACCAAATTTTCAGAAATGTTACTCCGATAGTTTAGAAGATATGACAAAGTCATACTTTTTTACCTTTGACCTTGGGGTCATGTTGGGGTCAAGGTCACACCAAAGGGAGTCCAATTTATTTCTATATTCCAAGGGTCATCCAATAACCAAAGTTCCAGAAGTGTAACTCCAATAGTTTAGAAGATATGGCAAAATAATACTTTTTGACCTTTGACCTTGGGGCCATGTTGAGGTCAAGGTCACGCCAAAAGTAGCCCAGTGCCATCTACATTCCATTTATTATCCACAGGCAAAGTTTGAAAAATGTATCTTAACCGGTTTCAGAGGAGATCCATTCCATAGAAACTCGACGGACGTATGTACACACACACACACACACACACACACACACACATACTTACATACAAACATACATGCATACAGACCCCCGGACTGATAGACACTCGACTCTGAAACGAGAAAAATATACCCGATTTTTCTTCGAAAAAGCGGGTATAAAAAAGTTGTTTTCCGCAGCGCTTCCTCCTTTGCTCCAACATGGAGCAATTTTTTACTTGTGTATTAATGAATTTATTAAACAAGTTGATGTAAAGGGAGTTTAATAAATTCAATAATACATGGGCACGAATGCAAGATTCTATTTATCATATGACATATAAAACACATTTTATTCACAATTTTACAAAATTAGTAAACACGACGTCTTTAAGACATCATGCATGTAAGCATATCAGGGCATATCATTCTGCTAATTTGCATATTTAATCCACTAGTGGATATTAGAAATTACAGTAGAACCTGTCTTTGTTGCCACCTCTATTAAGCAAGCAACCTGTCTTAAGGAAGCAGGCATTCAGTACCCCCGAAAGGCAAATGTGTTAAATTTCACCTGTATTAAGCAAGCACCTGTCTTAAGCAAGCACATTTTGGTTATCCCTTAGGTGCTTGCATAGTACAGGTTTGACAGTAATTACATTGCATTAATACATTCTAAGACACGATGTCATGATAAAATACTGTAGGTGGCAGGGAGGCAAAAGTATTTATGAAAAATTCTCTTCTGAAGGTGAATTCATTCCATCAACAACCCACATTGTATAACCATTAGTCAAAAAAAAATCTTAACTCAGCAAAATCACATCTTATGTCATTTTGTCTAAATTGCATTTCCTTGTAAGCTTAAATAAGATAAACTATTTATAGAATAACACAGATGCCAAGCAAACTGATAAAATCCCAGATTTTCAATGCATCAAATCCTTGGTGTCCTCGCATGCAGGACATACATAGAATGTTGTAACATTATTATATTGAAGGATCTAGTAAGAAAACATAGATGTGGCACAGGATTGTCACGATCATGTCTTTTTTGTTATCCACTGACCTATGCCTATTTTGGCCATACAAAGCCCTTCAGTGACAATGTTAAGACTGGCTGGCATTTTTTATTCAATTACATGTTGTCTGATCGCATTAGTCTCAGGAAGTATGTTTGACCAGAAGAGGAATTCTGGGAGGATTAGAAATGTCAAACCGAGACTTCAGAGAAATTTGATGGCCATTGTGGTAAGAAATATCTATAATGAAAACCGGAAAGGGTTTGTAAGAAATTCAATATCTAACATCTATAGGATGATATTGCTGATTGCAATGGCATGTCACAGTAACAATGTATGTTACCATAGAGATGGAATCTTGATATTTTTAACTTTTTTTTAATGCATCAAGCTAAATTTGAAATAGATGATGCAAAGCAGATGAATCAAGCCTTATATTCACTGAACAAGAGGACCATGAGGTCCCGATCGCTCCCCTGAGCCCTGTGTATTATTTGGTCCCTTTTTCCCATCTAAGTGACTATTATCTTTGGCACTGATAAATATCAAGGTCAGCGAAATTGGCAGAGTGACTGTTCTTGGCCATTATATGCTTCCTTTCATATTTTATATATCTGTAAAAATTTCAAGATATTCCATATGGCAAAGGAGAAAAAAAAAAGGCAAATAAAAAAACAAACAAGAGAACCAATGCCCCCCGTGGGAGCCAATTTTTATGCCGGTTAAAGTTTTTGTGACCGACAGACAGACAAACAAACAAACAGACAGGGCAAAAACTATATGCCCTGAGGCAAAAAAACATTTTTGAAATCCATTCAGGGCTGACTGATCAAGATCAAGGATCATCAGAGTGGTGGTCCTTGGCTATTACATGCTTCCATTAGTGGTCTATTCACCTTATTTGCATTATCTGCTGGTTCCTAGTCTGAAGGTTATCGGTGTTGGAAAAACAGGTAACCAGACCCCCCTGACCTTAAAAGGTCAGGGGGGTCTGGTTACCGGTTTTTCCAATATTGACAATGTGCAAGCTGGGAGCCAGCAAATAATGCAAATATGGTGAATATATCTTTGAAGTTCCATCCATATATTCCAATAGGTAAAGGAAAACCATTTATTGGGAAAAAATTCCACTCAAGTCAATGTTGTGCCTGTAGGGGTACAAAATCACCTTACTATGAAATGTAGGTCAATGTCAAACAGATATGTTTACATAAACATTGCAATCCGAAGATACAAGTTTTTCCAAGTATCATTTATGAAGTTCTTATAGTTCTTGAAAAATGGGACTTAACATTGGGCATTAGGGTTAATACAAGGGTTGATACAATAATTCACAAAGTCAGTGACCCAATAAGTGAAGGTCAACATCATATATGAATGCTTGCCCCTTGATGCAAGATTGTATCATTTATGAAGCCCTTATAGTTTTTGAGAAATGGACTTAAAAATTAAGGTGAAAGCTAGGGTTGCTGCAATAGTTCACAAAGTGAGTGAACTATGAAATATAGGTCAAGGTCACACATGGATGCTTGCTTCCTATATGCAAGTGTACCATTTCATTCTATATTCAAGTTGCTATTCTTATATGCAAATGTACCAAGTATCATTAATGAAGAAATGGACTTGAACCTTAATTTGAATGCAAGGGTTTACACAACTGTTCACAAAATCAGTGAACCATGAAATGTTTGTCAAGGTCAAATATGGATGAATGTATTAACCCTTCTCTTGCTGAATATTCAATTAAGCCACACCCATTTCAGACTTTGAACCAATCAGATTATTTGAAGTAATTTATTCCTACATATTCATAAAATGAATGCCAAACAGTGTAGATCCTGATCAGATGGCTTCTTCTGAAGCCATCTGATCTGGATCTACACTGTTTCCAAAAATAGGGGTTGTCGTGAACAGCAAGATAAGAGTTAAAGTTGCCACCCCTAGATGTGAGTTTGTACCAAGCAACATTAATGACGCTCCTAGCTCTTGAGAAACAGACTTGAACACTAGGGTAAATGCTGGGGTGGACGCAGATGTTGCAGTGAAGGCTTAACCCTTGTCCTGCTAATCCCGGATATGCCTTATCTTTGAAACAATGTAGATCCAGATCAGATGGCTTCTGACGAAGCCATCTGATCAGGATCTACATTGTTTGCCATTCAGATTGTGAATTTGTTGCAATAATTTGCATCCAGTAATCTGATTGGTTGATAATCGGTAGTGGGTGTGGCATATATAAATATTCAGCAGGACAAGGGTTAATGTACATAGGGATGAAAGAATGGACTGACAACCAGACTCTTATATGTGCCAGTGCATGAAAAAATCTACAACAAGTCTTGAACGACCAGTGAAGACTCAGATCAGCCCGTGCATTTGCAGGGTCTGATCAGTGTCTTTGCTGATAGCATGTACCTAACATCTATGCAAAGAGACATAAGCAAAAGGTCTTGTCATTGCGGATGGAGGCCCAGGTTGATTTGAGTCCCTGCTGGTCACACCGGTCTTATTGTAGGTTTTGTCATGCGCAGGCTTATATCATGCCATGCTTAGTGCAGATGTGACTGCAAATGCTTTGATTGGCAGTTTAAGGGTTAACCAACCATATTCAGACATAAATGCAATACCTCAGAAAAATTCTGCCGAAGGCTTTGAGATGCCTGTGGGGGTGCTAAGTCCCAAAACAATGAAATGTAGGTCAAGGCCAAACATAAAGCTTGCATTAAAGTTGCCATTCCTAAATGCAAATGTGTACAATGTATCATTAATGAAGGTCTTATAGTTCTTGAGAAATGGACGAACTTAAGAGTAAATGCTAGGGTTGATTTAAACGTTCACAAAGCCAGTGAACCATGAAATATAGGTCAAGGACAACAATGGATGCTTGCATTATAGTTGCCATCCCTAGATGAAAGTTTGTATGAAGTATCATTAATGGAGCTCGTATAGTTCTTGGGAAATAGACTTGAACATTAGAGTGCATGCTAGGGTTGACGCAATAGTTCACAAAGTAAGTGGACCATAAATTGTAGTTCGAGGTCATATATGGATACCTGTATTGAAGTTGCCATCCTTAGATGGAAGTTTTATCAAGTATCTTGATGAATATAGTGCTTGAGAAATGGACTCTTACATTAGGGTGAATGCTAACATGGAGGCAATAGCTTACAAAGTCAGTGAACCATAAAATGTAGGTCAAGGTATATTAAAGTTGCCATCCCTAGATGCAAGTTTGTATAAAGTATCATTAATGAGGCTCTTATAGTTCTTGAGAAATGAACTCTTACATTAGGGTGAACGCTAAGGATTGACACAATAAACTTCAAAGTCAGTGAACCCTGAAATAAAGGTTAAGGTCAAAATATGGATGCTTGCATTAAAGTTATGATCCCTAGATGCCAGTTTGTACTAAGTATCATTAATGAAGGTCTTATAGTTCTTGAGAAATAGATTATTATATTAGGAAGAATGCTAGGGTAGAGGCAATAATTTACAAAGTCGGAGAACCATGAAATGTAGGTGTGTGTTTGTCTGAGTTTTACGTCCCACCAACAGCTAAGGTCATATGGAGACAGGACCTCGGTTTGAAGACTCATCCAAAAGTCTGGAGAAGCCCGGGATTGAACCCATAACCCCTGGTTTATCAGGCGAGTAACATAACCACTACACTACAGAGGCTTCTATGAAATGTAGCTTGTCAAATACAGATGCTTCCGTTAAAGTTGGCATCCCAAAATGCAAGTTTGTACCAAATATCATTAATGAATCTTTTATATTCTTCAGAAATGAACTCTTACATTTTCTATTTAGGTTGAATGCTATGGGTGAAAGCAAATGCTGATGGCTTAACGATAGAATGGAAAATTTGACTCCCAAGCTTAAAGCAAGCACTACAAATATCAAACTAACTGTATCAAATCATCAAAATTTTAATACACTTATAGATATCACTTTTCATTATAAAACGTATAAAATGGTTAAACTATGGATCCTAAAATATGTAGATTATTTTCTATATAGTTATCACATTTTTGTTTGGATATAACACAGTTGTTTGACTAACATAGTTTCTGCATTGAATCCCAACAATGGTGTTATAGAGAGGTTATGATGTAAAATCTAATTATCAACAGCTGATCGCAGACAGTGGGAACCAGTCAACAACCTACACAGAAGCATTCCAAAGTACACATGTAAAATTCCAAAGTCAGTGCTGACTGTTCTTTGATTTCAGCTGACAACGTTACATACAGCTGGGTCCAGTTGATGCAGTGCATGTTTATAGCCTGTTACTGTAGTCTTTCACTTCCAGGAAAAAATGTAATAAGTAAACAAGCCTTCAATTTTCTCAACATTGTCATGATAGGAGCTAGCCAATCTCGAGGGACTGGCTGAGACACCATCTTGATGGCTGTCACAAGATTAATACTAGACTTTAGCCAGCAAAACATAACACTGTGGATGAAGCAGTGTTATTAGATGGAAGGTTTAGGAAAGAGCTTGTCGAAAATGGAAATGACAATCAGGAAGTTGTAAGTTTCCAAGACAATATTTTGTCCCTATAGATGACTAATCTAGCAATTAACCCTTTTTGTACCAACTGGAATCTTCCTCCTTATATATAGCAGGAGTCCATTTCAAAATTTAGGGGTGTCAGGCTGTGTTTTCTTCAAAATTGATTTGGAAAATGGCTGAATTTTTTACAAATAGTGTAGGCCCTGATCAGATGCCGCATTCTGCGGCATCTGATCGGGGCCTGCACTGTTTGCCAGGGTACCCATTTTGGGGTTTCCGGTACTAAATGGGTTAATTTAATATTCAAATAACAGAAACTGAATTTTGGTTTGAGACATGACCATAACCGATCCTTTCTGATAAACAAATGCAGATACCTATAAAAACCGAGTAGATCCAGATGAGATAATGAGCAATCAAGGTCACTCACATCGTCTTGTCCTTAGATATTCTAACTCATCACAATAACAAGTCAGTGAAATGAACATCCCTCTACATCACGAAAACACACCTATATTATTTTGACCCCCTAGAACCCCATTTTCATATAGTAAAACTGGGATATGCAGGGGTAAACCTTATTTTTCTTATTTCTGCTCTAAAATATAGATTGTGGGTACTCGTTAGAACCGCCTCAATGAGGCGGTTCTAATGAGTACCCACAATCTATATTTGGAGCAGAAATAAGAAAAATATCACAATTTTCCATCATAAAATTTTCCTTTTTTCGGCGATAAAGGTGGCAATGTAGTTGTATAGGCATGTTTGCGTAATAAATTCCAACTTTATATGGAGAAAACTGGGGTTTACAGGGGTATACAGTTGACTCTCATGATATCAAACACTGATTTACTTTTGCTGTATGTTCATTGGATTTCCTTTTATCTCTAACTACGGTTAACTCAAACCAACTCTGGACAATAATTATTCAGCTTCCTGTTATATAATGATGGGTTATAACCCCAAACAATTTTTGGGGTTCAAACATTCTTCTTAACCATCACTTCTGGCGGGAAACCCCTAAATGGGTACCCTGGTCAGGATCAGGGTCTGCACTGTTTGCTAACAGGATTTTCCATCAAAAAATAGAATAAAAAATGAAAACACCCCTTATATGACTTGTCCAATATATACCAATGGAAGAGTCCACCAGTATACAATGGATTAATGAACATTGACATCATAATTATGTATTCCAGTTAATGCCCATACACACCAATGTTTCCAGGATTCCATTTTATCTGAATGATAGGTGTCACCAAGATGACCATGATCACTGTATCAATGTAAAATCTTATCACAGAAAATTAAGTTTAATGATGGCAGCATGAGAAAATTTAACCCTTTCATCCCTGTGTTTCGACGAGGTGGTTCTAATGTGTACCCACAATCTATATTTTAAGCAGAAATAAGAAAATTATCACAATTTTTTCATCTTAAAATTTTCCATTTTTCGTCATCAAAAATTGCAATGTATTGGTGTATAGGTGTGTAGGTAGTTGGGACACAACATTTGGCATTAAGTTTTTTTCGAACTTACAAATAGGAATGGTATGGTAGTTGAGTAGTGTAAATACTATATCTGGAAGATGTTGTCTTCTACTTTTGTGCTTGGCACTATAAGGGGTTGGCTGGACTAATAGAAATTAATAAAGCATTAACCCTTGTCCTGCAGAATAAACTAATTTAGCCACACCTTTTTCTGACAAATAACCAATCAAATTACATGATATAATGTATCCATTCAAATTTGTAAACTGAATGTCAGAGTGTAGATCCTGATCAGAAGCCATCTGATCTGGATCCACACTGTTTGCAAAGGTAAAGTTTTTTTGTGATCAGCAGGGTTAGGGTTAAACCATTAGGTTCAGAACCATTTCGCATTACGCAAACACACCTATACAAATACATTGCCACCTTTATCGCCGAAAAAATGAAAATTTTATGATGAAAAATTGTGATATTTTTCTTATTTCTGCTCAAAATATAGATTGTGAGCACTCGTTAGAACCGCCTCATGGAGGCGGTTCTAACGAGTACCCACAATCTATATTTTAGAGCAGAAATAAGAAAAATAATGTATACCCCCGGAAACCCCAGTTTTACTATATAAAAGTGGGGTTCAAGGGGGTCAGAATTATATAGGCATGTTTTCGTGATGAGATTTAGGTTTACCGCAAGCTTTAAGATGTCTAGGAAATGATTATGACAAGCTGGTCAGAAAGGAGCCATGTTTATTTCTGAGGTCAATGGGAGCCAGACACCATGTAATGAAATTTGGGATCTAAATCATAAAAGGTCTAAAACACAGCACAAAACCTAATCATCTGGACTAGTGTCAACCCTTAAGGCGAATGGGAACACCTTCAGGGCAAGTAACTCCTGCAAAAGTATTTTTGTCTCCCATGTCAATAGGGGGCAACTCTTAAAGGAAAGTATTTGCTCCTGAGAAGCAAATTCTTTCCTTTAAGAATATTACTATACAGACCCCTTTTTCAGTGGGACAGGGCTTACAGAAAAGCAAACAGGAAGTCCCAAAAGTTGTCTCCCTTCAAAAAATGTGCTAGGTGTTCCCATTCCCTTTAAGGCACCAAAAAATTAATTGAGCAGATAACAATGTAACTGAATTGACTACCCAGAAGATGATTCAAATGCAATATCATCTTTGAAAATTAAAAACAAGAAATTCTAAGAATGGCTATGTCACACTGACTGCTCTAAACATTATTTAGCTAAGTGTAAAAAGTAGGGCATGGTCAGTAATGGTCAATGGCAGTGGCCGGGGCAGTGGGCAGAATTCGTCATGGCAGTTTTGTATAGGAAGTTGGCCTACAGGCCTTGAGTGTTTAAACAATGGAGCTAAACACACAGAGACTTAATGTAAAAATCCTAAAAATCAGGACTAAATTGTCATAATTCTCCCAAAATTTTGACAAAAGGTGCAGACAGAATGGCAAACAGTGTAGTCTCTATCAGAACTTTTCTTCAGGAGCAGTCTGATTTGTTTCTGCATTGTTTGCTTAGGCCTATCTGTCCCAATACTTAGGCTCCTTATGGTAACACTGTTGATGCCAAATGTTACCTGCCTCAATCAAGACATTTGAAGATGTCATTTTCAAATGTTTCTGTCTTATTTTTCAGAGAAAATATACACATGTGAATTGTCTGAAAGGTCAAGCCTTATTTTCTTCAAAAAAAATTAAAAGATACTATAATTGCTATCTTCCTTAAAAATTGCTGTGGCACTGTTAGGAAGTGGGGTGGTTGGGCAAGGCAAAGGTGTCCTAAATCTTGCGTCACTAGGGCCTCCAACTGATATTGGCTTACTGTTGGGCAAGGCCTGCTGTCCTTGCAGCGGGTAAGGGTAGAGGGGGAGTATTTTTTTTCTTCTGTTTTTATACACTTCCATTCATTCTCCTCTTCCTTCCCTGTCCCCCACTTTCATCTCTTCTACTATCTCTTCTATCTCTCTATTCTCCCTTTCTCTGGGAGACAACAGTGGTTGACATGCCGTTTAACCCCAAATAATCAATGGCACTTTAAGGGTTATGGTTTTGAATGGATCAAGCAATGGTGGCATAGAACAGATAAAAGAGCATTTGATGAAAATCTCAAGATAATTTATTCCAGTCCTAGAATTAGCCAGAGCATTGTCACTGGTCAAAACTTCTGTTGCTATTGGAAGAAAGAACAGTTACCTAAACAGGACAAGAGGGCCTAGATGACCCTGGATCACTCACTTGAGTTCAAGATGAATCATAGCTTGTGGAAGTGATGGGGTCATTTACTTAATTAACAGTGTTGTAAAATAAGTCAAGGTCAACCAAGGGTCATTAAATTGGTAGGGCCCATGTCTCCAATGCTGCATACCAAGTTTCAAAGTCATCTGCAATTCAGTATCAGAGATTTTCAAAATGTTTTCACCAAATACATGTACTGGCATGACTGCCATCTTGGTCATGTTATCCAAACCCCATTCACCATATTTGCATTATCTGCTGGTTCCTAGTCTGAAGGTTATCAGTGTTGGAAAAACAGGTAGCCAGACCCCCCTGACCTTGAAAGGTCAGGGGGTCTGGTTACCTGTTTTTCCACTATTGACAATGTGCAAGCTGGGAGCCTGCAAATAATGCAAATATGGTGAATGAACAAACATTATGTTGTTTGATACCAGTTTCAAACTGCTGTTTCTGCAGCTGTCTGCAGTAGGTCTTCCATTTTCATGCCAACCTAAAGCAATAAGTTGAAATCACACCTGTTATGATATGCAGGTAATGCCATTTCATCTTCTGATTAATTAAAACATCAATATCTAACAACCTCTCATGTCATTCAACTATCTCACTAATGATAAAATAAGGAGCCCTTTTATTCCCTAAAACCACCAAGCAAAATTGGTATGCAGATGACATTACATTTATTTTTAAATATTTCAGTAAAAATTAGGCTTGCATTTCAAGTGAATCATCTACCAGCCTAATTTTTTCTAAAAGAATTAAAAAAAATATATTTGAGAATGCTGTCTGCAATTGTTGAGATTGGAGCTTTAAGAGTTGAGTACTTGAACCCATTTTATAGGGAAAACCATAAACGTGCCACTGGCAAACAGTTAAAGCCCAGATCAGACGCCACAGAATGTGGTGTCCTTTCACTGTTTGTGTACATTTCTTTTTTTGCATACATTCTAAAAAAACAAAATCCAAAAATAACTGAATCGGAAACCGAGGAAATATAAAATGGACTCCTGCTGTATATTAGGAGGAAGATTCCATTCAGTACAAAATTGGTTAAACCCTCTCAAAGTGTGATATTAATGAGGGGCTGGTAAACACATCATAAAATGTGTTTACCAAAAGTTTTAAAATAAATACAATAATTATTATTCCCAACAGAAGCTGGTTCTAAGGAAAATAATTAAAGTTCCCAGTGAACCAAAGCAAATATTTCTTACTGAAATGAATATAAAATCAGTCTCATCTGCAAATAATGAACAAACTTGTGTTCCATCAGAGTTTATAATGCACACAAAACAGTTGCCATTACGAAAACACACCTACACAAAAACATTGTAAATTTTACTGATGAAAACTTTCGATATTTTTCTTATTTCTGCTCAAAACAGATTGTGGATACTCATTAGAGGCGGTTCTAACAAGTACCCACAATCTATGCTTTTGAGCAGAAATAAGACAAATAATGTATACCCCTGCAAACCCCAGTTTTACTATATAAAAGTGGGGTTTAAGGGGGTCAAATTTATTTAGGGGTGTTTTCGTGATGAAAAAGCTTCTTAAATGGTTTCATCATAAACAATGGAATGTTAGCTTCAATGACACGAGGGAATGACAATGAAAATTGTTGACATTTTTAAGTCCACAATTATCAACTGACATAAAGTTACCAAGAAGTAACCATGGAGTTTCCCAGCAATTTACAATGTGACCATTATCAATGACCAATACTTACATACCGTAAAAGTCCGAAAAATTCTTGATCAAGTTCTTTGTCATTCAGCTTGTGAACTGCATCCAATTTAATAGTCTACTACTAACATCAAGTAATTTGATCATTTGATACCAGAAATCGGCATGATCTGGGCATGCAGTGTTTGCCAGGGTACCTGTTTTGGGGTTTCTAGTACTAAATGGATTTATCTTTTAGTTCATACACAGCAAAGCAGATGCAATATGCCACAATCAAACAGGAGCTCATGAGGTGGGGTAATTTAGGCCTGGCCACTGCCCAAGTCACACAGAGAATACACATACAAACAAGACACTATTCAGAGCAGGAGCAATGCCTTATTTGAAAATTCTTAAGAACATATAAACCACAATATAACATGTTCACTAGAACATATTTTTGGTTTAACATCAACTAACCCACATCCTGTGGAACTGACAACCCCTACCTTTGACAACAGTATGGATCCAGGAAGCCATACACCGTTTGACATGCAGTTTGTGAGCTGAACAAATATATTATCAAATAATTTGATTGGTCGATAGTCAGAAATGTGTCGGTTTGGCTAAATTAATTTATTCTGCAGGATAAGGTTGATGATGGAGCCCAAATGTGTATAGAATATTTGAAAAAAAAATTTTTTTATAATTCATATATTTTCTGTTAGGTTACATGGTTGTTGTTTATACCCATTGTATACTAGTGGACTCTACCATTACTTATTATGTTGGACAAGTCCATTATATCATATAAGGGGTGTCAGGCCTATTTGTTCATTTTTATTCAATTTGTGACGGAAACGTTGCAAAGATTGTGGTATTGGTTGAGGTAGTTCTAACGAGCACCCAGATTTATGCTTTTAAGCCAGAGTTAGGAAAATAATGTTTATGTCTGTATACCTAGTTTTCCTTATATAAAGTAGGTTTACAGAGGCCTTCATTTCATGGACTTGTTAACATGATGACAACTGGAAAGTATTTCCCAAGACACAAGTGCATACAAAATAAACAAAACATACCTAATAGGATTTGCAACTGAACCAAAGTTTAATTACAAAAACAGAAAAGAAAATTAATAAATGAAATAGAATTCCAGATTAAAAAAAACTACCAAAATAATAGCGCAGCTATTTTCTATATAGTCCTTAGCCGCTCACCTGAGTGCTGAGAGTTTCTGAAGGGTGTTTACCTTGTATGGGCATGGCAGCGATATTGGTAATGTGACCAATAATTGGTAAATTCATATTAATAAATATTCATTTGTAAATTTGACATGAAATTTGGTTACAAATGGATCAGTGGTTTCTGTGAAAAAATAAGTTTAAATTTCTTATCTGATTGACCTTGGGCTAAGAGAATGACCTTGACCATAAATACTGAGCTTGTTTCACTCACTCAAGTAGCTAACTGCATCTACCAATTTTCCAATCACAGGCTGCAATAGTTTCTGAAAAATACATTTTTCTTTTTTTAACATATTTTTTACCTAGGTGTAAAATATGTCAAGGTTATCAACAGGGGTCATCATTTGAGGAAACCATATTGGGCCCAAGGCCCCCAGTGCTACTTGCCATTGGTTGGGGAGAAGATTTCTGAAGTATTTTACTCTTTATGGGCATGGTGGCCATCTTGGTCATGTGACCAAACTCATATCAATAAATTTTCATTTTCTTGTTTCTAATAGCTTCTATATAAAATTTGGTCACAAGCAAACCAGAGGTTCCTGTGGAAAATAAGTTTTAATCTTCATATCTCAAAGGCCCAAGGTCAAGGTCAATGGTCAACATCAACGAATGACCTTGACCCTTGAATATTCGTGTAGTTTTAACCACTCATTAAGCTAACTGCATCTACCAGTTTTAAGATCACAGGCTGCAATAGTTTCTGAAAAATACACAGTTTTGACGCTTCCCCAGACAAAAGACTATATGGCCAAATTTGACCTTTGCATAACATTGGAAAATCATCCAAGGGTCTTCATTTGAACAAATTATGATGAGTCTGAAGTCCCCAATGCTATATGTTAAGTTTCATGACAACTAGGCCTCTGGTTTGGGAGAAGATTTTTGAAGTGATTTTACCTTACATGGGCATAGTGGCCATCTTGGTCATGTGACCAAATTCATTTTAATAAAATTTTCATTTCCTTGTTCCTACAGGCATTTATGTGAAATTTTGTTGCAAATGGCCTAGTGCTTTCTCAGGTTGGAGCTAAGATCATAAGGAGATGGGTAGTATATAATGTATGACCACTGTAGAGGCAATCAGATTTGAGATGTTATGTGAATTGTTTGCCCAACTGACATTCACTGAATTGACATTCTCTGAATAAGTTGAAAAGTGTTCAAAGGACACAGATTCCCCTGCTAGAAAGAGGAATTAAGTAATGTTAAATGCACATTGCTAACACAATCTCTGACCTGGACATTGATGCGGACACAGATTTAAATGTAGACAAATTGATGGACAGGGACAACACAACCATTCTTCAAATGGTGGGGGCATAAAAATGCTGTTCGAAAATAATGTCTGCAACAGCCATGTTCTGAAAGATGCAAGTCACAACAACTGTTGCCTGGTTACCATAAGAATCATTGTTACAAACAGTGTGGACCCAGACTATTTCACTCATATCGAGCTGATAGTTAATCAGAAGTGGGCGAAAAACAAAGAAAACCAACTGACCCTCCGTTGCAGAACTTCGCATCTCACATGTAACCCGAGCCAGGCTCGAACCACAGCAGTGACAGACCTAATGATTAACAGTCAGCACTGTTATCCACTAGGCCACGGAGGCCCATTCAAGCCCTACTTAACTAGGAATGAATATAATGGCTCAACAACTGGCAACAGTCTCGATGTAAGTCTGATTTTCTCATGCCAGACTCACATGTAATTAAAAATTTAGTAATTGCACAGACATAATCATGAAGAAAAGCAGGCAGCTGTGTTAAGTTTTGTCTGGGAAAGAACACTCCCAAATCATTCCAACATTGTATTTTCTTGACTTTCAATCACTGACAGGCATCAAAATATCAAAAGCCTTTTAGATACTGTCTTTGAAATACTTCTCTACTTCCTTCTATTTTTCACTGTAAAGTGGAATTCATCAAACAATTTGTGCAATATGTAACAACTATAAAGTCTGCTATACAGTCTGCTATACAGCACAAAAGGCAGATGACAGTCTATTTCTTGTTCCTTAACCCTTGTCCTGCTGAATATTTAAATATGTCACGCCCACTACTGTTTATCAGCCAATCAGATTACTTGATGCAAATTTTTGCAGCAAATTCATAAACTGGATGGCAAACAATGAAGATCCTGATCAGATGGCTTCTTCAGAAGCCATCTGATCTGGATCTTCATTGTTTGAAAGATAAGGCATATCCGGGCTCAGCAGGACAAGGGTTAAGACACCGAGAAAAACTACATTTGAAAATGTCATCTGCTTATGTCGTCTGCCCAATATTTTTGCAAACTTTTTAAAAATATTTTTGCATACAGTCAAGATCAAACTGCTCCTACAGGAGCAGTCTGATTAGGGCAGTCTGATCTGTAGGAGCAGTCTTGATCTTGTTCCACAATGTTTGCAAAAAAATACTTTTGGTAACCAGCAGACAGCAAAGCAGATGACAATTGTCGTGACCAGCATTTTATGGGTTAAAATTCTGAGAAAATATGGCTAGGCACTACTTCATATGAACATATGAATTGTATGCCCAAGCAGACTTATCATGTAATGTCAAACCCAGATCAGGCCGGATGAAATGTTGGGCCTGACCTGAATTGAACCTATTTGACACTGATGGTAATCCTGGGCACTGTGCAGACATGCTTTTTAGGCCTGCCACCTTGAAAATAAGGTCAAGGCCAGCAAAACCTAATACATGTACATATGTGGCTACATCTATTAAGCAAGCACCCTGTCTTAAGCAAGCATGCATTTGGTTCCCAAAATAGGCAAATGCACTAAATTTCAACTGTATTAAGCATGCACCTATCTGAAGCAAGCACATTTTGGTTATGCCTTAGGTGCTTGCTTAATACAGGTTGGACTGAACATGCAACTGTTTACTTAATCCTAGTATTGTAATCATACAAGTTTAATAAGAATCCATCATTGATTTAGGTTGGATTGACTTTTGCAGGCTAAAAGGACTATTGAGAAACTATCACTTCTGCCAAAAGCACTATTGCAATACTAGTTACTATTGAAATACTATTGTGATAACTACTGGGAACACCTTTTGCTTACTGGTAAAAAAGACCAAAGATTTACATAAAACATTAGTGTTGGTGAAATCGAGTGTTGAAATCCCATTGATGAAATGATCAAATTGATCAAATCCAGTGAAGAAAAACCACACTGTTGTTGTAATATCTGTTGAATTGAGCACATGCTGATATAAAAAACGCTGACATTTTAAAGTGCTTGTTTACAAATTCTAAAACACTCTTCTTTATGACCATTATATGGAAATATCTTCTATTTATAGACCTATGATTTCTATTTATAGTCTAATATTACTATTGAGAGTGAAAACACTATTGCCACTTCTATTACTAAGACCACTACCATGATAAGTAATATTGCCATGGTCACTATTGCCATACATCAATAGTTTGGCAGCCGCACCCATTGGGGATTGGAGAAATAGATGGGCTGCATGATGCTTCTACACAGAGCTGAAGTTGACCGCACACGAGCACTTGTAAACCGCTTAGAGGATCTAAGCCTACCCAGGCAAAGTGGTGAGAGTTGGAGCGTCCCTGCTTATAAACCCTATTGGTTTCATTGGGAGACAGGGCTTGAAATGCCATTTCATCTCAATGTTGGGTAAAAAGTCCCACAAAATCGAAAGCAATGTCTCAAAGATGACCAATACAATGTTGGTAGGGATATTAAACCTCAACAAATCAATAGTTTGCTGTATTGTTACATCCCTAGCCAACTCTGATGCCAATGCCAATTCAGATGGGATATGCACCGAAAACAACATGTCACCCTCCCCTTCATGTGACCTTAAACTCCAAAACAATCAGTGTTATAAAGAGGTATATATGTATCATATGAGCCCCGCCAAGGGAATTTGTGCCTTCGAGCATTCCGTCATGACAAATTTTAACTGCGCATGCCCAGCCATACAGAGGGGCCAGGGATATGGCTTTCTGTCTGAAGGTTCCTCTTGATTCACTGTCGTATGAGCGAGCAGCGAAGGTTCTGGCAAGACTGTGTGGATGCGCAGGCTCACCTGAACCTTCGCTGCTCGCATAGGCGATAAGTACCAAAATCGCTTGACGGGGCCCATATCTAGTGAGTTCAGCTGAAACCTTATAAACATGCTAAGCAAACAGTGCAGATCCAGATCAGACTGCTCCTGAAGCAGTCTGATCAGGGTCTACTCTGTTTGCCATTCTGTCTGCACTTTTTGGACTCTTGGCTAGATCATGAAACAAATTTGTCAAAATTTCAGGAGAATGACATAAAGTCCTCAAGGCGTCAAAATTTTTAGGATTTTTACAATAAAACTCTTATATTCCTGAACTTTCTGCTAACAAGATGACTTCACAAAGAATCAGTAGTTATCTCATTGTAAAGAAAAAAATAATGACAACTCATTAGCAACAAAAACAGCAGTATATTGAAATGCCAGTTTAGTTTTTACACTTGTTTTTCTTTCATTTAAATTTTCTAAGCAGCTACCAGACAGAACACTGTAGGTATTTCAGAATCAGTGTAGATAATGAAAGAATTGTGGAACAGAATTCTTGTGCAAATAGAGCTCTTTCTAGAACATTTACATTAGGGTCTGTCTGTTCCCATCAGAACATTTTTGGTGGTGGTAACATGCTTGGCGGTTTCAGCTATCCAGCAGTTAGCTTTTTGCTGGCTACGGCATGGTGTCTTTGGAACGTCATCACGAAAACATGCCAATATAATTTTTACCCCTTTGAACCCCACTTTTATATAGTAAAACTGGGGTTTACAGGGGTAAACCTTATTTTTCTTATTTCTGCTCTGGACTATAGATTGTGGGTACTCGTTAGAACCGCTTCAATGAGGCATTTCCAACGAGTACCCACAACCTGTATTTTGAGCAGATGTAAGAAAAATACTACTTTTTTTAACTTAAATTTTTTTTTTTGGCTATAAAGTTACAATGTATTTGTTTGCATAGACGTGTTTTCATAATGGTAGTTAGAAAAAAAAAATCTTTAATAGAAACTAACAGGCTTATAGGGGTCTAAGGCAGAAACTGTGTTAGTTAAATGACTGTGTTATAGCCAAACAAAAATGTATAGATTTTGTAGAAAAATGACCATGTATGTACAAGCGTAAACTCCAAAATATGTTTTGTTTGAATGAGTTGAGGTTTTACATCCCCATCAACATCATTTAGGTCAATTTGGAGATGTTGCTACCGACTTTGTGGGGCTTTTACCTGTCAATGGGATAAAATGTCATCTCAAGCCCTGCCGCCCAAAGAAACCACTAGGGTTTATAACAAGGGACTCTCATCACTTTACCTGGGCAAGCTTATAAGAATCCTCTATGGGTGTGAGGGGTGGATTGAAAAATCCGTCCCAAGGGACGGATTTTTCTATCCACCCCTCACACCCATACTGGATTCTTTTTCTCGCATACCTTCCATTTCTTAAAGCGGATTTTTAATGCTGCAGTCTCTTCGGTTACCAACGTCCGCCATATTGTGTTGACTCTGCAGGAATGTTCAGTGACGTTCCTGTGACGTCAACCTTAACGACGGCGCATATAAGGTCGTAATCAACCAGTGCATTTATCAAACACGCGATTATATTCGATTTCGGGTCGGAACACCAGGATCAGAACATAAATTTCTGTCCCAGGGTAAAATCGTGGATTTGCTTGTCTGGTGTACAAGAATAAATCCTCTAAGCCACTTACTATAGTACTCATGTTCGGTCTGTGCAGAAGCACCATGCAGCTCAGTCCATTTCTTCAATCCCAAAACATGTTACAATGAACAGTTCCATAAGGGGGCAGTATGATAAAACACACAGAAAAATAAAGGTCACAATCAATCAAAACACTGGACTGACTGGGTTGATTGTCTAGAAAATGATCCTGAACAGAGGCTGTTTTGTTTAACCCTTGAATTCATGTACAGTCGAACTTCAATGGCTCAAACACCTTTGGCACCTCGAAAATCTGTTCGAAACAGGGGTGGTTCGAGCCGCTGAGGTTACTGTCAGGAGGCATAACGAGATACTTTTAGACACCTTTTCGGTGTTCTATAATGAAAATGCATGCTATGTGTTCTCATTAGAATCGCCTCATCGAGGCGATTCTAATGAGTACACACAGCATACATTTGCAAGATAAAGACTAAAATCTCCTTAATTATCCCCCACTATTACTTATGTAGAGGATTTTGCTAGGGGCTCAAGAATGGGTTCGACACATCCATGGTAAACGAGCCATCAGTGTTGGAGCCATCGAAGTTCTACTGTATTTTTAAGTTAACTGTCTAGACTATGATCAGATGCTGTATTCTGCTGTTTCTGATCTGGGTCTACATTGTCTGCCATTGTCCCAGTGCATAAGCCCAGCAAGTCCAAATATTACAGATACCATATTGATTCTACTGTTTGCCATTCTGTCTGCACTTTTATGGCTAACCTTGCAAAATCAAAAAAACAAATTTGTTAAAATTTTAGGAGAATCCCAGCAAGGTGTCCGAATTTTTAGGGGTTTTACGGTAACAGTGAGCTCACAGCAACAAGAACTAACAGTTATCCCTTACCTCGATGTGACTAAATGATGGTTTAACTTTATTTGTCATGTGGACAACTTCTCACAGAAAGTTGGGGCTTAGCTCAGCGATTGCCATGGAAGTTATCACTAATCTTCATACATAACATAACATAACATAACATAATATTCCTTTATTAACCCTTATCTTGCTGAATATTCATTTAAGCCACATCCATTTCTATCTATCAACTAATCAAATTACTTGATGTAATTTATTGCTACAAATTCATAAACTGAATGCCAAACAGTGTAGATCCTGATCAGATGGCTTCTTCAGAAGCCATCTGATCTGGATCTACACGGTTTGCAAAGATAGGGGTTGTCGTGAACAGCAAGATAAGGGTTAGAACAAACTCAGGTCATATAGATGACATATGAGTGTAAAGAAGAAAAAGAAAGCACATAAGCAGGCACTCAACATAGGATCAGCTCCCATTCAACGCTTGATCACACAAAACTGTCTGCCACAGAGGACAACAGATTTGCTGCAGCAGCAGCCATAAGAGGATGACAGTAGATTAGTATTATTTCTCAGAGTGTTGGAGTTATGATTGCCATATACTTGTATGATAAGTTTACTGAGCTTGGACTATATAGCTTTCAAAACTGTTAACCCTTCTCTTGCTGAATATTCAGATTAGCCACACCCATTTCTGACTTTGAACCAATCAGATTATTTGATGTAATTTATTCCTACAAATTCATAAATTGAATGTCAAACAGTGTAGATCCTGATCAGATGGCTTCTTCATTTTTCTACAAAGTCTATAATATGTTTCTGAAGATAGGGGTTGTCGTGAACAGCGTGATAACAGTTAACAGAATATATATCTCAAAGAAAAGTAAAGAAACAAGAGGGCCAAGATGGCCCTGGATCGCTCACCTGATCCATAGGGTAACAAGTGGGCCCCAGGGAGGGCCATTATTGACCCAAGGGCTATAATATGCATAATGTTGAGGGAGGTCTAAAAAGGTGAAGCTTCATACCAAATATCAACAAAGGCTATAATTTGAACAATCTTGGCAAAGGTCCACAAGATGAAGCTACACACCAAATATCAAAGACCTGGGCCTTGCAGTTTCAGAGAAGAAGATTTTTTTGAAGATATTCCCTACATAAGCCTATGTAAAACCAAATGTCCCCGGGGCGGGAGCATTTTTGGCCTCAGGGCTATAATTTAAACAATCTTGATAGAGGTCCACTAGATGCAGCTTCACACCACATATCAAAGACCTGGGCCATGCTGTTTCAGAGAAGAAGATTTTCAAAGCCTATCTCTATAAGTCTATGTAAAACCAAAGGGCCCTGGGGCGGGGGCATTTGTGGCCCGAGAGCTATAATTTGCACATTCGAGGTCCACTAGATGAAGCTCCATACCAAATATCAAAGACATGGGCCTTGCAGTTTCAGAGAAGAAGAATTTTTTAAAGATATTCCCTATGTAAGTCTATGTAAAACCAAAGGGTCTCGGGGCAGGGGCATTTTGGCCCTCGGGCTATAATTTGAACAATCTAGATAGAGATCCACTAGATGAAATTTCACACCAATCATCAAAGACCTAGGCCTTGTGGTTTCACAGAAGAAGATTTTTAAAGATTTTCCCAATATAAGTCTATGTAAAACCAAAGGGCCCCGAGGCTGGGGCATTTTGGGTCTCAGGGCCATAATTTGAACAATCTTGGTAGAGGTTCACAAGATGAAGCTTCATACCAAATTTCACAGACCTAGGCCTTGTGGTTTCAGAGGAGAAGATTTTTCAAGATTTTCCCTATATAAGTCTGTGTAAAACCAAAGGGCCCCGGAGCAGGGGCATTTTTGGCCCCAGGGCTTTAATTTGAACAATCTTGGTAGAGGTCCACAAGATGAAGCTTCATACCTTATATCAAAGACCTGGGCCTTGCGGTTTCAGACAAGAAGATTTTTATAGATTTTCCCTATATAGGTCTATGTAAAACCAAAGGGCGACGGGGTGGGGGCATTTTTGGTCTCAGGGCTGTAATTTGAATAATCTTGGTAGAGGTCCACAAGATGAAGCATCATATCAAATATCACAGACCTAGGCCTTGTGGTTTTAGAGGAGAAGATTTTCAAGATTTTCCCTATATAAGTCTATGTAAAACCAAAGGCCCCGGAGCGGGGGCTTTTTTGGCACCAGGGCTATAATTTTAACAATCTTGGTAGAGGTCCACAAGATGAAGAGTCATACCAAATAGCAAAGACCTGGGCCTTGTGGTTTAAGAGAAGAAGATTTTTAAAGATTTTCCTTATATAAGCCTATGCAAAACCAAAGGGACCCGGGGCGGGGGCATTTTTGGCCCCAGCACTATAATTTGAACAATCTTGGTAGGGATCCACTAGGTGAAGCTTCATACCAAATTGCAAAGACCTGGGCCTTGCGGTTTCAGAGAAGAAGATTTTTAAAGATTTTTCCTATATAAGCCCCTGTAAAACCAAAGGGCCCCTGGGCGGGGGCATTTTTGGCCCCAGCACTATAATTTGAACAATCTTGGTAGGGGTCCACTAGATAAAGCTTCATACCAAATAGCAAAGACCTGGGCCATGCGGTTTCAGAGAAGAAGATTTTTAAAGATTTTCCTTATATTAGCCCATGTAAAACCAAAGGGCCCCGGGGCGGGGGCATTTTTGGCCCCAGCACGATAATTTGAACAATCTTGGTAGGTGTCCACTAGATGAAGCTTCATACCAAATATTAAAGACCTGGGCCTTGCGATTTCAGAGAAGAAGGTTTTTTTTAAGATTTTCCCTATATAAGCCCATTCAAAACCAAAGGGCCCCGGGGCGGGGGCATTTTTGGCCCCAGCACTATAATTTGGTCAATCTTGGTAGGGGTCCACTAGATAAAGCTTCATACCATATAGCAAAGACCTGGGCCATGCAGTTTCAGAGAAGATGATTTTTAAAGATTTTCTCTATATACCCCTGTAAAACCAAAGGGCCCCAGGGCGGGGGCATTTTTGGTCCAAGCACTATAATTTGAACAATCTTGGTAGGGGTCCACTAGATGAAGCTTCATACCAAATATCAAAGACATGGGCCTTGTGGTTTCAGAGAAGAAGATTTTTTAAGTTTTCATTAAAAAAATCTATTTTTGGCTCCTGTGACCCAGATGTGCAACAGACCGGAACCATTTGAATAACTTTGAAAGGGGACCATCAGTTTCTAAGGATTATTCCTGTGAAGTTTGATCATAATCCAATCAGTGGTTTCGGAGGAGATGTCATTTGAAGAAATTGTTTACGCACGCACGCATGGACGGATGTACGCACGCAGGACGGACAACGGACAAAAAGTGATCCCAAAAGCTCACCTCGTCACTACATGACGGTGAGCTAAAAATGGTGTCTTTGTCTATCCCAAGAATAACAATTCTTCAGGAATCCCTAAAGGGCATGAACACCACAACTGCCGAAGTTAATCAAGGGCATATAACTCTTCAAATGAAAGCCCAATCAGACTTCTTTGACCTTTACGCACATGCTCAGTCTGTAGCATCACAATCATGTAAGATTCAATCCATGATCTTGAAAGTTGTAGGCGTTGCAGAGACAAAAACTGTATTTCGACATGCATATTAGGCAAAGTTTTAATGCTAATCAAGGACATGTAAGTCTTCTATTAATAGTCACAGCAGAATTTACGTTCCTTTATGCATCTGCTCAGCTTATATCCTAACTATGTCGCAAGTTTTGAACCACAACCTTGAAACTTGAGCAAGGAGTTGGAGAGGCATAAAAGTGCTGTATGCCCACTAGTAACAGTTCTAATAGAATTCTCTAGCCCACACACTAAGCCATCAATCATGCAAGTTTCAAAGCATGATCGGGAAAACTTTGTGGAGACAGCAGCAGTACTTAACCCTTGTCCTGCTGAATATTCATATATGCCACACCCACTACCGATTATCTACCAATCAGATTACTTTATGAAAATTATTGCAACAAATTTATAAACTGAATGACAAACAATGTAGATCCTGATCAGATGGCTTCTTCAGAAGCCATCTGATCTGGATCTACATTGTTTCAAAGAAAAGGCATATCCGGGTTCAGCAGGACAAGGGTTAAACCCATTGTATGCTAGTGGCTAGGTGTCAGACCTTTTTTTTGTTTTGACGGAAAATCCTGCTGGCAAACAGTTCAGGCCCTGATCAGACGCCGCATTTTGCGGCGTCTGATCTGGGCTTGCACTGTTTTCCAAGGTAACCCTTTAGGGGTTTCCCCCGCATACAAAGGGTTAAAGCACTAATTCATATGCCAATAATTATATACGCAAGTATGAATGTATAGTCTATAGACATATGTATGGACAAGGGTAAGATTATATGCAGTCTTCCATTTAGTCTTGGAGAAAAGGGTCACAACTAATGATAGAAAAACTAGATTATCATGTGCCCTAGAATTTTTTGTGGTGATTAAAGGGTTAAATGTCTCAGATAATGTAAAAGCCAATATAATTCCTTCGACAGACATGTGTTGCTCCCATCTCTGTGTTGACCTTCATCATGTGAAAACCTCTTTTTGCCATTGTGAACAAGGTGCAGATCAGCTGGTGCATCTGTGCAGTCAGTAGCACCTAAGTCTTCACTGCTTTGATAGTGAAATCTTTTTCTATATCAAAATTTCATTACTTGCTTATCTAGAAGTTTGTGTCTTACCTATTCACAGACCCAAAGACAGATTGTCTTGTGATGAAATTCAGGTTGAGAATCAGTCTCCTGTTTCAGTCAGTGAATCAATATCACCTTGTTAGGGTAAATCTGATTGCTGTAAAAGCAAATAGAGTTTCACATTTTCTGATAATTTTTCTAAATTAATACATTTATCCTCCTTGATGGTATGATCACAGATTCTCGATTTGACTAAAATGACTTGAACACAGGACGGCTCGTTTGCAATGGTTAAAATTTATATTTTATACCCGCTTTTTCAAAGAAAAATCAGGTATATTGTTTTTGTACCAGAGTTGAGTGGTCGTCAGTCCGTCCATCTGTCTGTCTGTCTGTCCATCCATCACGTTTCATGTAAATGGATCTCCTCTGCAACCACTAAAGTTACTCTTTTGAAACTTTGCATGTGGATAGTATATGGTATGTATGGCAGTGGGCTACTGTTTTGTGACCTTGACCCCAACATGGCCCCAAGGTCAAAGGTTCAAAAGTATGACTTTGCCATATCTTTAGTGTCATTCATACAAAAAGCGGGTATTTGCGATGGTATACCATCGACTGCGAGATCTAGCTTGAACTTGATTTTGAGTCCCTAACATATAAGAATCTTACATGTGTGAGAGGGGTGGATGGAAAAAACAGTCCCGAGGGTCAATGTCCGGCATCATAAGGCTTGCTGAGTGATTTTGTTTGTTTGTTTGATTTGGGGTTTAACGTTCCCATCAACACTGTAGAGGTCATTTTGGAGACGTTGCTTCCAATTTCGTGGGACTTTTACCCAACATTGAGATGAAATGACATCTCAAGCCCTGTCGCCCAATGAAACCAATAGGACTTGCTGAGTGATGCGGAACAGTGATCCTAGGGATGGATTTTTCTACCCACCCATCTCACCTATGAAGGATTCTTCTTCTTGCATACCTTCCATTTCTGAGTGGGATTTTTAATACTACAGTCACTTCGGTTGCCTATGTCGGCCACATTGTGATGACACTAAAGTGATGTAAGGTGACATCAGGTAACATGCTGTGCTGTCAACCTTAACGACAGCATATATGAGGTCGTATTCAACCAGTGCATTTATCATTCGATTTTTACCCTGTCCCTAGGTAAGAACACCAGGTTTAGAACAGAATTTCTATCCCAAGCTAAAACTAGTGATTTCCTTATCTTGTGTGCTAGAACATTTCTTTCTATAGCTCCAGATGTCTATATTTTTGGGAAAATTTGAGATTTTTCTTATTTTATTTTGAAATGGTATGTTGTGTGTACTAATTAGAACCAACTCATTGAGGCTATTTTAATGAGTGCACACAACATTTAAAGAGATTCAAAATGATATCCTTACAGGGAATGGGAACAGCTGGCAGATTTTTCCACTATTTTTCAAAGGGAGGCAACTTTCCGGACTTCCTGTTCGCTTTCCATAAGCGGTGTCCCACTGAAAAAGGGGTCTACTCTTAAAGGAAAGAATTTGCTCTCAGTAGCAAATTCTTTCCTTTAAGAGTTGACCCCTATTGACATGGACGACAAAAATACTTTTGCATCAGTTGCCTCCCCTGAGGATCATTACGACAACACATCCGTGTGATATAGTGCATTTTTCAAACCTCAAAAAATGTATTTTTTCTGATGAAAATTTGTGATATTTTCCTCATTTCTGCTCCAAACATAGGTTTTGGATGCTCGTTAGAACTGCCTCATTGAGGCGGTTCTAACGAGTACCCACAACCTATGTCTTTGAGCAGAAATAAGGAAAATAATGTTTACCCCAGTAAACCCCAGTTTTATCTATATAAAGTGGGGTTTAGGGAGGTCTTTATTTCACGGACTTGTTCACGTGAGGGTGTATCCATTCCCCTTAAGTCATCCCTCTTGTTTCTTATTGTCAGGTGTTAAGATTAACCCTCAGTAATTTGAACTACCCCTATCTAGAACAAATTTTCAGGGTCCCAAAGGTATTTGGGCTATTGAAGTTGACTGTCATTCTCAGGAACACATACCGATCATGACAATTGTTGTCTGTTTTGCCGTCTGACGGTTACTTTAAAAGTAATTTTTTGCAAACACTGTTGACCCAGATCAGACTGCTCCTATTGGAGCAGTCTGATCTGGGCCCACACTGTTTGCGTGTGTGCAAAAATATTTTTCAAAAGTTTGCAAGAAGATTCGGCAGACAAAATAAACAGACAACATCTTCAGCTGTTGTTTTTCTCTGCGTCTTAAGGGTTAACCTCAATATAGCACAGTTAGGGATATCGGCCCCAGCCCATCGATGCTTCCATGCAGAGCTGAAACCAACCCCACACAAGTACTGGTAAAACGCTTTGAGGGTCTAAGCCTGCCCAGGCAAAGCAGTGCGAGTTGGACACCCATGCTTATAAATCCTATTGGTTTCATTGGGTGACAGGGCTTGAGATGTCATTTCATCTCAATGTCGGGTAAAAGTCCCACAAAATTGGAAGCAACGTCTCCAAAGTGACCTATACAGTGTTGATGGGGATGTTAAACCTAAAATCAAACAAACAAACAAACAGTTAGGGATATAAAGTCAAAGGTCATGGCCTGAAACTTGGAGGTCTTTCAATCAATGAAGGTTAAATGCACAGGACCTCCGTGAGGCAAGGAAGCATACTGCGAATGATTTAGGTATATTTTTAGACATTCTAAAAAATAAATGTACAGTAGAACTTGGATAGCTCGAACACTGATGGCTCGTTTACCATGGATGTGTCGAACCAATTCTTGAGCCCCTAACGAAATCCTCTACATATGAAATAGTGGAGGATAATTAAGAAGATTTTTGTCTTTTATCTTGCAAATGTATGCTGTGTGTACTCATTAGAATCGCCTCGATGAGGCGATTCTAATGAGTACACACAGCATACATTTCAGACATTTTCATAATAGAACACCGAAAAGATGACTGAAAGTATCTCGTTATGCCTCCTGATAGTAACCTCAGTGGCTCGAACTACCCCTGTCTCGAACAGATTTTCGAGGTCCCAAAGGTGTTCGAGCCATTGAAGTGTTCAACTGTATACTAGTCTCAAATAAGATTGGTAGAATATTTGTTATAGTGCCTTTTCCATTTATCCCGCTAATTTTCAACACAACATTGGCAAGTAAACTGTACTTGTTCAAATTTTAGAACAAGTATGGTAAGGAGCTGAAGTGCCTGAATACAAAAGGTAGGTATGGTTACTCATTATGCAAACACGCCTAAACATTGTATACAAATACATTGCCACCTTTATTGCCAAAAAAAATGAAAATTTTATGATGAAAAATTCTGATATTTTTCTTATTTCTGCTCCAAATATAGATTGTGGGCACTCGTTAGAACCGCCTCATAGAGGCGGTTCTAACGAGTACCCACAATCTATATTTTAGAGCAGAAATAAGAAAAATAAGGTTAACCCCTGTAAACCCCAGTTTTACAATATAAAAGTGGGGTTCAAGGGGGTCAAAATTATATAGGCGTGTTTTCGTGATGTAAAATAAGCCATCGGTGTCTGAGCCAATGAATTACAACTGTAACAGAATTAAAGTAGGACACCCCTAAAAACTGAATCCTGCTCATGTCTTATCTTTAAAACAGGCAAGCACAAACCCTCCACCACCCGCCAACTCCCACCCCCATCGGAGCTTGGATGAATAGACTGGAATCATGGTGAAGCAGAGCTGAAAGCGACCCTGCATAAAAATGCTATTGGTTTGTTTGAGATGTCATTTCACCTCAATGTTGGGTAAAAGTCCCATAAAATTGGAAGCAAGATCTCCAAAATTACCTAAATAAATAGTGTTGACGGGGATGTAAAACCTCAATTCAAACAGACAAGTCTAGAGTTAATGGCAGGGACAGTGTCTAAATATAATGTCTGAAAAAACTGCATACACAACAGCCTCCCGATATTACTCCTTGTTCAAACGCAGATAAAGGATATAACGCGGACCTGTCTTGGACCCCATTTTTATTTTTAAATATGATCAGTTTACCCCAACCACTTGTTTTTATACTGTTGTTTTTGTTTGTTTTGTTTTTTTCTTCAGCTTTCGCAGTTTTGGACAGTCAGCTTTGTAACAGCAATAATTGCTTATAATTTTAAATAAAGTGCTAAGTTATCGATTGTGTTTAATTGTTGTCTTAGATGTCATGGAACTGCCGAACCATTTCATGTTTACATTATGTAAACAACTGAATATATAGGTACTGATATTTTTCTTATTTCTGCATGTAAACCTGTGTTGTGGATACTTATTAGAAGTGCCTCACCTAGAAGCGCCTCGGTGAGGCTTTCTAATGAGTACCCATAACATATATTTTCATGCAGAAATAAGACAAATAATACATGGACCCCCTTTTACCTGGGGCCAAGTATAGTAGTCGCAGATAAGATGGACTAGGCGGAGCTATTCAGGTGTTGTCAATATGTCAAATTCGCTGAGTCCACCAGAAGATTCGGTACAGTGCCTTTCGCACGCTTTCTACAAGCGGACGAAATGTTCATATACGCCACAGCTATGATTGTGTTACAGTTGAATTCATACAATCGGGTGACTTGGTTTACCTTTTTGTCAATGGAATATTCCTAAGGCAGGTACAAACGATAGCTCTGCCTAGTCAATCTTATCTGTGACAACTATAAATGTGCTTAAACATTGTGCAATATTTACCTATGTCACAAAACTCTCCCACATAGTCTGTCCAAGAGCAATCACACTGTATGCCATTTTCTCTGTTCACACAGATCCCGTTATTCTGACAGGGACTTTCCTGTAAACATTTGTCATTCTTCAAAACAATTCCTCCAGAATCTAGCAGATCTGGTGCAGAGAGAGACTTGCCGCAGTTACTGAAGAATAAATTTTGTATTGACCCTTTAAAATGTGGTTCAAAAACTACCGATGGAAGAGCAAGTTCAGACAATTTCACATTGTATTCAATAGGAAGCCCGCCTATCAAAACATAACTCTGACTGGAAGTCTGAAAGCCTGAAGATTCAGGATTGTACATATTATTTGCCCTGGTATAAGAAACATCGTCCACCTTCAAAGTTGTAAGTCTACCATCACGAATTATATCCACCATATGCCACATATTGTCGTTGAGATTCTGACCCGCAGACAGCATGCCAGGGTTCTTATTTGATTTAAACTTATACTGTAAATACATTCTACCATTAACTAGTTTTAACTGATAGTAATCTGCTGTCCCGCCACTGTCAGTATATAGTAATAAAGAATTTGGATTCTGAGTTTTAAATTCAAAACTAACACTTCCGTTGTTACATGGCACCCATGAGGAATATTTTGCATAAGTTGTTGATGAGCCATCAAAATCAATTGATAAACAGAATGTCAAAAATAAAGATAGCACAGCTAACAATGATGGCAACTGTGTGTAAAAATCCATGATGTAAATTTCAAACCCTCAACTCTATCAAGATTATGATGTTATATCTTTATATTACATATGTTATATTCATTAAACCAGTAGAATTCTCCATCTCCTGTCTGTATCAAGGCTTCTTATTGGCTTTCCATTATTCTCTGATGGCCACTCTCAGTTCAGTTGGACTTGAGTAATCTGAAAGAATGAAAATATGTTCATGAACACATAACCTCTCCAAACTATTATATGATAACACATCTGTGCCACTTAGTGCATTTTTCACATCTTTAAAATGGCTACTTTACTGATGAAAATCTGTCATATTTTTGTTATTTATACATCAAATATAGGTTGTAGGTGCTCGTTAAAACCACGGTTCTAACGAGTACCCACAATCTATGTCTTGGAGCAGAAATAAGAAAAATATTGTATACCCCCATAAACCCCAGTTTTCTCTATATAAAGTGGGGTTGGGGGGGGGGGGGGGGGGGTTATTTCACGGACTTGTTCATGTGATGCTCTGCATAAAAATCTAGGACAGACAACAATCTAATCTGCTTTTATTATTTTTCAGCAAAAATAAGGCTTGATATTTCATGTGACTCACTTGTAATGTCATGCCTTATTTTTTCTAAAAATAAGAAAAACATTCTTTGAAAGCACACTTAGCATAGTTTCAAACTCAACAGAGTTATATAAGAAATTGACGTCTGCAAAAGCCATCACTGACCGTCAAGACTGCATCCGATAATGTAGTTTGTTTATGTTATTTGCTGCATCTTCTTGCAATTTTTCAAACATTTTTTTGCAAACAGGCAAACGGTGTGGCTAGAAACCATCTGATCTGGGTTCATTGTTTGCAAAAATGACCTCCAAAGTGAACAGCAGACAACAAAAAAGACAAAAACCGTTGTGATTGACATCTTATGTGTTAAGGGCTAATATCATTTGTATGATCATGTTCTTGAAGATCACAGAGAAAAAAGTTAACCCCTTTTTCTGAATAGAATGTTTCATCCTATAATTATATTTATCCGTTACCCTCTATATTAGATGCATTGCAACACCTTGACCTGATAAAAGATATGCTATCTCAGGATAAATGAGCTTTATCAGGTCAATGTGACATTGAAATTTTACGAATGAACCAGACTCCTGGAAAAACTGGCAAAAAAGTTACTTTACTGGAAATATTAGAAAAAATATCACAAGAAAAATAACGATGAGATGATACTAAATATATAGACCAATTATTTCATTCTGGAATCTTGGAACGCACTCAGGAAAATTGATTACTGATCGTAAATTGCATAGAGTGTACAAAGGGATAAACTGAAAAATAGAATACCAGATTCGTGTCATTTGATATCAAGTATATCAAGCTCGGCTTCAAGAATGGGTGTAGAATCGCTCCGCAAGCCTCATTCTCAAAGCTTTGTCTGATAAGCTTGATATCAAAAGACATGAACATGATATTCGCTATGTATAGCAGGAGTCCACTTTTGAAATTTAAAGGTTTCAGGTTGATACACATTCTTTAGCATCTGATCTTGGTTTGCACTGTTATCCTGTTTTGGGGCTTATCTGTATAAAATGTGTCAACAGTAAGCCTTTTTGTTCAAAGCTTACAACATCACCATAAAACTTTGACAATTCAATTTAGCAAATTTACTTACATGTTTGAAAAACAAAAATGCAAAAACTACCCATGCCTATGGTTTTGCCATGCAAATTTTGAGTGGCCTACTTTTTATATGAAATGGCAGCTAATAGGCAATGACCAAAAAGGGAGAGGGTACCTCTAGGCAGCCTATGGGCAGCCCGTAGGCACAGTAGGCAGCGAATAAATCTGGGAATGGAACTGCCCATTCTGCCTGCTGAGCTGCTTACTTTGCCTATTGAGCTGACTACTCTGCCTATTGAGCTACCTTCTCTGTCTACTGAGCTGCCTTCTCTGTCTACTGAGCTGCCTTCTCTGTCTACTGAGCTGCCTACTCTGTCTACTGAGCTGCCTACTCTGTCTACTGAGCTGCCTTCTCTGTCTACTGAGCTGCCTTCTCTGTCTACTGAGCTGACTACTCTGTCTACTGAGCTACCTTCTCTGTCTACTGAGCTGCCTACTCTGTCTACTGAGCTGCCTACTCTGTCTACTGAGCTGCCTACTCTGTCTACTGAGCTGCCTTCTCTGTCTACTGAGCTGCCTTCTCTGTCTACTGAGCTGACTACTCTGTCTACTGAGCTACCTTCTCTGTCTACTGAGCTGCCTACTCTGTCTACTGAGCTGCCTACTCTGTCTACTGAGCTGCCTACTCTGTCTACTGAGCTGCCTACTCTGTCTACTGAGCTGACTACTCTGTCTACTGAGCTGCCTACTCTGCCTATTGAGCTACCTTCTCTGTCTATTGAGCTGCCTACTCTGTCTACTGAGCTGCCTACTCTGTCTACTGAGCTGACTACTCTGTCTACTGAGCTGCCTACTCTGCCTATTGAGCTACCTTCTCTGTCTATTGAGCTGCCTACTCTGTCTACTGAGCTGCCTACTCTGTCTATTGAGCTGACTACTCTGCCTATTGAGCTACCTTCTCTGTCTATTGAGCTGCCTATTGAGCTGCCTACTCTGTCTACTGAGCTGCCTACTCTGTCTATTGAGCTGACTACTCTGCCTATTGAGCTACCTTCTCTGTCTATTGAGCTGCCTATTGAGCTGCCTACTCTGTCTACTGAGCTGCCTACTCTGTCTATTGAGCAGACTACTCTGCCTATTGAGCTGACTACTCTGCCTATTGAGCTGCCTATTGAGCTGCCTACTCTGCCTATTGAGCTGACTACTCTGCCTATTGAGCTGCCTATTGAGCTGACTACTCTGCCTATTGAGCTGCCTATTGAGCTGACTACTCTGCCTATTGAGCTGCCTATTGAGCTGACTACTCTGCCTATTGAGCTACCTTCTCTGTCTATTGAGCTGCCTAGTCAGCTGCCTACTCTGTCTACTGAGCTGCCTACTTTGCCTAGTGAGCTGCCTACTCTGCCTATTGATCTGTGCTTACAGATTTGCCTACTCTGCCAACTGAGCTGCCTACTCTGCCTATTGAGCTGCATACTATGCCCTTTGAGCTGCCTATTCTTGTCTATTCAGCTGCCTTACTGAGCTGCCTACTCTGCCTATACAGCTGCCTACTCTGCCTATACAGCTGCCTACTGAGCTGCCTGCTCTGTCTATTGAGCTGCCTATTCTGCCTTTTGAGCTGCCCACTCTACCTATTCAGTTGCCTTCTCTGCCTATTCAGCTGCCTACTCTGCCTTCTTCTATTCCATTGGCTACAGACTTCCCTAGCTGGGTCGGGCCGAGCCGGGAAGGATAGAGCAGTCAGTAATGCATCTGACTGAGAAGCCAGAAGTTGCAAGTTCGAGGCTTGGCTAAGCAACAACAGACATTTTACTTGCAAATTAATCATGAAATATTTTCTATGGTCATACTCCACCTGCTGATTCAAGAAAGGTTGTTGTTAGTTCCTGGTGAAAGTATAAGCAGTTAGTACTGGTTAACTGCTTAGGTCTAAGCTCGCCCAAGAACAGTGTGGTTAGGTTAAATAACCGCACTTGACATAATCTTTATGTGTCGAAAAGGCTTATATAACAATGGGGTCTCAGGTTCATAATTCAAGCAATAAGTGAAACACCATCATGTGAAAATCTCTATATACATGTATAAGGCAAGCAGATCTATATATCTTAATGTATAGTCAGTAGTACACCTGGTTTACAAATTTATGGCATCAACTTGCTTTAATATGTAACAGAAAAAAAGCATTGAATTAAAGTAAGTGAATTAAACCCTTTCCTATATACCAACTATCAAAGTAGTTATCTTCAATAATAAACAAACAAGTAGTATCACTTGCATTCATTGAAATAATTTTTGTTTTATTAAAAACATCCTAAATACACACTTTCAAAGCTATATCACAACAAAGACTTCTCTGTCACGGTTTGTTTTGTTATGTTTTGTCTTTGAGTGTGTGTTTTGCTTCTATGATAACCAATTGGCCATTTTGTGGGAAAGTAACTGTCCTTTTGGCTTTCCGCTATTGATGTTTCCATTAGGGTCTTGTTATTTCATGTCTTTGGTGTCTCTGATGGGAGCTGTGGATTAATTGTATTGATTCCTAATCACTGCCCTCACTTCTAATTACACCTGTGGACACAAATCCTTTCAAACTTTGATGAGCTTCATTTCATTTTGATCTGATGTTACATTTCATTCTATATTTCCTTTCATCCTGTCAATCAACTGCAAGACAGGAATATATTCAAAGCACAAAGTGTTGTATATGTCATTGTCCAATCAGAATACATCTCGAATGTCAGTCAGATCTAAAAATGGCAAAAAAGTGCTTGCCACAATAAGACCAATCAATGTATATTGCTTGATCTAGTTTTAGACTACTTTAATGAATGGTATTTGCTTGTCAAACTAACTTGATGCAAAGAGATTCAATGAAAGGTACTTCATCGGAGTTTGAACGCTTTTGTGCCCACAGGTATAGCAATCAAAATGGCTGCAATATTTTCCCACCAATATCAACAGACAAAGAATTAGGTCAAAATGGCGCTGCCTACAGTGCCTATTGCTGAAAATAAAATAAGTCTAAGTTACCTACATCTTTATTGGTTAAACAAGGTACCAATTTCTAGAGAAAGATGCCTCCTTCAAAATGATCACCAGATCAAACATTACATGATATAGTCTTGTTTTCACTACTTTCCACTTGCCCCTCATACATCCATACAACCACTTTAATTTAATCCATCACAACTTTTTTTATTTCTAGCATGTAGTATTTTGAAGAGAGAAATCAATGATTGATCATGGACGTAATTAATGAAACTGTAACGCTCTTGTAGATCTTCTCACATATGATAGGAAATCAGAATCCTCCAACTAATTGAGTAAGTGCTGATAATTTCTGTTAAATCCGGGGAGTGTTAGCTGCCAATGTTAAATATTTAATTAACAACAGTTCAAATACCGCTGAACCAACACTGCCCTTATTCTCCAAGGGCTTGCATAGTTGTTAGGCCCCGGTTTCACTTACAGTTTCATTTACGTAACATATTACCTGAATGAATGGCTGATGTTAGGTTTGAAATAGATGAAAGAAAACGATGATTCACAAATATTCTGTTAAATGCAAGTATCAATTCTTATGACGTGAAAACCGTAACAAAGGAAAGATGCATAGCCTTAAAAAATCCACGCCTATGGTGAGATTCGAACCCGGGCCGCTCGGGTGACAGTCCACTGCTCTTACCCCTGAGCCAAAGAGTCGACTCTTTGGCTCAGCAGTCAGAGCACTGCACCCGAGCCGCTCGGGTGATAGTCCAGTGCCCTAACCGCTAAGCCAAAGAGTCGACTCTCTGACGTAGTTGTCAGAGTGGTAATAAGTAGAAGTAAAACAAAGATCAGGAATCGATACAATTAACTTACTCCACCCATCAAAGACACCAAAGGGAAAGAAACACAAACATGAAGCAATCAGACCATAATGGAAACCTAAACAAAGGAAGGCCATAAGGACAGTCACTTTCCCACAAAATGGCCAAATGGCCATCCAAAATAAAAAGACACAAGTGATACACACAGTAAGTAACAAACAACAACATAAAATAAACCGCCACAGAAGAACCACCTTGAAAGGTCAGTGGAAAGAATTCAACTGGGAGGCTTAAATCGATTTTACATGGGCATAATCCTGGCCCTTACCTCTGTCGCGGTATACGTTAATTTTGTTTAGTCCACATGAAGGCTTCCTAACTCATCAGTGTAACATCTCCAAGAACATACAAATCAAAAAAAAGTACAGAATCAAAGTACTTAGTATTAAAGTACTGAGGAAAGTTGATTTATGAGGAGTGATTATTATGATAACAATGTCAGTAGTAGATCAAGCAGTTATCTAGATATTTTGTTGACAAGCTGTCAGAGTTTTACAAAAAATCAACGAAGAAAAAATGATTTATCGATTGTTTTGAGTTTAACGACGGGTCAACCCTTGTGGATCATTTTTGTCTTCTCCAAGAGAAAGGGAGAAAAGAGATAGAAAAGATAGTAGAGGAGACATAAAAATGAGAATAACTTAACGAAAAAAAAAAGATCGTTTTTAAACCATTTGATTTAGACATTATAACCCTGATCTGACGCCGCGTTTAGCAAACTTCAACTACCCAAGGCGAATAAAAATACGTTCATTCCAACCTGTAAGGGGTCCTAGTTACAATACTGGCACATTTGGCGGATTAGAGGCCACAGAATGTAGCCTCTGATCAGTGCTAAAAGTATGACTCACAGTTTGCAGAGCTCTTGAAAGCAGGTGAATAACTGTGTTCGATGTCGGTCAGTAAAGGGTTGTTTAGTTGGTCACTGATAGAAGCGAACTAACCCTTTTAACCATGCAGACCGGTGCAGACGCCGAGGTAGAAATATACTGTATCTATGAAAACCTTACAGATCCTGATAAGATGTCACGTAGCTAGCATGTCTCGCCAGAATCTACATGTGCACTGTTTGCCACCAAGTCAGTGAACTAATCAATAAATACCTTTCTATAAGAATATATTTAAAAAGAGAAGGGTCCTGTTTAGAAACTCAGGGAGGAAAGAGTAAAATCTCAAACCAGTCAAATAAAAGCGCGTAGGAAAATAAATCCCAGAGTATTGTTTTCTTTTCAGTATTCGTCTTTCTGTGCCAATTTATATTCAATCCGTATTAAGTCTCGAAACATGAAATATTTTGAAAGAGGTTCCATGCCTGCAAAATTAATTTTCAAGAGTTCCTTTGGACTATTTTATGCAGCGAACGAACAGCGGAAGTGGAGTAATGCTGTCCAGTACCAGAAGTAGAAATGTGTTGACATAGAAACTTGATTTTAAAAATCAACTTTCAAAAATCATTTTGCCTTTTTTCCATATAAATGTCTAAATGCCCAAATTTGACCTTGATGTAAAACAGGTCACGGTCAACCAAAGGTCATCATTTGAACACACTTGGTAGAGCCAAAGTTCTAAATGCTGCATACCAAGTCTCAAGGCCATCAGCCATTTGGTTCCTGAGAAGATTTTTAAAGGTTTTTCCATGTATGGGCTAACGGGCCTCCGTGGCCTAGTGGTTAAGAGCGCTGACTCTTGATCATTAGGTCTCTCACCGCTGTGGTTCGAGCCTCGCTCGGGTCATATGTGAGACGCTAAGTTCTGCAACGGAAGGTCAGGTGGTTTTTCTCCGGGTACTCCGGTTTTCGCCCACCTCCGACTAACGAAATAATCTTGAAAGGGCCGAAACCAAAGGGCTGAAACCGAAACAAAAAAAAAAAAAACATGTATGGGCAAAAGAGCCCAAGATCCCATGACCCCACCCCTTGGAGGTTCCATATGTATTTGATTTCAATCAGCCGAGCAGTTTTAGTGGATAAGGAGATAAAAAAAAAGTCTGAGCCATCCAGGACAAAGGTAAGCAAATGGCCTTGACTTTTGGAATTGATAAGCTTCAATTCAGCTGATTGCAAATATCAATTCTGATGTCACAGTTTTTAGCTCACCTGTTACGAGGTGAGCTTTTGGGATCACTTTTTGTCTGTCGTCCGTCGTCTGTCAGTGCGTAAACTTTTCTTGTGAACATACTAGAGGTCACAGTTTTGGGCCAATCATCATCAAACTTGGTAAGAATGATCATTATGACAATATCTCTGTCAAGTTCGAATATGGGTCATTGCAGGTCAAAAAGTAGGTCAGTAGGTCAAATCAAAGAAAAACCTTGTGAACACTCTAGACGCCAAAGTTTTGGTCTGATCGGCATCAAACATGCTCAGAATGATCATCTTGACAATATCTCAGTCAAGTTCGAATATGGGTCATGTCCCGTCAAAAAGTAGGTCAGTAGGTCAAATCAGAGAAAAACCTTGTGAACTCACAAGAGGCCACAGTTTTGGTCTGATCATCAGAAAACTTGCCCAGAATAATCATCTTTACAATATCTGTCAAGTTCGAATATGGGTGTTGTCTGGTCAAAAAGTAGGTCAGTAGGACAAATCCTAGAAAAAACTTCTGAACATACTAGAGGCCACAGGTTTGGTCCAATCATCATCAAACTTGCTCAGAATGATCATCTTGATAATATCTTGGTCATGTTCGAATATGGGTCATGTTGGGTCAAAAAGTATGTCAGTAGGTCAAATCAGAGAAAAACCTTGTGAACACACTAGAGGCCACAGTTTTGGTCGGATCATCATCAAACTTGCTCAGAATGATAGTCTTGACAATAGCTCAGTCAAATTCGAATATGGGTCATGTCGGGTCAAAAAGTAGGTCAGTAGGTCAATTCATAGAAAAACCTTCTGAACACACTAGAGGCCACAGTTTAGGTCCAATCATCATCAATCTTGCCCAGAATGATCATCTTGACAATATCTCGGTCTGAATACGGGTCATGTCGGGTCAAAAAGGAGGTCAGTAGATCAGATTGTTGAAAAACCTTGTAAACACACCACTTGTTACACTATGGAATAGGTGAGCGATCCAGGGCCATCATGGCCCTCTTGTTTCTATATTAACGTCGAAGTGACCAAATTTCACCTTAGAGTACAATAGGTCAAGTTCAAACAAAGATCATTATTTGAACAAACTTGGTAGGGCCTCTGAGTCCCCAATGTTGCATACCAAGTTTCAAGGCCATAGGCCATTTGATTCCTGAGAGGAAGATTTTTATAGGTTTTTATCATATATAGGCATGGCGGCCATCTTGGTCACATGACCTGAACCACTGAGCTGTGACTTCCAGTGGTTTCAGAGGAGAAGCTGTTTGAAAATCATTATTGATGGTTGGAGACAACTCAGACAGAGACACAGATGACAGACCACTGCCTATACTATAAGCTCACTGGAAGCATTTGGCTCTGGTGAGCTAAAACTGCACTGTGTCTTACGGGTGTGTCATGGTAATGATGATCAGCCATCTGGATTCACACTGTTTGCCAAGGATTGGGTAATCGTGGTTCCACAGGACAAGGATTTAGCCAAACAATTTAACCCATTGCAGGCGGGAAACCCCTAAAGAGGAACCTTGGCAAACAATGCAGGCCCAGATCAGATGCTGCAGAATGCGGAGTCTGATCTTGGCCTGCACTATTTGCTAAAAGAATTTTCCTTCAAAAATAAAATAAAAAAGAGGCCTGACACCCTTTTATGACAAATGGACTTTTCCAACAAATAGCAATAGTCCCTTAAAGCACCATGTAAGATTATACAGCAGACAGCAATTTTTATGTTTTAAATTATTTTTCAGAGAAAATCAGGCTTGACATTTGCCAAGTACACAATTCACATCTAACATCAAGTCTTACTTTCTCTAAACGAGAATACTGCCGAAGGCTATGTTGCGCCTGTGGGGGCGCAAAGTTACCGAACCATGACATGTAGGCGAAGGTCAAACATAGATGCTTGCATAAAAGTTGCCATTCTTAAATGCAAGCTTGTACTAAGTATCATTAATGAAGCTCTAATAATTCTTGAGAAATGAACTTAACCATTAGGGTGAACCCTAGGGTTGTTGCAATATTTTACAAAGTCAGTGAACCATAAAACGTAGGTCAAGGTCAAATATGGATCCTTGCATTTAAGTTTCCATCTCCAGATACAAGTTTGTACCAAGTATCATTAATGAAGCTTGTATAGTTTTTGAGAAATAAATTTGACCATTTGGGTGAAAGCTAGGGTGGTCACAATATTTTACAAAGTCTACATTTATAAAATGTAGGTCGATTCAAATATGGATGCTTGCATTTAACTTGCCACCCCCATATACAAGTTTGTACCAAGTATTATTAATGACGCTCTTATAGTGCTTGATAAATTAACTTGACCATTTGGGAGAAGGTTAGGGTGGTCGCAACATTTTACAAAGTCAATGAACCATGAAATGGAGGTCAAGGTCAAATATGGATGATTGCATTTAAGTTGCCATCCCGAGATACAAGCTTGTACCAAATACCATTAATGAAGCTCTTATAGTTCTTGAGAAATTAACTTGACCATTAGGGTGGTCACAATATTTTACAAAGTCAGTGAACCATGAAATTTTGGTCAAGGTCAAATATGGATGCTTGCATTTACGTTGCCAGTCCCAGATTCAAGTTTGTACCAAATATCATTAATGAAGCTCTTATAGTTCTTGAGAAATAAACTTGATCATTAAGGTGGTCGCAATATTTTACAAAGTTAGTGAACCATAAAATGTAGGTCGAGGTCAAATATGGATGCTTGCATGCAAGTTGCCATTCCCAGATACAAGTTTGTACCAAGTATCATTTATGAAGCTCTTACAGTTCTAAAGAAATAAATTTGACCATTAGGGTGAACGCGGTCGCAAAGAGGGAGGGGCGGATGGACAAACGAACGGACGGAAAATGTGATGCTTAAATTGCGCAATGCTAATAGCAGGCACAACAAAAATGGCAAAGAATGAAGAAAAACTATGTCTGGAAATGTTGTGATTCGCTGTTTCAATGTTAAATAAAAGGGGGAGTTCCAGCCTATAGTAAATTTCCATAGGGTTCTGCCCACGCACAGATTTCCATGATATTGTGCATAATTAATGCCTGGTAAATGAGTGTTCATTACTTAGCTATTTCACTCTCATATCTGTTTTCATTATAAATCTACAATGTTTTGTTTATTCCCACTTCCGAAAATAGGGGTACCCTCAAACAAGTGTATATATACATAACAGCGTCTTATGTTTTGGAGTTATTTTGTTCTCAGGCATCTTTGAAGTTATTTGTGATTATTTTTGTATCACATTTGCTATTGTTCAGTTGAAGTTCCATAGACCATGATCAATTTCATACGGAGTAGACCCCAGATTTCACAACCATAAAATCTTTTGGAGTATGTTTGACTTTTGATTTCACATTGTTGCAGTTCTTGTCACCCCATCATTTTAATATGAAAATTGCCCATGTAAAGCTAGAACATTTTGTCAAACTTTCTTGAAAATCTGAGACCGGTAACATATTGCATTTGAACATTGAATAGTAGTGGTGAGATTTTTTTTTTCAAACCATTTGTAGATATGGTATAACATTTTCAATCAAGAAATTGCTCACCAAGATATATATACACATGAATATATACTACTCAAAGTTTGATAGGGATCACTTTTTTAATGCAAAATAATGTTTGGATGAATAAATCAGCTGAATCCAAATTTGATAGATAATGATAGAAAACGTATCCTTCACAAAACCTAGTGATTAATTTTGTCAACTGGTCCTGCAACCGTCTTGGCACCCCCAAAATTTGCCGTAACACAAAGGGATTTATACAACTGATTTTTCACAAATTTCCAAATTTGTTTAGACAAACGTGTCTAATAACGTGTCTGGCGTCCACGGGCATCAATTACAGTACGCCATCGCCTGCGCATGCTCGTAATCCGAGTCTGTATCCGGTTTTGTGGAATCAGCTTTCATTTAGCAACCAATGCATTTTGAGCTCCTTTAAAGTCCTCGGATGCACAGGTAGGGCTGAAACCGCACGCTGTAGCATGTCCCAAGCATGCTCAATCGGATTTAAGTCCAGTGACCGAGCAGGCCGGTCCATACGAACGATTGTCTCACGTTCCAGATAGGAAAGAGTGACGCTGGCACGGTTGGGACGGGTATTATCGTCCATCAGAATAAAGTCGGGGCCGAAAACATCTGCATATGGTCTGACAAACTCATCAAGAATCTCATTTCAGTACCTCACTGCCTTTAACGTTCCGTTTACAACGACGCACAAGTCAGTTTTACCGTTCACGCTTATCTCAGCCCAAACCATGGCTGACCCCTTTCCATAGCGATCATGCTCTGCCACATTCAAGTCATCAAATGGCTCTTTAGACATTCGCCACACTAATTGACGTTTATAAGTGAAGTTTAGACAGAATCTGGACTCCTCAGTAAACAGTACTGGCGTCAAGTCACGAACCGTCCACCTGACGTGAGTTCTGGCAAAGTCCAACCGGTCTATACGTGCTGTCTCGTCAACGGAACAGGTACAGCAGGCCTCATGGCATTAAGTCCGAACCCGTGGAGCTCATTTCTGACAGTTTGTATAGAAATTCGTACTCCAGTTCCGTTCCTAAGCTCGTTATGCAAACGCGTAGCGTCCTGGAACCGTTGACATCGAGACTGAATCAACAAGAAACGGACCTGACCTTGAGTTGTAGCCCTTTCTCGAACCCGTCGTGTCAGTGTGAAGGATTTCCGTAGGTAAGACACCGACTACACATTCGGGAAACCACGCTCTGAGACACATTCAGAATCCCAGCAACACGAAGTTGAGAGACGCCGGATTCCAACATTCCGACGCCACGATTCATTTCTTCGGGGTTCAGACGGTTTCTTAATTGTCCCCTAGGCATTTTAGTGTTTCACAAATCAAATGAAGTCCTTTTTATGCTTGGTAAAGGAACACTGACAAGTTTCACTGGTCTGCTGGAAAGCAGTGCTAGGCAAGATTTTGGGGGTGCATGAATTCATTTGCGAAGAGTGAGAAGTGTGCACTTTTCTGAGTATTGAACTGCACATGAGTTTCTGCTTAAGATATTTATCATTATACCGAGTATAAATTCTGTCAAGAATTTTTTTAATTTTCAGCGCAACATTTGGTATATAAAAAGTGATCCCTATCAAACTTTGAGTAGTATATGTATGTTTAAACCTTGATTGTGTAGTATGAGCTAATTAAATCAGCATTTGTATCAGTTATGGTACCCTGGGGAACACCAAAAACACAATTCATTTTGAGCGCTAATTGACAATTCAATCGGTTTTTATTGAAAATATATTTCTTTTTCTAACAGGCGTTTTTGCATTTAATGTAACCCTAAAGCCTTCTGAAGCTTATAATGACAAAGATTGTTGAAATGGCAAGTAGAATGGATAGTTCTATCGCTTGACTCTCTGAACTGATGCAGTCTACTTAAAAAGTTTGAAAAGGCTGATTGTCATACCTGAATGGCACGGGAAAGTAACTGTCCTTATGGCCTTCCTTTGTTTAGGTTCCCATTATGGTCTGGTCGCTTAATGTTTGTATTTCTTTCCCTTTGGTGTCTTTTATGGGTGGAGTAAGTTAATTGTATCAATTCCTGATCTTTGTTTTACTTCTACTTTGAATGGCCAAGAGTAATGATTTTTTATTATGGTTGTGCCAGGTATGTCATAATACCATAGACAATATTTTCTGATCTTTTGGCTCACTGTATACATGTACACTGAATACTGTAGACACAATGGAAACACAACTGTGTTGGCTTTTTTGTCACTCTAACTATGCCCCACCCCCCTTAAATATGATCCAGAAAGCAACCAGTTATTTTTGAGTAACATGAATTAGTATTATAGAGAAGAGCTTTCGAACTATTTCAGATGAAGAAAGGAGCAAACGGTATATTTGCTATCAGTATTATGGAATAATATAAAGCCAACTGCAGATTTTGGTTCAGAAATATGCTAATAGTACAACTAACAGCTGATTTACGCCATTTGCAAAAAAATAATGATGAATACAGAGCTAGAAAAGAGCTTAACACAGATGACAAATACTGCATACAGATGACTAAAATGCGAATGGTATTACAACATCTAAATATAATATCAGCTATCAAATGCATTAGTTACAGCAACTTGCCTTCCATCTATTTCATTTAGGGAAGTGTATACCAAATGCCAATTTTACAACTAGTTACAGTGTGACTAGCTCTGCATTTATTTTGAAGACTAAGACTTACACTTTTGCAGATGTTATAATGAACCTAGAAACAATGCAGAAAATAGTTATCATGATCTCACAAAACCTTTGGTGGTGGGGGTGGGGGGCGGAGTGTGAGTCTCTTTGACCAAGTGATGTAAGAAAAAATTACCAACACATGGACCGATCAATCATTTGAACAAATGGAAAAATTAGTCTGTCCCTTCACAGTTAGCAATTTATTGGCTGCTGTTTTATGTTAAAGAAGAGAATGACAACAACAAACATAATTCAAGAAAAAAAAACATAGGACTTTGCAAGTAATTTATTAAGCAGATTCAATACGTCATTGCGTATTACTGACATCAAGTGTCTTTTTATTGCGGGGTTTAAAAATATACAGAAAGACCAAATGAAACTGGGTAAAAAGATACACCTTGTCTTATTCCTATTCTGCCAAATTTAATTTTTTCAGGATTATCATTTTTGCATAACTGTCAAATCAACATTCGTCATGAACAGTGCATGAATGCATTTTATTTTTTCTCTTTTAAATGTTTGCATTGAACTGGTATACTTTGCTAATGTATGTTTTTATTTACTTTTGAAAAGTCAAACAAAAACGCCTGACTGTAAACAGTATCTTTTTGTGTGTTTGTGAGTGGGGTGAGGGGGGGGGATGGGGATGCCAGGTGGTGTGGGGAGGGGGAGAGAGTTTTATTACATAAATGCCTATGCTAAGCTTGGTATGATAACGTGGCACCAAATGGTCATTAAAAACACAATAAAAATACACTTTAAGGAAATACTGTCCCCTTATATTGCAACTGATTATAGCACAAAAATAGACCTGAACCAATATCAAGCAATCAAAAACAATGTTACCGGTTTCTGACTTTTCTGAAATTTGTTTGTTATATAGAAGATATATGTGGCCTATTTTATATGCAATATCTTGGGGTGACAAGATCAGTAACACATCTAACACTTAAGGTGAAAATCTCATTGTGTATAAATTTGCATGAAAAGTAGAAGAAATTTTGAAAATAAATTTATCAGAAAAAATTAAAAGAAAAAGACACATTTTCATTTTTTGTATTAGATTAATCCTTATAGAGTTCTGTTGCCAATCAAATCAACAAAATTTGAAAATAATCATACCTATTGATTTAAGACTGAAAAGTTCACAGGTGTGTATGACCTCTACAGGGAACTACCCCAGGGAGCTCTCCTGAGACCTATAGTAATTTATCAAATGAAACAAAGTTATATATATAGTTGATAGTCCTCAAGTAAACAACAATTGGAGTTTCAAGAAAATCTGTGCGTGGGCAGATTTGGAACTCCCCCTTTTAATCTTTACAAACTGCTGACTGTATGGAAATAAATGTTTTTAGTCTTTGGACAATATCTTTATAGCAAATCCTTTTATATTTAATGCTTTATTTAATATACCATACTTTATCTAAATGGGAAAGAAGCTTAATGGGTCCGGAGAGGGTAATCAAACACTGATTAATATTTCTTCTTCTTTCAAAAATCAATGATAACTTCTGCAATTTAACAAGCATTATTCTGCAAAAGCAATCGATTTTTCAGTTATTTAGTACTAAAGTTTCTTGGAAATAATTACTTAAGCCATGGATAGAAAGGCTTGGTGAATCTGTTGTTGACCGTAAATGGAAAATTTTCCTGTATTATCCAATACGTCGTGAAAGACTTTTCAATTTCACCCTTTTTGTACCATATGGAAGCTTCCTCCTTATATATAGCAGGGATCCATTTCAAATTTTAGGGGTTTCAGATTGTGTCTTCTTCACAATTTAGTAGGAAAATGGCCAAACTTTTTGCAAACAGTGTAGGCCCTAATCAGATGCCGCGTTCTGCGGCATCTGATCTGGGCCTGCATTGTTTGCCATATACCCGTTTTGGGGTTTCTGGTACTAAATGGGTTAATGCTTCACAGTATATCCGGGTTGACAATATAGACCACACTGAGCATGCAAGTTTTGTTTGATTTGTTTGATTTGAAGTTTAACATCCCAGTCAACACTGTATAGGCCATTTTGGAGACGTTGCTTCCAATTTTGTGATGACTTTTACCCGACATTGAGATGAAATGACAGCTCAAGCCCTGTCGCCCAATGAAACCCATAGGACTTGCCGAGTGATGCCGAACAGTGATTCCGAGGGATGGATTAACCAATAGGGTTTATAAGCCTTTCCTGGGCAGGCTTGCCTCTGATGGGAGCTGTGGGTTAATTGTATCGATTCCTGATCATTGCCTCCACTTCTATTTTAGATCCCCTAAGCGGTATACCAGTTCTCATGTGCGGTCGGTTGCAGCTCTGCATAGAAGCAGCCCATATATTTCTTTCAGCCCCGATCGGTGGGGGCCTCTGAGCAGGCAAGAGCATAGCCAGAAGATAATTATTTTTATGCACAATAAGGGGAAGCTTGAAAAAAATTCATGTTTCTCTGAAAGAGAGGGGCTACATAAAAGTTAAACAGTGGCTCCCAATAGAAGCAAATTTATTCCATTAACCCATTTTGTATTGAAAACCCAATGTGATACTGACAAACAGTGCGAGCCCAGATTAGACGCCGCAGAATGCCTACACTTTTTGCAAAAAGTTACCCATTTTACCAATGAATTTCAAAGATGATTATTATAAACACAACCTGATACCCCTACATTTTAAAATAGGCCCCTGCTATCTATAAGGATTTTTGTTTGATTTGAGGTTTAACGTCCCCGTCAACACTGTAAAGGTCATTTTGGCGACATTGCTTCCAATTTTGTGGGACTTTTACCCGACACTGAGATGAAATGACATCTCAAGCCCTGTCACCCAATGAAACCAATAGGGTTTATTAGCATGGATGGTTCGCCTCGCATCGCGGTTCCTGGACAGACTTAGATCCTCTAAGCGGTTTACCGGTACTAGTGTGCAGGCCGGATTCAGCTCTGCGTGGAAGCATCATGCAGCCCATATATTTCATCAAGCCCCTATGGGCGGGGACCAACTATCTTTAAGGAGGAAGATTCCATTCAGTACAAATGGGTTAACCCATTTGGTACCGGAAACCCAAAAAGGGGTAAGAGGCAAACAGTGCATGCCCAGATCAGATGTGGCATCTGATCAGGGCCTACACTGTTTGCAAATAGTTAAGACATTTTCCAAGTAAATTTTGAAGAAAACACAACCTGACACCCCTAAATTTTGAAATGGACTCCCGGTATATATAAGGAGGAAGATTCTATTTGGTACAAAAAGGGTTAACCCTTATCTTGCTGTTCACGACAACCGCTATCTTTGCAAACAGTGTAGATCCAGATCAGATGGCTTATGAAGAAGCCATCTGATCAGGATCTACACTGTTTGGCATTCAATTTATGAATTTGTAGGAATATATTACATCAAGTAATTTGATTGGTTGATATACAGAAATGGGTGCGGCTTAAATGAATATTCAGCAAGATAAGGGTTAAGAGCATGAATAACATCACAAGAAAAAAACTGTTTTTAGCCACTGTCAAACAGAACAGGCGCAGATCAGTCTCCACAGCCACACATGGTGACATAGATCTTGACAACTTAAGATCTGGTATATTTCTTAACCCTTGTCCTGCTGAATATTTATATATGCCACACCCACTACCGATTATCAACCAATCAGATTACTTGATGCAAATTATTGCAACAAATTCACAATCTGAATGGCAAACAATGTAGATCCTGATCAGATGGCTTCGTCAGAAGCCATCTGATCTGGATCTACATTGTTTCAAAGATAAGGCATATCCGGGATTAGCAGGACAAGGGTTAAAAGGAGGTCAATGTGATCTTGTATGACCTTGCTTTGGGAATGGTAAGAGGGAATGGTCTGATGCATGCACTGATGAAGTCTGTAGGGTCTGCAGTTTATAGAAACAGGGATATGAGGACAGCCTGGAAAACATGGTGTAATTTGGCAAAAGCAGGTCACAGTTACTTACTTTTGTTGATGTCAACTGGGAGTGTGCTTACACTGGGAGCTAGTGTGGGACATATTCTGATCAAAAATTGTAATCCTTTGATTCATAAGAGCTGACTTATGAGCATACACAGACAGAAAAACAAACATTTGGACAGACTGATGCATCAATACCAAATAGGCCACTAACCCATTTACTCAATGTTGTAACAACCTCCAAGCAATACAACATCATGACATTGCATAGTTGTCTACAAGAGATCTACCAGTTTGTGAAGGCCGTTCAAGACCCAAGCCCAGAAAACAAAATGCCCCTACTCATTTCGCAGCTCCAGAACGTACAACAAAACAGCAACCAGCACCTAGTGGACCAACAGTACCTGAACCAAAGCCGAGACAGTCTGTGGCAGCACAGGAGCCACAGCAGGTACTCTTGATTGGTGATTCAATCATTGCAGGTGTGAATCCTAAAGGAATGAAAGAAAACGTCCATAGAGTTGGTATATCTGGGGCAACTGTCGATACAGTTTTAAGAAATGTAAGACTGTTTGACTTAAACAAGTTCTCACATGTTATAATCTATGTTGGTGGAAACAATGCCTCACGCAGTACAGACATGGAATATTTTGAAGAAAAATACGACCAGCTGTTAGAGCACATCATCCAAAAGAACAGTCTGTGCAAAATTCTTTTAGCAAACTGCTGTCCGAGAGGAGATGCAGATACAGTAGAAATCAACAACATAATTCAAAGACTCTCTAATCATTATAATATGCAGCTAGTTGATATGGATCATGCATTCCATAACAATCAGGGTAAGATAATAGACAGATACTACTCCTGGGACTCGATTCATCTATCACATTCCGGTATAAAACGACTGTTAGGAACTTTGAACAGTCATGTAGAAATTGTACAGAATTTCGAGCACTGCACATACAACAGACAACAAGACCGAAGAAGGCATTCATCTCACCACAGGAGGAATCCTACAGAAATATCAAGGACAAACAGGAGAACAACGCCTCAACATCAACAAACTGTTTTGTGTAACAAATGTGGAGAAACAAACCATTCCACCAGACAATGTAGGCATCGAGAACAGATTCAGTGTCATGATTGTGGTTTTTATGGGCATAAAACGAAACGGTGTGAAAACAGATAGGAACTGGGCTATGATGCCATATGTAAGAAATATCTACAAAAGTTTGAAGTACCTATTGTAAATAGATTTTATGTATTTCAAGATGCATGTGCTAACTGTAATTTTAGTTTATGTGTTTGCGACACTGATCAGACTGCTGTCCAAAGTGAAGAACAGAATGACAATACATACAGCTTGTCAGACCTGGTTGAAAATTGTTACACCAGCTCACTGTCTCATTTTGGTGCTTTAGACACAAATCGAAATGATAAATGCAAAAATGACTTTCCTATTCATGACTTTTCAACATTGACTGATGTTACGCAGAATATTTCAGATTCTCAGTGTCACAATGTTTTGAAAGTATCAGATGTTTTAGCTAATTCTCCCATGGGGTCTCATGTTATTGACAGTGAATGTACGGGTAGTTCTGTATGTGACACAACACTTACAGAGAACTCCTTTGACACAACAAATCTTGGTCTGAAAGGTAAAGGTCTACGGATCGGCCACATTAATATTCAGGGTCTTGGCAACAAGATAGATCAAATAAAAATCATGTTACAGTCCCACTCTAATCAAATACATATGCTTGGTTTAAGTGAAACCAAATTAAGTGCTCATCATGCTGATTCAGTATTTGAAGTAAATGGGTATCAAAAACCTTTTAGGAAAGATCGAAATTCCAATGGTGGTGGTCTCTTAGTGTATGTAAAAAATGGGGTCTCATGTTTAAGAAGATCTGATCTAGAAATTGACATGCTTGAGTGCATTTGGATTGAAATTAAACCAGTCAACAGTAAATCTTTCTTGGTTGCCCATTTGTATCGACCTCCAAATTCACCTGTGCAATGGAATGACATTTTTGAAGAAAGTCTTGAAAAAGCACTGGAACAAGAACTAGAAATGTACATTTTAGGGGACTTTAATAGGGATTTACTAACACAGCAAGTTAAGGCATCATGGCTAGACTATACAGAGTCCTTTGGCCTAACACAAGTTATCACTGAAGCTACACGTATAACTAACAGTTCAGAAACACTACTTGATCATATTTACTGTAATTTCAAAGAAAATGTAACATGTACCCATGTCCCGAAAATAGGATTAAGTGACCATTTTCCCATATTTTTCACACGCAAAATGAACTCTTCTTTACCTAAGACAAAACATCATAGTATAACATATAGATCCTTTAAGAACTTTGACGAAAACAAATTTATCAGTGAGCTTCAATCAGTTCCATGGGATATCATAAAAATTTTTGAACACCCTGATGATATATTAAATGCTTGGACAGACCTTTTCCTTGAAGTAGTTGATTGTAATGTACCTTTACGGCAACATCGGGTTAAGCACAAGACCCAACCTAAGTGGCTAACACCTGAAATATTGGATGCCATAAAAATAAGGGACAGGCATAAAGGATTAGGCCATGAAGATGAATATAAGACCTGGAGAAATAAAGTGACCAATATGATAAAGCAATCCAAAAAGGAAAAGTACGAAATTTTTATAGATCAAAATAAGCAGAATCCTGGAAGTATCTTTAAATTATTTCGTGAAGTCGGGGCTGGTAAAGGTCAGCAGGAACAAGCAAATTGTGGTCCAATTAAGAGTGGAGATTTGCATATAGAAGAGCCAATTAAGGTTGCAAATACTTTCAATGAATTTTTTGTTACAGTAGCTTCAAAAATAAAGGAACCACTAGAAAATTCCAGCAATGAGAAACTAAGAAACTTCTGTAATTCAAAACTTGCACCAGAATCTAAATTCAGTATTCCACCTATTAAGACCGATCAAGTATTAAAATTTCTTCAGAATTTGGATGTCAGTAAGGCAACAGGAACTGACAGCATAGGCCCCAGACTACTAAAAATTTCAGCACCATACATAGCAGATCAAATAACTTACATATGCAACCAGAGTGTCAGAACTTCTACATTTCCAGAAAAGTGGAAAGAAGCGAAAGTCACACCCTTATTTAAAAAGGGCTCTTGTGAAGAAATAAACAACTACCGTCCAATTTCAATTCTTCAGACTCTGTCAAAAATCCTTGAAAAACATGTCCATGACACCTTAATGCATCATCTTAACAGGCATGAGTTGCTTCATAAAACTCAGTCTGGATTTAGACCAAACCATTCCTGTGAAACTGCCCTCTTAAGCATGGTCGATTCGTGGCTTGAGGCACTTGATAATAATAAAATCATAGGGGTTTTATTGATAGATTTTAAAAAAGCATTTGATTTAGTTGATCATGAAATTTTATTGTCCAAACTTAAACTGTATGGAATGTCGGAAGAAACGTCTGTGTGGTTTAAAACATACTTAACACAAAGACAACAGCTTGTTTCAATGGGTAATGTGAAGTCAGACACAAGGCCTACATCATGTGGTGTCCCTCAAGGTTCCATTTTAGGACCACTTTTATTCCTCCTTTTCATTAATGACCTGCCATTATATACTGACGATATACATACAGAGCTATATGCCGATGATACAACCCTGTTTGACATTCAGGGCAGTACAGCCGATATTGAGCGGAACCTTAATGAAGCTTTAAACAAACTGAGCAGCTGGTGTAAATGTAATGGAATGGTTATAAATACAGAAAAAACTAAATTATTGCTGATTACAACATCTCAGAAAAGACAAAGAATGGAAAATCAAGACTTGAACCTTCATTACAAAAATGAATCTATAGGTAATGTGAGTCATGAAAAAGTCTTGGGTGTCTTTATTGATCATAACTTATCATGGGGAGAGCATGTTAAATACCTTTCTAAGAAAATAAATTCAAGCATTTGGCTTCTGTCAAAAATTAAGCATTTTCTGTCTCTTTCACACAGAGTACAGTATTACAGATCTTATATTCAGCCACACATTGATTTCTGTAATATCATTTGGGGTAATACATCAGAAAACAATAAAAATAAAATTTTTAGGCTACAAAAACGTGCTTGTCGTGTCATATTAGACTATAATGTAGAAAATACTAATGAAGCTATGAATACTTTGGGAATTATGTCTATTTTTGATAGAATATTCTTTCGAAAAGCAAAATTAATGTTCAAGATCTATAATGGCTCGGCCCCTCCCTCCATTGCAGATAACTTTCAACTCAGACAAGTTAATGAAACCATACCAGCTCTCAGATCAGCAAGTTCAGGCTGTTTTGTCCCACCTAAGCCAAATAAAGTTTTGTTCAAAAAATCCATGAGATACTCTGGATGCCTCATATGGAACTCCTTACCTAATAGCATCAAGAACTCTGAGTCGATAGACTGTTTCCATAAAAGATGTGTTAAATGGTTGAATGGTGACTAAAACGGTCTAAAAGAAACTGGTATCACCAGATGAGCTCTGTCACTTTTTTTTTTTTTTTTTTTTTGTAAATATTTTCATTCCAGTTTAGACTTTGTTTTACTGATTTAACCCATTTTTGCAGAGAAACCCCAAAACAGGTCACTTGTACATGGTGCAGGCCCAGATCAGATGCTGCAGAACGCAACACCTGATCGGGGTCTTTACTGTTTGATCATCCAATCTTATATGAACATCTAAATTCTACTTAGCCCAGTACCCTAAACTCCTTCGAGTGAGTTGAGAGGTTTCTTTCAGTACAAAATGGGTTAAATTTAAATTTTTTTTTTTTTTTTTTTTTTTTTGGTTTGTTATCATTACATGTATTCTGCTGATATGTGTTTGTTTGCACTTTATCTGTGTTTTTAATGTATATATGCTTTGTAAATAGTGTAAATGGATTTGAGGGCCACATGGAAGATTAGCTTCTTGCTAAATGTGTAACCCTCTTTAAATAAAGACTTTACTTACTTACTTACTTACTTACTTATGTGTGCCCCCTGTAGCGGGAAGTCTTTACAATCTCAAATGGGTTCACTTGGCAGGTCTTCTGCAATGGGTATGATGCCCTTTGGGTCTGGAAGCACTCCTTCATGTAGGTTGATACTGAAATATTTTGTTTAGTCATTCAATCTCTCACTTCTGCTGACTTTGGAAAAGGAGTTGTTCCCATATGACCCGAACTAACAGTATAGCAATATGGCATCTGCCCTCAGTTCATTAAAGTGCAAATACGCCAAAAACTATGACATGCTGAACAAGAAATTGCGTCACAAGTACATGTGATGTGAAAGAAACCGTAATCCATATTCAGCGGTAAATTTCCGCTTCCCACAGTAAGTGGGGGCAGAGCTTAGCGAATGTCAAAAATCTATACCACTTAAATCCCGCCTTCTTCAGATTTGGGCTGCATATTCAACAAGAGGGCCCACAGGGCCCTGGTTTGCTCACCTGTGTGTCACTGTCTGAAGTACATTCTATTTTTAGCTATGGTGGCCATCTTGTTCATCAGCAGAGTGATTTTAGCTTATTTGGTAGGGAGTAACCAAGGCAACATTCCTGTAAAGTTTGAATCAAATTGGCCTTAGGGTTTAGGAGGGGTTCAGGTTTGAATCAGATTTACAATATTTTTCTATTTTTAGCTCCGGTGGCCATTTTTTTCATCAGAGTGAGATTGTTTTAGCCTTTTTGGTGGAGGGTCATCTAAGCAACATTACTTCGAAGTTTGAATGAAATTGGCCCAAGAGTACAGAAGGAGTCGTTTGAAGATTTTTTTTTTTTTAGCTCTGGCAGCCATCTTGTTCATTGGAGTGGAATGAGTTTTAACTATTTTGGTAGACCTAGGCAACATTCCTGTGAAGTTTTAAATCCAATTGGCCCAAAGGTTTAGAAGGAGTTCGCATTTGAAGCAAATTTACAATGTTTTTCTATTTTTAGCTCTTGTAACCATTTGTTAATCATTATGCTATTTTCCTAGAGGGTCATCTACACAACATTCCAATGAAGTTTAGAAGCCTTCATGGTGAAGTGGTCATGCTACTTGCCTTGTAAACCAGGTGTAGCAGGATCGATCCCAGGCTTCTCCAGACTTTCAGATTTGTCTTTAAACAGAGGTCCCATCACTGTATGACCTTAGCTGTTGGTGAGACTTCAACTCAAACACTCACTCCTATGAAGGAACCTGTATGCCAAATATGAAGGCTGTATCTTAAATGCTCCAAAAGTTATGACAAAATAGGTCAAAGGTCACGGTCATGGCTCAAAAGTTTTGAATGGTTGGGAAAACTTTGTCACAAGGAACACTCCTACATGCCAAATATGAAGGCTCTATCTCATATGGTTCGAAAGTTATGATAAAGTAGGTCACAGGTCAACGTCACAGGTCAAATCTTTATACGAGTGGGAAGCCCTTGTCACAAGGAACCTACATGCCAAATATGAAGGCTCTATCTCAAACAGTTCAAACGTTATGACAAAATAAGCTCCTGATCTACTTTTTGATTTGGCATGACCCATATTCAAACTTAACTGAGATATTGTCCAAATGATCATTCTGAGCAAGTTTTATGATGATTTGACTAAAACTGTGGCCTCTTAGAGTGTTCAAAACGTTTTTCTATGATTTGACCTGCTGACCTACTTTTTGACCCGACATGACCAATATTCAAACTTGACCCAGATATTGTCAAGATGATCATTCTGAGCAAGTTTGATGATGATCAGACCAAAACTGGGGTCTCTAGTGTGTCCACAAGGTTTTTCAACAATCTGACCTACTTACTGGCCAGATATGACCCATATTCGAAATTAACTGAGATATTGTCAAATGATCATTTTTAGCAAGTTTGATGATGATCAGGCCAAAACTATGGCCTCTAATGTGTTCAGAGGGTTTTTCTATGATTTTATCTACTGACCTACTTTTTGGACTGACAAGACCCATATTTGAACTTGACTCAGATATTGTCAAGATGATCATTCTGGGCATGTTTGATGATGATCGGACATAATCTGTGGCGTCTAGTGTGTTCACAAGGTTTTTCTATGATTTGACCTACTGACCTGCTTTTTGACCTGAAATGACCCATATTCGAACTTGACCGAGATATTGTCAATACTATCATTCCGAGCAAGTTTGATGATGATTGGACCAAAAATGTGGCCTCTAGTGTGTTCACAAGGTTTATCTCCGATTTGACCTACTGACCTACTATTTGACCTGCCATGACCCATATTTGAATGTGACCAAGATATTATCAAGATGATCATTCTGAGCAAGTTTGATGCTGATCAGACCAGAACTATGGCCTCTAGTGTGTTCACAAGGTTTTTCTCCGATTTGAACTACTGACCTACTTTTTGAACCGACATGACCCATATTCAAACTTGACTCAGATATTGTCAAGATGATCATTCTGGGCAAGTTTGATGATGATTGGACCAAAACTGTGGCCTCTAGTGTGTTCACAAGGTTTTTCTATGATTTGACCTACTAACCTACTTTTTGAACTGACATGACCCATAATCGAATGTGACCAAGATATTATCAAGATGATCATTCTGAGCAAGTTTGATGATGATTTGACATAAATTGTGGCCTCTAGTGTGTTCAGAAGGTTTTTCTATGATTTGACCTACTGACCTACTTTTGGACCCGACAACACCCATATTCGAACTTGACTGAGATATTGTCAAGATGATCATTCTGGGCTAGTTTAATGATGATGATCTGACCAAAACTGTGGCCTCTAGTGTCTTCACAAGGTTTTTTATGATTTGACCTACTGACCTACTTTTTGACCCAACATGACCCATATTCGAACTTGACCGAGATATTTTGTGGTGGTAAAAAATGTGTGCAAGTTTAGTTAAAATCAAATCATAAATGAAACAGCTATCATGCCGACAAGACCAAAATAGGCAATTTTTTGCCCTTTCAGGGACCGTAACTCCGTAACACATGATGGGATATGACTGGTTCAAGAAAGGAACTCAGATCTCATGGTGGTACACGTTGTGTGCAAGTTTGGTAAAAAGCAAATCATAAATGAAGATGCTATCGTGCGGACAAGACCAAAATAGGCAATTTTTGCCCTACCAGGGGCCGTAACTCCATAACACATGATGGGATATGGCTGGTTCAAGAAAGGAACTCAGATCTCATGGTGGTACAAGTTGTGTGCAAGTCTGGTTAAAATCAAAACATAAATGAAGATGCTATCGTGCTGACAAGACCAAAATAGGCAATTTTTGCCCTTTCAGGGGCCGTAACTCAGTAACACATGATTGAATATGGCTGGTTCAAGAAAGGAACCTAGATCTCATGGTAGTACAAGTTGTGTGCAAGTCTGGTTAAAATCAAATCATAAATGAAGATGCTATCGTGCGGACAAGAAATTGTTTACGCACGCACGGACGCACTGACGCACGGATGGACGCATGGACGATGGACAAAATGTGATCACAAAAGCTCACCTTGTCACTACGTGACAGGTGAGCAGCTCACCTTGTTACTACGTGACAGGTGAGCTAAAAATGTTGGACAAAATGTGATCACAAAAGCTCACCTTGTCACTACGTGACAGGTGAGCTAAAAATGTTACTAGCATTATGTCAGTTGTCTCGGAGCGTGATAGCTCAGTGGTTAGTGCACTTGTCTCTGATGCTAGAGGTCCCGGGTTCGATCCCCGGCAGCAGCGATAAAATTTCGGTGTCCGAACACACTCCATTGGCATCATTTGCAGGGATGAATGTCATAAAGTGCACCGTCCTTCGGATCGGGACGTTAACTTGAGGCCCCCTGTGCAGGGAGAACCATCCCCTGTGCAGGTTAAAGATCCCTACCGTAATTACATGATTACTGTGTAGGCTTTCATCCTGAAAAACCTGGAGTGTATATAATATACACCTGCGGTAATGGTCAAATGTGATAGATAGATAGATAGATAGATAGATAGATAGATAGATAGATAGATAGATGGATGGATGGATGGATGGATGGATGGATGGATGGATGGATGGATGGATGGATGGATGGATGGATGGATGGATGGATGGATGGATGGATGGATGGATGGATAGATAGATAGATAGATAGATAGATAGATAGATAGATAGATAGATAGATAGATAGATAGATAGATAGATAGATAGATAGATAGTTGTCTCAAAGTTTCAGCCAATCAACTGAGAGTGACTAGCTATGCAATCGTTCTACCCATTGTCAGTTATCTCTATAATTTGTTCAGAAGCACATGATGGAAAGTTCAACCTTGGCACGTCTTCTTTGATTTTGCGATGGGGAGAAGTCTTATTGCTAAACTGCTAATTGCATCGTTGTAAGGCTATTGCAGGCTCATTATAACAAATACTGCCAACTGGACCATAAAACACCCAAACAAATAAATAAATGGGATAATTTTCTTGATAGGGAATCATCATCAATTTTGTGGCAATTTGCACTTGGCTCCAAACATCAATTAACCCTTCAGATGCCAATTACAACAATTGTCATCTGCCTTGTCCTCTGCTGGTTACTTTAAAAGTAATTTTTTGCAAACAGAGTGGACCCAGATCAATGTAGGCCCTGATCTGAATCCCTATTCTACAGTGTCTGATCTAGCCCTGCACTGTTTGCCAATGTCTCCTTTTGGGGGTTTCCCTTCTATAATTGGTCAATTAGATTCTGAAAAAATCTCAGTAGGATGCCCAACTGACTGCGGTGATCAGGAGGAAGAGGGTTCATCTCATACCTGCCGGGATTGGTGTTACATGTGGGTTTACGGCGTCCCGCAAACCCCCATGCTGACAAGACAACCGAGCGTGATCTCTGACAGGTGTACGGGCAGCTGTGGGGTAAGGCACAAGAAAGATGTTAGATGGATGACATTAATTATTTACAGTATCTACATACAACTCTTACTAAACACAAAACATCACAATTTGTTGCTTCTGTAGCCAACTCACGACGTCCGCTCCGAAGGCAAAACAATGTTCTGTGCTCGGAATGGGTGACGTGAATACCTACAGAAACAAACAACAAAAACAACAACAAAAACAAAAAAAGAAACAACACAAGACGCGACTGGCCAGTTTATAACTTAGGGTGAATTCCCCACTCGCGTGAAACTTCCTCTCGCGAACTAGTAGAACTAGTCTATCAACCTAGTTGCTAATCATAGGTTTAGCGATCACGTTTGCCGATCAGAGGTTTAGCGATCGTCCAAATAACCTGCAGGTAAGTTGACCTCTTCCATGGTCTCACATTTGTTTACAACGAACAATGATTTAGATTCTGCTTCTACCCTGGTAGGCGCTGATTACGGCGGTCTGTCCGCCCTTGCTGGACCCTAACGCCTAGCGTCGTACCAGTACCTGCTGCTATGAAGCAGGGAGCAGCAGGTCACACATTGTTGTGCCTGCAAATTACGATAACGGGACTAGAAACGAGTCACAAAACATACATGCTATATCATGATCCCCCTCCCGGAGAAGTAAGAATATGTTCATGCATATACCGTTATTGCGCATGCGCCGACCAGACATACAGGCTGATTAGTGCATGCGACAAATAACCGTACAGCAGAACTCAACTTGACTGTGCATCAAATTATCAGCACCCAGCGCTTGACACAATAATACTCAAAGTTCATGTTTCCTTACTGAGCACTACAGAAATCAATTAATGCTCACTACTACTGAGCATAATACTCATCAAATTTGTGCTCACTACATTATCACAAGTAAGAGGCAATTGAACAGACCACGCCTTTGCGCTACCTGGTCAGCTGCCAATTACAGGAAACATAACAATCTCTATTTCATATCCTTCTCCGTGACACGGCTCACAAATATAGCTATTCACAAATTCATTACATTAATAACAGATAGAAACTACAACAGAAGATTTTCATCTATAATCCACAACATTTGTTAGTGTCTCATAAGGGCCAACACTGTTTGCCGTAAATTCTCTCTGTATTTGGTAGGCACCCCGTCACAACCGTCCTCGCGACGCCGATGACGCAGCTGACGTCATCCCCGCCGCTCAGGCCGTTATGACGTGTGGCGACCAAATACTCCCACTTATCATCATCACGTTCTTTATATGTACATACATGCACAAACTGAGTTATCAGACAAAAACGGCATCATTACAAAATGAACTCGTAATTCTTCTTGAACAAAATTATTTCTAATCAACGTGAACATGCTTGTAAAATAAAATTCATTACGGTTCATCATCACGGATAACCCAACAGGCTCTTGTAAGAGTTTGCCCTGATGATGAAGATATGGTTAAACCCGTCTTAAGTTTACGTCCCCTCTACACCTAATATCATATTGAGACGGAACCACGGTTTTCTAACCACAGCTAGTCAAAAGTCATGGATCAAACAAGTGACCCGGCGTTTATTAATTACATTCTACAAAAGGGGTCTAAAAGCCTAAATGAATCTAGAATGAGCGGGTGTCCAAACTTTACGTCTTACCAACATCTAGGGTCAGCATGAGACAGGACCTCACTTAGAAAGACTCATTCTACTACTGGAGAAGCCTGGGATCAATCCTGCGACGTCTAGCTGGCAAAGCTAGTAGCCTAATCACTACAGGCCACAACAGTGAATTCAGAATAGGCTTCAGAAAGTTGGGGTATACTAGAAGTAAACCCCTCCAAAACCTACAAGCATGTTCATACAAAAATAATACTAAACATATATTTAACATACCTTTCAATATACTTTCTATTTCCCGACACGATGTTGTGGGTACACGTTACCACTTGACCTGCTGCTAAAGTGTTCGTTTTTTTCAGGGTTTATATATCTATGAATACTACCAGAAAATCATGCCTACTCATATTACCTTGCTTTGTTCGTGGCGAAGTGGAGATACCGGCCACAAACAAAGCTAGATAGCAAAAATCGAGTAGATAATGGATTTGCGTTCAAATAGTATATTTCCCATAGGAAAAATTGATGAAACGACCCTATAATCAATGACATGACTCCTGTCAAAACGAACACCCACACAACACGTGACGGGAATAAAATTCATATATGGCACAATTTGGCGGTTGGCGATTTTTAGGCAAATTCTATAGGACTCGGCCTTATAGCGGCCCCCTGTATTGTAAAAACAGCTCTCTATAAACCACTCATGCATACATCGTATGATATGTGCATGACTTGTTCATGGAGCAGCACAGTTTGCGTACCATATTTCACCTAAAATATTTCACTCCCACCGCCCTACCATATATCTACTAAAATAATTTAGATGTGCATAAGCACCAGAGAGGTTTCCTATTCCATCTCGTAACAAAGGTTTCCCCTTTTGGAGAAAAAAACAATCAGAAATGTTTTTTCTTTGTGTACAGAGATGGAATAGGATGAACCTATCTAAACAAGACAGCTATTTACACAACAACCGTGCGAAGAATTACCTACTAAGGTAGTCTGCCCCCAAATTTTCTTAAGTAAAATTAGCTAATAAGCTACGGTGGTTTGCCCCAGAATTTTCCTGTTCCCCTGACACTCTGTTGTTTGTTAGAAAACGGATATCGTTTTAATCTCACTGGAGGTGGCCTTTCTGGCTTAACAGATTTGATTGATTTCACAGGTTCTGACATAAATGTGGTACATATAATTTGGTCTGTCTGACATGTCAGTCCTGCAAGGCGCTGTTCTCTCAGCCCTTCTGTCTCCTCACTCTCCTCTGACGTTAGTGTGTGTGGGACGCTAACGTCTCCGTCACTTTCCGGTTGCTCTGTCGTTTCAAAACTGCTGTCTTCAAATGAAGACTCGTCGACGTCATTTCTGTCATGACTGTCTGTCGACAAATTAGGTTTAGAGATCAGACAATGAGACGTCACAGTCTGACGCTCAACATACTGTTTCAGTATATTAGCGTGATATGTGTTAACATCTCCATTGACGTCAATCTTTTAATCCATTCTGTTCACTACCTCAACCACTTCATAAGGACCTTTCCATTGAAGCAAAAATTTATTACGGTCTGTCGGTAGTAACAACAGCACTTTATCGCCGACGTCAAATTTACGCGACCTCGCGCCTTTATCATAAGGCAACGCAAGCGTAGCATCCCCTCGCAACTGCATACCATTCATTAACATGAAAATCCAATCTGAATACACACACAGAAACACAGACACACACTCTAACACACGGACAAACGACACCGATGCTATATCCCCATTCGCAACGTTGTTGCGAGGGGATAATTATGGCTGCTTCTACGAAGAATACTGTGTCGTCTATCCTGCTCACAAGGTTTTCAAGGTCAAGTCCATTGTGACCTTGACCTTTGACCCCTGACCTTGAAATTCAATAGGGTTCATCCTCTGTACATGGTGAACATTTGTGGAAGGTTTGATGCTTCTACGATGAATACTGTATCGTCTATCCTGCTCACAAGGTTTTCAAGGTCAAGTCCATTGTGACCTTGACCTTTGACCCCTGACCTTGAAATTCAATAGGGTTCATCCTCTGTACATGGTGAACATTTGTGGAAGGTTTGATGCTTCTACGATGAATACTGTGTCGTCTATCCTGCTCACAAGGTTTTCAAGGTCAAGTCCATTGTGACCTTGATCTTTGACCCCTGACCTTGAAATTCAATAGGGTTCATCCTCTGTACATGGTGAACATTTGTGGAAGGTTTGATGCTTCTACGATGAATACTGTGTCGTCTATCCTGCTCACAAGGTTTTCAAGGTCAAGTCCATTGTGACCTTGACCTTTGACCCCTGACCTTGAAATTCAATAGGGTTCATCCTCTGTACATGGTGAACATTTGTGGAAGGTTTGATGCTTCTACGATGAATACTGTGTCTTCTATCCTGCTCACAAGGTTTTCAAGGTCAAGTCCATTGTGACCTTGACCTTTGACCCCTGACCTTGAAATTCAATAGGGTTCATCCTCTGTACATGGTGAACATTTGTGGAAGGTTTGATGCTTCTACGATGAATACTGTGTCTTCTATCCTGCTCACAAGGTTCCGGACAGACACACACACACACACACACACAGACACACACACACACACACTAACACACGGACGCACGGCACCGATGCTATATCCCCATTCGCAACGTTGTTGCGAGGGGATAATAAGCTTTCTGCTTGATCTGAACCTTCTTTAAATTATCACGCGCTAATTTGCATGTCTGCTCTAACCGTTCCCTAAGCTCAATAACGTATTGATACGTCGAAAGAACTTGCTCATCGCGTACCTCTTCAGCCCATAATTCTCTTAATATTGCCATTGGACCTCTGACGTTACGTCCATATAACAACTCAAAAGGGGAGTATCCTAAAGACTCTTGTGGGACTTCCCTTACCGCAAATAATAAAGCTGGAAGATATTTATCCCAATCTTTTGGACGTTCAGCACACATGCGACGTAACATCTGCTTTAACGTAGCGTGGAAACGCTCTATCAGTCCGTTGCAAATTGGGTGTCTCGGACTACACGTTAACTGTTGAAGAGAAAGAAGTCTGCTGACTTCCTTCATTACCTCAGCAGTAAACTGTGATCCACAATCAGTCAACATTTCATCAGGAATGCCAACCCTACTAAACATTTCAATAAGCGCTTCCGCGACACGTTCCGTCTCAATACTCGGTAAAGCTATCGCCTCTGGATACCTTGTCGCATAATCTATCATGGTTAAAATATACCGAGATTTCCTATCAGATCGAGGCTCAATTGGACCAACTATGTCCACTGCCACCCTCTTAAATGGCGTATCAATCAATGGCATTTTTCCTAGAGGTACTTTAGTGACCCGACCTTTCTGAATAGTTCTCTGACAAATATCACAAGATTTACAAAATCTAGCGACATCACCGCAAATACCGGGCCAGTAAAACTCAGTTACAACTCTATCCAATGTCTTCCTAATACCCATATGTCCAGACATAAGCGTTTCATGAGCCAGTTTCAACACCTTTCCTCGGAAACTTTGAGGGACCACAAGTTGGAAAGAGACTTTGTTACCCTTGGTGAACTCCCTATATGCCAAACCTTTTTTCTCAATAAACCTAGTTTCACCTCGGTTTAAACCACGACTCACAGTCTTGTTCCCAGATACAACCCTTTTCCTGATGTTTTCCAAAGTTGGATCATCAACCTGAGCTTGCTTGAAAGCCTCCTTGTCATCGTTAATGATCTGATCGGGAACCTTAAGTTTTCTGTAAGGCTTCTCATCCTGCCTAGTTTGAGACCTAGTTACAGCCGCAGCTGAGAAATGAGACATATCAGGAAGTTTTGATCCATCAATGTTACCGATTACCAAATCGTACAACGTATCATCCATACACAAAGCTTCAGTTTTCCCAGTGAAAAAAGGACAATCAATGTCAATCATTGCCAAAGGATACCTTTGTGTGGATTCATCAATCAACGTAACATTTGATTCCTTTCCTATTAACTGACTATCCGAAACCAAACTTCTCCGAACGACACAGCCTGTACACCCAGTATCTCTTAATACAACCACCTTTTTATTATTAACCAATCCTTGTGCCGTCGGTAACCTTGCCTTTAAGAAGTAACAGACACCTTCCCTAGTTTCCTTACTACACTCCTCCCTATCCGAAATCAAAGGATCACCAACCTTATTTTCAAAAATACTTCCAATCTCATCACCTTTCCTAGTTACTTCCGTCTGACAAAAACTAACTTGGTGTGCTGCGTCACGTGGTGTGCTATTATTCTTACCGTGTCCGCGAAAAGACCCTCTAAAATTACCACGACCACGTGTATAACCACGACCTACATTCTGCGTATTCTCATTCTTAACCTGAGAACCTTGAGTCTCTACGCGCGTGTTAAAATTTTCCTTAACACCGCTATCCCCAACTCCAGTTGCTCCTACCTCTGCGCTATACAATTGTTTCCTGTCGGGGTTCTTAAAACATTTAATTGTTAAATGCCCCTTACCGCATATGCTACACTTGATATCCGGTCTACCACTCGGTTTGTTCGAGTCAACTTTGTCCTGTTTACCCTGCGCTGCGCCTCTTTGATCGCGTTGCCCCTTATTAATGCAACTATATACGCCCCCGCGCGCTTCTGCAAACAAATCTGCCTCCCTAGCCATTTCATCTAAATTACCAAACTGTTTTGGCTTCAGATGTACATACAGTTCTCTATTACATGACTCCAGGAACTGATCCCTTGCCATGAAATCACAGACAGCCGGAAAAGATTTTTCTATCTTTGCCATATTAAGCCATTTTTCTAAATAACTTCTCAGTCTACTACTGAACTGTATGAACGTTTCTGATTTCTCGGGCCTACTATAACGAAACTGCTTTCTAAATCCGCGCTCTGTCATGTCAAAATTCTATAATAAAGTGTCCTTTAACTTTTCATAATCCGCCGCATCCTCATTTGACAACCGGTCATATACATCAAGTGCGCGCCCTTTGAGCAATGCACTTAAATACGCGGCCCAAACAATCTTATCCCATTTATTAGCCGTAGCATATTTCTCAAACCTAGATAAATAACTATCCATTTTATCTTTACCCTCTTCAAAATAAGGTAACTTAGGATCCCGGGCATGAGCCACCTTCTCAGCTTTTTGCTTTTCAAATTCTAGCTCGAGCTTCGCTCTCTGCATTTCTAACTGATTCCTTAATTCTTGGTGCTGTAGCTCAAACCCATGTTTTATTTGTTCTAAATGGGCCTCACTAATCTCTTTTGCCTCCCTTTCAGTCTTAATGCGTGCCATTTCAAGTTCCTTATTAACATTCAAAATAGCTAGTTCATGTGCCCTTTCCTTTTCCTTTTCCTTTAACTTAGCTAGTTCATGTACCCTTTCCTTTTCTTTTTCTGCCCTTTCCTTTTCCTTTTCTTCAGACCTTAACCTTTCTAAATCCCTTTGCTCTTGCCTTTCTGCCCGCTCAATATCTTGCTGCTCTTTAACAAAACCTTGTAACTCCTTCCCCTCATAACCTAAGTCCTTTCCCATTTGCATTAAACGCTCCATTATTGATAACGTAAATCTCACGTTACTAACAAAACCACTATAAACTGATCAGTTATGATCAGTGATGATTGAATGGGCTTAACTAAAACGTTAAGATATGTGTTATACGCGTTAATCTAACTAAAACGTTAGTTATTAAAGCACACGCGATTTGAAATGTCAAATGCTTTCAGCAAAGTATGACGTTGCGTACTGGTAGTCTAATATGACGTCATAAACCGACGACGTTTACAGTAAAATGCTACAATCGGAAGTTTCATCACATTACAAAACTCCGATCACAACAAGTCACCATTAATGTTTCTATTACGTCATACCTAACCTCAAGCCACAGCGTAAATATTAACGCTACCGTTATGTCAACGTCAGTAAATTGTTAACGTCACTACGTCAGAACCATGTGTGGGTAAGATCAATTAGTAACTCCAGTTTAACTTAGTAGAATGTCAGGTAACACAATTAAGTGGGGTCTACTTAAATTTTTCGTTACCAAGAAAAAGTGGGGTTTGCCTTCCTGCTCAGAAATTATCGACTTGTCAGTATCCATTCAGTTGAATACATGGGTTTCGCACTTCATCAACGCAGGAAGGAAGATTAAAGTTAATTTCTAAATGTGGCTGTCAATGCATTTTTTTTTTTTTTTTTTTAAAGTTGATGATTCAGAGTATCAGTGTGCTGTTCCACAGCCGGGAACACCAGCCAGAGATCAAATCCTCACTTCACTGACACCAAATGTTACATGTGGGTTTACGGCGTCCCGCAAACCCCCATGCTGACAAGACAACCGAGCGTGATCTCTGACAGGTGTACGGGCAGCTGTGGGGTATGTTAGATGGATGACATTAATTATTTACAGTATCTACATACAACTCTTACTAAACACAAAACATCACAATTTGTTGCTTCTGTAGCCAACTCACGACGTCCGCTCCGAAGGCAAAACAATGTTCTGTGCTCGGAACGGGTGACGTGAATACCTACAGAAGCAAACAACAAAAACAACAACAAAAACAAAAAAAGAAACAACACAAGACGCGACTGGCCAGTTTATAACTTAGGGTGAATTCCCCACTCGCGTGAAACTTCCTCTCGCGAACTAGTAGAACTAGTCTATCAACCTAGTTGATAATCATAGGTTTAGCGATCACGTTTGCCGATCAGAGGTTTAGCGATCGTCCAAATAACCTGCAGGTAAGTTGACCTCTTCCATGGTCTCACATTTGTTTACAACGAACAATGATTTAGATTCTGCTTCTACCCTGGTAGGCGCTGATTACGGCGGTCTGTCCGCCCTTGCTGGACCCTAACGCCTAGCGTCGTACCAGTACCTGCTGCTATGAAGCAGGGAGCAGCAGGTCACACATTGTTGTGCCTGCAAATTACGATAACGGGACTAGAAACGAGTCACAAAACATACATGCTATATCATGATCCCCCTCCCGGAGAAGTAAGAATATGTTCATGTATATACTGTTATTGCGCATGCGCCGACTAGACATACAGGCTGATTAGTGCATGCGACAAATAACCGTACAGCAGAACTCAACTTGACTGTGCATCAAAGTATCAGCACCCAGCGCTTGACACAATAATACTCAAAGTTCATGTTTCCTTACTGAGCACTACAGAAATCAATTAATGCTCACTACTAATTTGTGCTCACTACATTATCACAAGTAAGAGGCAATTGAACAGACCACGCCTTTGCGCTACCTGGTCAGCTGCCAATCAGGCCTGGGGTCGAATACTTTCAAAAGTATTTGAATACAAATACAAATACTTTGCATTTCACGAATACAGAATACAAATAAAAATACATTTTTTATGAATGTATTCGAATGAGAATACAAATACTTTGCAAATGTATTCAAATACTTTTAGAATACTTTTGAATACATTCCAATCAAAAGGGGTATATATATAGTAAATGGAGGACTTATACAAAACAAGAACAACTAGTGACTGTAGTAATGTTTGGGTCATTGACAGATACACATCTCTTTGTTTTCTCTTGAACAATTTAAGACACAATCAAAGAAGGCGTACAGGATCTTGTATGAGGCTACCTGTAAAACCTGGGCTGGGCTCGTGGGCTGGGCTTGGGCTCGAATTTTTGGGCTCGAATGGAAATGGGTTTATCTGAGGTGAAAGACATAATCAGGTCACTTTTAACTCTCTAGTGGGAGCAATATCAGGTTAGTCTGCACTCAGAACATTTACCTGTGAGGTGAAGGCTATTACATCCTGGCCAGATGTCCCTTGAGATGAAGTGTCAGAATCATTTGGCTATTTAATTGCACTGCGGTGCAGCAAAAATCTACAAAATGTGGGGTTAGGGTGAGTTAAAAAGGTAAAGCAGAATATCAGTTTGTGTTTCTTCACCTTCTGACCAGAGGCTTAACTAACTGCTCTTTGGATGGTTTATGTTCTGTGCATCTGTCAGGAAGATAGATGCAGCGGTGTTTGTTTGATTGATTTAGGGTTTAAAGTCCCTGTCAACACTGTATAGGTCATTTTGGAGACGTTGCTTCCAATTTAGTAGGACTTTTGCCCGATATTGAGATGAAAGGACATCTCAACCCCAAATCAAACCAATATGCTTTATATGCATGGACGGTCAAACTCGCAACACTTTTCCTGGGCTTAACCCCTAAACGGTCTACCAGTACTAGTATGTGGCAGGTTTCATCTCTGCGTGGAAGCACCATGCAGCCCAATATATTTCTTCAAGCCCCATTTTTTTCGGATTTTGGTTTTACGGCCCTTTCAAGATTAATTCACTCATATCGAGTCAACCGTTAATCAGAGGTAGGCTAAATCCGGAGAACCCGGAGAAAAAACACCTGACCATCTGTTGTCTGGCGTCTCACATATGACCCGAGCCAGCTAGAAACCACAGCGGTGAGAGATCTAATAATTAAGAGTCAGGGCTGTTATCCACTAGGCCACAGATCGGCCCCCGCCCATAGGGGCTTGAAGAAATAAATTGGCTGCATGATGCTTCCACGCAGAGCTGAATCCGACCGCACACGAGTACTGGTAAACCGCTTAGAGGATCTAAGCCTGCCCAGGCAAAGCGGTGCGAGTCGGACCGTCCATGCTTATAAACTCTATTGGTTTCAGTGGGCGGCAGGGCTTGAGATGTCATTTCATCTCAATGTCGGGTAAAATCCCACAGACTTGGAAGCAATCTCTCCAAAATGACCTTTTTAGTGTTGACGGAGACGCTAAACATCAAATCAAACAAACAAATCCACTAGGTCAAGGAGGCCCGTTTCAAGCCCCAATGGGCGGAGGTGGGAGGCAGCGGTGGACAGACTATGTGAAACTAGTGGCACCCTTACATGATTTTACTTGTCTTGGTAAAGCTTTGAGATACTATATATTATAATGACATCATGACCCATGTGACCAGCAAATTATAACTCAGTTAAGCTGCAGGGCAGGCTATAGACTGGTATCAGTTCATTAATTTTTTTATTAATGTTTGTTTGTCTGGTACAAACGAACTATACAATGGAATTCTGCTTAATATTAATATAGACCAGCTAAAATAAAGACTAAGTCTGATTTGAAAAATACATTGCAGAAATTTCAATTATCGTTGTGTTTTCTAAACCAAGTAACCACATTTGGGACTGTTCAAATGTGGTCTTTAAAAGGCCACTTCTGAAAAGTATTAAAGATGGTCTCATTAAAGGAATTTTACAACACTAAAAAATTCATGTATTTTTATAAGCAAATAGTGACGCCCCTGTTCAGGCGCACATTTTTGCGGTATTTGATACGGATCTACACTGTCCTACTACAGGGTCGCTTGTCTCTCAAGAGGTCCAGAATCCGGACTTAGACTGTTTTGTTTTGTCCTTTAATTCCTGTAGTCCAAGCAAACTGTGAAGATCCTGTACAAACGCCGTATTCTGTGATGTCTGATCGGAGTCTACACAGTAAGTGTCCCATTTTGGAACCCTGGCAGCGGATCGGGGTTTACACTGTCCATATCCAATTTTGGAACCGCAGACATGTGACCTCTGATCTGAATCTACAATGTCAGTTTTCCATTTTGGAACTTGAGACATGTGGTCTCAGAACGGGGTCGCCACTGTTTGTCTGACATTGTGTTGTCCTGGAACCATAGGCATGTGCCACCTGATCTGGATCTTCACTGTTTGTAAATGTTCGATTTTGGAATCCTACACATGCGGCTTCTGATCTGGGTCTACACTGTTTACGTGGCCTCTGATCTGGGTCTACACTGTCAGTATCCCATTCTGGAACCCTAGACATGTGGCATCTGATCTGGGTATACACTGTCAGTACTCCATTTTGGAACCTTAGACATGTGGCGTTTGATCTAGGTTGTTACTGTTTGTCAGTATCCCATTTTTGAACCCTAGACACGTGGCCTCTGATCTGTGTCTACACTGTCAGTATCCCATTTTCGAACCCTAGACATATTGCCTCTGATATGAGTCGTCACTGTTAGTATCCCATTTTGGAACTCTAGACGTGGCCTCTGATCTGGGTCTTAACTGTTTGTCAGTACCCCCTTTTGGAACCATAGACACGTGGCCTCTGGACTGGGTCTTAACTGTTTGTAAGTATCCCATTTTAGAACCACAGACATGTGGCCTCTGATATGGGTCCAAAGTGTTTGTCAGTATCCCATTTTTGAACCTCATGTGGCCTCTGATTTGGGTCTGAACTGTTTGTCAGTGTCCCATTTCAAAACCCTAGACATGTGGCTTCTGATCCGGGTCTTCACTGTTTGTCAGTATTCAATTATGAAACCTATGACCTCTGATCTTGGTTGTTTTTGTTTGTCAGTATCCCATTTTGGAACCCGAGACACGTAGTCTCTGATCCGGGTCTTCACTGATTGTCAGTATCCTATTTTCGAGCCCTAGACACATGGCCTCTGCTCTGGGTCTTCACTGATTGTCAGTATCCTATTTTCGAGCCCTAGACACATGGCCTCTGCTCTGGGTCTTCACTGATTGTCAGTATCCTATTTTCGAGCCCTAGACACATGGCCTCTGCTCTGGGTCTTCACTGATTGTCAGTATCCTATTTTCGAGCCCTAGACACATGGCCTCTGCTCTGGGTCTTCACTGATTGTCAGTATCCTATTTTCGAGCCCTAGACACATGGCCTCTGCTCTGGGTCTTCACTGATTGTCAGTATCCTATTTTCGAGCCCTAGACACATGGCCTCTGCTCTGGGTCTTCACTGATTGTCAGTATCCTATTTTCGAGCCCTAGACACATGGCCTCTGCTCTGGGTCTTCACTGATTGTCAGTATCCTATTTTCGAGCCCTAGACTCGTGGCCTCTGCTCTGGGTCTTCACTGATTGTCAGTATCCTATTTTCGAGCCCTAGACACATGGCCTCTGCTCTGGGTCTTCACTGATTGTCAGTATCCTATTTTCGAGCCCTAGACACATGGCCTCTGCTCTGGGTCTTCACTGATTGTCAGTATCCTATTTTCGAGCCCTAGACTCGTGGCCTCTGCTCTGGGTCTTGACTGATTGTCAGTATCCTATTTTCGAGCCCTAGACACATGGCCTCTGCTCTGGGTCTTCACTGATTGTCAGTATCCTATTTTCGAGCCCTAGACACATGGCCTCTGCTCTGGGTCTTGACTGATTGTCAGTATCCTATTTTCGAGCCCTAGACTCGTGGCCTCTGCTCTGGGTCTTGACTGATTGTCAGTATCCTATTTTCGAGCCCTAGACACATGGCCTCTGCTCTGGGTCTTCACTGATTGTCAGTATCCTATTTTCGAGCCCTAGACTCGTGGCCTCTGCTCTGGGTCTTGACTGATTGTCAGTATCCTATTTTCGAGCCCTAGACTCGTGGCCTCTGCTCTGGGTCTTCACTGATTGTCAGTATCCTATTTTCGAGCCCTAGACACATGGCCTCTGCTCTGGGTCTTCACTGATTGTCAGTATCCTATTTTCGAGCCCTAGACTCGTGGCCTCTGCTCTGGGTCTTGACTGATTGTCAGTATCCTATTTTCGAGCCCTAGACACATGGCCTCTGCTCTGGGTCTTCACTGATTGTCAGTATCCTATTTTCGAGCCCTAGACTCGTGGCCTCCACACTTGGTCTTCACTGATTGCCAGTATCCTATTTTCGAGCCCTAGACTCGTGGCCTCTGATCTGGGTCTTCACTGATTGTCAGTATCCTATTTTCGAGCCCTAGACATGTGGCCTCTGCTCTGGGTCTTCACTGATTGTCAGTATCCTATTTTCGAGCCCTAGACTCGTGGCCTCTGATCTGGGTCTTCACTGATTGTCAGTATCCTATTTTCGAGCCCACTGATTGTCAGTATCCTATTTTCGAGCCCCTAGACATGTGGCCTCTGATCTGGGTCTTCACTGATTGTCAGCATCCTATTTTCGAGCCCTAGACACATGGCCTCTGATCTGGGTCTTCACTGATTGTCAGTATCTCATTTTGGAGCCTTAGACACCTGGCCTCTGACCTGAGTCTTCACTGATTGACGGAATCCCATTTTTGAATCCTAGACATGTGGCCTCTAATCAGGTTCTTCACTGCTTGTTAGTATCCTATTTTGGAGCCATAGACATATGACCCCTGACCTGGGTCCTCACTGATTGTCAGAATCCAATTTTGGAACCCTAGACATATGGCCTCTGATCTTGGTCATCTTTGTATGTCAGCATCCCATATTGGAAAGCAAGACAGGTGGCCTCTGATCTAGGTCTTCCCTGTTTGTCAGTATATCATTTTGGAACCCAAAACACGTGGCCTCAGATCTGGGTATTCACTGTTTGTCAGAATCCCATATTGGATCCTAGACATATGACCACTGATCTGGGTCGTCTTTGTCAGCATTCCGAACCCTAAACATGTGGCCTCTGATCTGGATCTTACTGTTTGGCATGATCCCATTTTGGAACCAAAGACATGTGGCCTCTGATCAGGTTCTTCACTGTTTGTCATGATCCCATTTTAAAACCCTGGATATTTTGCGTCTGATCTGGATCTTCACTGTTTCCAGTATCCCACTTTTAAACCCTTGACATGTTGACTCTGATCTGTGATTTCAATGTTTGTCAGTATCTTACTCTGAAACCCTAGACATGTAGCGTCTGATCTGGGTTTTCACTGTTTGTTAGTGTCCCATATTGAAGTAAATCTGCACTGACCCCTGCCCCACCACTAAAGGCTCGGTTCAGCCTGCACATCTGCACAGTCTGTTCCGAGTTTTTGCTGATCACATAGGTCTTTTTGGAGCTTAGGCATCTTCTGGCTCAATTAAAAATGAATCCCGTCTTTTTCGATGTCGAAATCCAGATTTTGCTGGCTGCAACTCAAATCAAGCACAGGAAAACAAACTCGGTAATTATAATCTTGACAGGGGCCCATGGGAGCAATTCTCTTAAACAGGTCCTACAACCAGACAACAAACAAATTTGAAAGGTCAAAAACTGGCCCTGTTTCACCTATGTCCTGAGTTAAACCCATTTTCATTCGAGCCCAAAAATTCGAGCCCAAGCCCAGCCCATGAGCCCAGCCCAGGTTTTACAGGTAACCCTTGTATGACACAGGTCATTTGTAGTGTCTGCAGCATTTATCAATCAAAAGCTAATGATTGATGAATTACATTACGTCACATAAACACCTATATAATTCTGACCCCATTGAACCCCACTTTTATACAGTAAAACTGGGGTTTACTGTAAACCCATTTTTCTTTATTTCTAAAATACAGATTGTGGGTACTCATTAGAACCACCTTATTAGGATAATGTATCACTTTTGAAAATTCTGCTTGATTATTGTGATGACTTTTCAACACATTTCTTTATAAATTTTATGATGTAAATTAAAGGTGATGATCATAATTGATTTTGTCCACCTTTATAAACAGCAGTGGGGATTATGTCCAGGACCTAAACAAATGGTGGGTGTAGATTTTATCCGCCTTTAGGTATTTTGCCCGGTGGGGTGGGGGGATTTTGTCCGTTATTCCATTGAGGCGGTTATAATCAGTACCCACAATCTATATTTTGAGCAGAAATAAGAAAAATATCACAATTTTTCATTATTATGTTCTGTTTCTTGTGAGAAACAAGTGTCAATGTGGCCAGCACATAATAAAATAATCAGTTTGCCCATTGCCTTCTATTTCTACTTTTGGGATTTCAGTTTTGCCTTCACTTTCATTTTACTACCTAGACAATTTTTTTTTTTTGGTGTATGATTTTTTAAATGTTATCAACAGGGAGAATGTTCTTATCAAACAAAGCTCATCAATTTACCAGTATTTGGAATTACATACTTGTGGGTAATTTGTAGGTTTTGCTTTGGCATGGCTCAGTTGTAAAAAACATTAGGTCTTGCCCCTCTATCTCTATATCCTGAGGCAATCTATTGGTAGGTGACATACAGGTAACTTTACAGATTAACTCATCAATGCCTACAGTTCCTTAAAAGGGGACCTTGGCTGTGTAGATTAAGATCATATGCCACAGAATATAGTATCTGATCAAAGTGTACAGTACTTTCTAAAGATCATAAAATTTTGCAAAAAATAATAAAAAGTAAGCAGACACCTCAAAAATTGAAATGTATCTGTCTAATAATATAAATTGAAGAGTTCATTGGACATAAATGGGTAGCAGGAATTATTTTATGCAATCAGCACAAATCAGCCTAAAACATCATATATTGACAAATGGATGCATTTGTAAGAACAGACTAGAAATAGCCATGTGCCACAGTGATGGACCATGACTAAGTAATTTGTGATTGAAGTAAGTGTCTCTGAACAAAACAAAAATCTGAGAACAGAATGATGTTATTCTCTTCTGTTTTTCACACCTCTCCTAGTCAGCAAATTATAATATCAGTCACTTAAAAGTAATATAATTTCATAAAAATGAAATGTTTGTCATCTTAAAAGCTTTTATTTGCATCAATGCAACCAAATGAATAAATAAATATGCTTGGCTGTCTGATATGTATTGTATTAAACCATCTAATAGTAATTTCAGAAGTTCCTACATGAGCAGTCAAGGACTTTAGTGACATCAATTAAAACATTTATGTATTGTTTCATAATATTTTTCTGCAAAGTGCAAAAGTATTCATAATGTATTCGTAAAACTATTCATGAATACATGACTTTTGAAATGTATTCGAATATAAATACAAATACTTTTATTCTAAAAAATCCACGAATACAGAATACTTCACGAATACTCAAAAATGTATTCGAATAGTATTCGAATAAGAATACAGAATACAATTACCCCAGGTCTGCTGCCAATTACAGGAAACATAACAATCTCTATTTCATATCCTTCTCCGCGACATGGCTCACAAATATAGCTATTCACAAATTCAATACATTAATAACAGATAGAAACTACAACAGAAGATTTTCATCTATAATCCACAACATTTGTTAGTGTCTCATAAGGGCCAACACTGTTTGCAGTAAATTCTCTCTGTATTTGGTAGGCACCCCGTCACAACCGTCCTCGCGACGCCGATGACGCAGCTGACGTCATCCCCGCCGCTCAGGCCGTTATGACGTGTGGCGACCAAATACTCCCACTTATCATCATCACGTTCTTTATATGTACATACATGCACAAACTGAGTTATCAGACAAAAACGGCATCATTACAAAATGAACTCGTAATTCTTCTTGAACAAAATTATTTCTAATCAACGTGAACATGCTTGTAAAATAAAATTCATTACGGTTCATCATCACGGATAACCCAACAGGCTCTTGTAAGAGTTTGCCCTGATGATGAAGATATGGTTAAACCCGTCTTAAGTTTACGTCCCCTCTACACCTAATATCATATTGGGACGGAACCACGGTTTTCTAACCACAGCTAGTCAAAAGTCATGGATCAAACAAGTGACCCGGCGTTTATTAATTACATTCTACAAAAGGGGTCTAAAAGCCTAAATGAATCTAGAATGAGCGGGTGTCCAAACTTTACGTCTCACCAACATCTAGGGTCAGCATGAGACAGGACCTCACTTAGAAAGACTCATTCTACTACTGGAGAAGCCTGGGATCAATCCTGCGACGTCTAGCTGGCAAAGCTAGTAGCCTAATCACTACAGGCCACAACAGTGAATTCAGAATAGGCAACAGAAAGTTGGGGTATACTAGAAGTAAACCCCTCCAAAACCTACAAGCATGTTCATACAAAAATAATACTAAACATAGATTTAACATACCTTTCAATATACTTTCCATTTCCCGACACGATGTTGTGGGTACACGTTACCACTTGACCTGCTGCTAAAGTGTTCGTTTTTTTCAGGGTTTATATATCTATGAATACTACCAGAAAATCATGCCTACTCATATTACCTTGCTTTGTTCGTGGCGAAGTGGAGATACCGGCCACAAACAAAGCTAGATAGCAAAAATCGAGTAGATAATGGATTTGCGTTCAAATAGTATATTTCCCATAGGAAAAATTGATGAAACGACCCTATAATCAATGACATGACTCCTGTCAAAACGAACACCCACACAACACGTGACGGGAATAAAAATCATATATGGCACAATTTGGCGGTTGGCGATTTTTAGGCAAATTCTATAGGACTCGGCCTTATAGCGGCCCCCTGTATTGTAAAAACAGCTCTCTATAAACCACTCATGCATACATCGTATGATATGTGCATGACTTGTTCATGGAGCAGCACAGTTTGCGTACCATATTTCACCTAAAATATTTCACTCGCACCGCCCTACCATATATCTACTAAAATAATTTAGATGTGCATAAGCACCAGAGAGGTTTCCTATTCCATCTCGTAACAATTGGCAATATTCTTTTATGGAGATTGATAGTGAATTTTTTCTATGGACATTCACTCTCTTCCTCTGATCCAAGAAGGGTGATATGGTAAAATGACTGGCTCAATTTGACCTAAATAGTGTTGACTAGGCCAATAACCCTTAATCTGCTGAATATTTAATTTAGCCACACCCATTTCTGACTTTGAACCAATCAATTACTTGATGTAATTTATTCCTGCAAATTCACAAACTGAATGTCAAACAGTGTAGATCCTGAAGAAGCCATCTGATCTGGATCTACACTGTTTTCCAAGGTAGGGGTTGTCGTGTTCAGGGGGATAAGGGTTAAACTACGTACAAACTGACTGCCTTGATTTTTTTTTGGGGGGGGGGGGGGGGGGGGTTTGCTTTTACAGCCCTTTCAAGATTATTTCACTTATTTTGAGCTGAATGTTAATCAAATGTGGGCAAAAACTAGAGCATAAGGAGAAAAACCACCTGACCTTCCATTGCAGAACTTGGCTTCTCACATGTGGTCTGAGCGAGGTGCAAACCACAGAGCTGAGAGACCAAATCATTAAGATTACTCTTACCCATTTGGCCACATTACTCTTACCCATTAGGCAATGGAGGCTGGTAACTCCCTTGAGTGTATCAAAACTATTTTCTTTTTCCAGATGAGTAGTCCGAAGATATATAGGAAGGGATAATAAGTGGGATTATTCTGACAGTTAAACTCAAGCCATTTCTCCCAAGATGAAAATAATCAATCGCCTGGCACTCAAATAATAACAGAACCACTAGCTCCTGAGAAATCAAATATTACACCTAGAACTAAGATCTTAAGCAGCCTGCTGAAGATATCAGACTGGTCACTGACATTACTGCATAAAAAATGTTGTTCATGGGAATTTATAAACCACTGCTTTGCCACTGATAGCAAGAGAAAAGGAACAGTGAAGGTTTTTTTTTTCAGGGTGAGAAGAATATTTTGACTAGCTATGAAATAATACTAGATTATATCAGCCTGGTGTGTAGACTTGTTTAGTTTATAGATGCCTAATACAAATAACAATCCTTGCTGTTGTTTATGAGATTCAGCACTACCAATCAGGTAGTCAATAATTTAAAGGAAAAAGCAAGAACTGTATGATGCTGCGGATGCTCTGAGTCTGAGATGCCAGTATACTATCAATTCACATTTGGAGCTTCTACCAGTTCTTGGAGCAGCTCCAATTGTGTGTTTTATGTCCCAGCATAAGCTAGGGTCACATGGAGACGGGGCCCTGGCAGTGAAATCATAAAACAAGGGGATCATGAGGTCCGGATAATTCCCCTGAGCCCTATAAGTATTTTGGTCCCTTTTTTTCTCATCTGGGTGACTATGATCTTTGGTACTGATAAATAGGTCAAGGTCAACCTGGGGTCATTATTATAAAATACTGTAGTACTCAGTCACCTTAAGATGCATTACGATAACACAGCCATGCGACATAGTGCATATTTCTCATCTCCAAAATGGCTTCTTTTCTGATGAAAAAAAACTGATATTTTTCTTATAAATACTGCAAACATAGGTCGTGGGTGCTCGTTAGAACCGCCTCATTGAGGCGGTTCTAACGAGTACCCACAACCTATGTCTTGGACTAAAAATGAGGAAAATAATGTTTACCCCTGTAAACCCCAGTTTTCTCTATATAAAGTGGGGTTTAAGGGGGTCTTCATTTCACGGACTTGTTCACGTGATGGCATACAAAGCTTCAAGAAATCGGCCCAGCAGTTCTGGAGAAGAAGATTTTTTAAGTTTTCCATTATTATATCCATGGCAGTCATTTTGGTTATGTGACCTGGACCACTTGAACCATTGTCAAGGCAGCTGTACATAAAATCTATTTGAAACTGACCCAGCAGTTTCAGAGAACATGTGCTTTGAAAAGTTGATGAACACCTGGGGTTAAGGTGGCTGAATGACTTTGACATTTAATAGCATTCAGATTCATACAGCCCCTACTCTCATTTCATAACAACAGCTTTTGAAAAATGCATTTTTAACCTCTTTCCCATTCAAAAGCCTAAGGGATCATATCTGACCTTGTCCAAAGATAGGTCAAGGTCAACTTAGGGTCATCATTGGAAAACATTTGGTTGTACTCAGTCACCTAAAGCTACATACTAAGTTTCAAGGCAATTGGCAAAGAGGTTCTGGAGAAGATTTTTAGGGGTTTTACCATCAGGTCCAGTGAGTTACTTGAGTGTCTTGGCATTGAGGACCTGGACCTCATCCTGAAAGAGAGAAGGCCCCGCTGGTATGGATATGTGGAACGCTCCAACGGTGCAGAATGCTCCAAGGGTGCAGTCAAGACTGCCTGTGACATACAGGTAGGTGGAAAGTGGTGGACCTGGAAGGCCCAAGATGACCTGGAAACAGCTGACAGAAAGAGATTGCAGAGAATGGAAGCTCTCTGCTATCGATCCTCATGATAGACAAGCCTGGAGATCTGGTGTAAGATCTGCCATGCGAGCAGCCAGCCAGCTACCTGGAAGGGGACCCACTTATGTGGACGTTGCCCTTGTACCTGCATGTTCATCAAAAATCCGTTGATAATGATGATGATACCATATTTAGGCAGAGCAACCAGCTTTGTCATGTGACCTGAACCATTTGAATAACTGGCATTCTGCCACTGTCAGGAAGCTGCATGTAAATTTAACTGAAACTGGCTCTGCATTTTAGGGAAAATGTCATTTGAACTGTCAAAGGACCTGTAATCCAAGTGACCTGGGGTGAAGGCCATTGAATGGCCTTGATCTTTAACATTCATAGACATTCAAAGACATTCATATTGTAGAAGCCTCCGTGGTGTAGTGGTTACACTACTCACATTGTAAACCAGAGATTGCAGGATCGATCCCGGGCTTCTCCAGACTTTCGGATGAGTCTGTAAACCTAGTTCCCATCCTCATATGACCTTAGCTGTTGGTGGGATGTAAAACTCAAACACTCACTCACTCACATTCATATTGTACCTACTCTCCTCTCATAAAGCACAACAATTTTCAACAAATGCATTGTTTTATCATTTTTCCATTCAATAAATTAAATGCGACTGAAAGGACTAAATGTGACCTGTCTTAAAATTGGTCAAGGTCAACTAATGTCATTATCTCATCGAATCGGGTTGCACTCAGTCACTTAATACTACATAAAAAGTTTCAAGAAAACTGATCCACCACTTCTGGATAAAAGATCTTTTACATGTAACATGATAGTTTTACTATATTTGGCCACGGAGGCCATCTTGTCATGTGATCTTGACCTATCAATCAAAGTTTCATTTCTCTATTGTCAGAAGGTTACATATGAATTTTACTTGAAACTGGCCCAGCTGAGAAAAGGTATGGACCTGCACTCAAAATGACCATGGGCCAAGATCTTTGAATGACCTCTGACATTTGCAGTCATTTATTTTGAACTCACCCTCATGTCATAGACCACAATAATTTTTTAAAAATGCATAGTTCTACAAGCCAAAGGAACCACATTTGACCTTGCTATAGAATAAGTCATGGTCAACCTAGGGTTGTTATTTGAACAAACTTGATAGTAGTAAACAGTCACCCAATGCTGCATACCAAGTTTCAAGGCAATTAGCCTGGTGATTCTGGAGAATCACCATATTTGAGCATGGCGACCATCTTTGAAATGTGACCTGGACCAAACCATTAAGGTTTTGTTCCCTCTTTGTCAGGAGGTTGCATATGAAATTTCATTGCAATTTGCACCACAGTTTTAGAGAAAATGTCCTTTCAAATGTCAATGGACCGGCAATCCAAATGACCTTGGGTCAAGGTATCCCAAATAAACCTCAAGTTATAAGACCAAATCATTGAACCAAGAAAAACAGGTCACACTGACCTAGAGACATTTTTGTCAATCATTGGGTCACATGGAACTTATAATGCCGGTATAACATTTTTCCATCAAATGGTTTTCAAGATTTAAGGCAAAATTACTGAACCATGAAATACAGGTCACAATGACCTTGACATATATTTCATACATGTGATATTTTCTTGGACCCAAATAGGGAGATTTTGATTTTCAGATAGGGAGATTGGGGTCCCAAATAGGGAGATTTTTCCGCGGTAAAAAGTGATGTTATTTTTGGTTAAAATTTACCTCTGAAGCACTTTTTCACCCATAACATGCCAACACGACAATTGTCGTCTGCTTTGTCATCTGTCATCTGCATTAAAAATCATTTTTGAAAACAGTGTGGGCCCAGATCAGACTGCAGAGTAGTCTGATGAGGGTCCACACTGTTTGCCTTTATGCAAAAATATGTTATAAAGCTTGGAAGGAGAAATTGCAGCAGACGACAAACTTCCAGAAAAAAACAACATTCAGAATACCTACATAGCAAAAAATCTGACATACATTTACCCGTACTCTTACATCCCTTCTCTTATCAATTTTTTTTTTTTTTTTTTTTTTTTTCGGGGGGGGGGGGGGGGGGGAGTGGTGCATGCATGATTGCTGTTTTGAAATGTTACATACTGTTAGTATTTTATAAGTTATATTGCATGTTGTTTATGTTTGTTTATTGTTGAAAATTTGTGCATGTACCTTACTTGATTTCCGTTTCTGAATGATAAATTAGTAAACTTCAAAAATGTTTGTTGATCTTATATGACCAATCAAGCGCCCAAAATCTAGGGAACTTAGTGCAATAGTCTTGCAGTATGGATAGCTTCATCTGTAGATCGGTAAACAAAGCTAAAGATCGTGAAGTATGGAAGTTTTTGTAATGCCTAAATTTTTAAATGCCCATGCTTTTACAATGGCTACGTTCCCCCAAAATGTGCCTCGGAACTTATTTGGGACTAATAAGCATGCATGATTTTTATTGATTTAACTTGGGGGGCATATTTCTTTCATAAAAGATCCATTTAAAACAAGGCAAACAATTTTTTTTCTCGCAAGCTAAAAATGAAATAGGTTTGAATAGAAAATTTCACCCTGAAAAACTCCGGTTCTATGTTTATTAATAAATGAATGCTTAGAAAATACCAGCGTCTGCTCTGCTCTGTTTTGGCGGGAAAAATATTTAGCGCGTTCACCTGTCGGAGGCCAAAAAGCATGCACGAATTTTCTTTGATGTCACATGTGGCATATTTCTTTCATCCGTTAAAAACGGCAAACATATTTTTCTCGGGTTTAAATAGAAAATGTCACTATGTAATACCCCAGTTCTATGATTAATAAATGAATAATGGTTTACAGACGCGTTGAAAAAAAAATAATAATAATAAACAGCGTCTGCATTGCTCTGTTTTGGCGGGAATAATATTTGGCGTCTACACGTGTCAATTACAAAGGGATTAAATAAGATGTAACTGGTATATCTTGATTGAATAGTTTTCACACCTTGTCACATTGTTAATTGTCGGCTTATCAATAAGGCCCGCCTCGGGAGTAAACAGTTTAATAGTGTTGGCAACTTGAGTAAATCAGCGATCAGGAAAGTGTAATTAATAAAAAATAATTGTATGCAAACATCACTTTTCTTCCTTTTATTTGAAACATTATTGAATTTCTCACTTTTTATCACCATGTTTGCGGCTTGTTTGATGGTTGCATTTTAATACCGGAATTAACCGGTACGTTCTTTTCATATCGCGATATCATACCTGTGCATTGTGTATTGAAATTTGCCGGTATACCGGTTTATCGTGACAGCCCTAGCGCAAATACACTAAAATGGTTAACCGCATAGGTATTTTACTGCGGTAAACACTAAAATGGTCGGTCGGCGGAAACCTACTATAGGAAAATTGTCGTGTCGGGAGATTAGGGCCGTCGGACGGGAGACCGGGAGATGGGGTTCGAAATCGGGATATCCCGACGAAATCGGGAGATATCACATGTATGATATATTTTGAGGTCAATCATTGGATCATATGGAATTAATATTCCAGACACGATATTCTCTAACAAAATAGCTAGTTAGCATAACAGAAATGCATACAACATATTACAAATGACCCATAGCCCAATCACCAGGCATGAACCCAGGGGTGTGTTCCTTTGGAATCTCAGAAGACCCTCCCAGGTAGTCAAGTTCTAAACATAAGTGCTCTTTAAGATAATTTACTGTCTAGATATTCAATATTTGAAAAGCTTTAACCCACTGCATGCATGTGGGAACCTCTTAAAGGGTACTTTGGCAAACAGTGGATGCCCAGATCAGATGCCGCAGAATACGGCGTCTGATCAGGGTCAGCACAAAAGAACCAAGATCCTATGGTGCTTCAGGATGTCGTTGTGCGTAACTTTGGTTAAAATTATATCATAAACAAAACAGCTATCATGCAGACAAGACCAAAACAGCCAATTTTTGCCCTTTCAAGGGCCATAACTGGTACCCTTGATGTGATATGCCTGGTTCAAGAAAGGAACCAAGATCTTGTGGTGGTACAAATTGTGTGCAAGTTTAGTTAAAATCAAATCATAAATGAATAGGCTATTGTGCAGACAATACCAAAATAGGAAATTCTTGCCTTTTCAGGGGCCATAACTCTGGTACCTATGATGAGATATGGCTGGTTCAAGAAAGGAATCAAGATTTTGTGGTGGTACAAATTGTAGGCAAGTTTAATTAAAATCAATTCATAAATGAAACAGCTATCATGCAGACAAGACCAAAATAGGCAATTTTTGCCCTTTCAGGAGCCTTAACTCAGTAACACATGATGGGATATGGCTGGTTCAAGAAAGGAACCCAGATCTCATGGTGGTACAACGTGTGTGCAAGTCTGGTTAAAATCAAATCATAAATGAAGATGCTATCCTGCGGACAAGAAATTGTTTACGTACCCACCCACGCACGCACAATGGACGACGGACGAAATGTGATCACAAAAGCTCACCTGTCATCTTAAAAAAGGCCTACCACCACTTATATGACAAATGGACTTGTCCAACATATAGCAATGGAAGAGTCCACTAGCATACAATGGGTTAAGCATTCAGACAGGAACTGAAATGCAAATGGATGACCTGGGTGACTTGTACTTCATACAGCGAGCTAATGAAATGTTCAAGCACACTTTCTTACATGCTTTTGAATGAAATATACTCGTAGAGATTTCTCAGTGAACAGGATATTGTCACTGTTTCAAACAGTGACTGATATCAATTATATTTTTCACTGTTTGGGACTACTTTTTTCTTGAAATCTAATTCTGTGGTTAGTTTTTTCATTGTCAGTTTATTGAAATTAATCAACTTTAATAGATTAGATTCGACGCTAAGGCCAAAACAAAACAAGAATATTGGTGAAACTGATGGATGCTCCCCGAACGTGTAATAGTCGGAACAGGAAACATTATCCGAGTTAAAGAGCAGTATACTGTGTATACTCACTGTACTTCAAAATGGAGTATAACAAAACCTGTCAGTGGACAGATTAGCTTGCGTGATGGCACTGTCATACAAACATCAGCAACACAAAAGTCCGAAAAAATGAAAGGAAGAACTGTTTAATACAAATTATTGAAAACTTACTCTCGTACACAGAGGCAATCCTCATAGGACTGTCGCCAGGTATGGTTCGGTATTGGGTGCCTTTACATGCATATAAAATATCAGATGGGTTCGAAAATTATATTAAAATCCATCAGCAAATGTAGATGCTAGAGCGATGACAAAGTTTTTCTAAAAATAGCCGCACTGACCTTGACCTTGAACCCAGGACCCTGAAAGTCAAACTTGCTTGTGATATTTTCATACCCAACATTTGTGTGAAGTTATATTAAAATCCATCAGCAAATGACGACGCTAGAGCTATGACAAAGTTTTTTCTAAAAAAAGCCGCAGTGACCTTATCCTTGAGCCCAGGACCCTGAAAGTCAAACTTGCTCGAGATATTATCATACCCAACATTTGTGTGCGGACCGTCCATGCTAATAAACCCTATCGGTTTCATTGGGCGACAGGGCTTGAGATGTCATTTCATCTCAATGTCGGGTAAAAGTCCCACAAAATTGGAAGCAACGTCTCCAAAATGACCTTTACAGTGTTGACGGGGACGTTAAACCTCAAATCAAACAAAAACCAACATTTGTGTGAAATTATATTAAAATCCATCAATAAATGTAGGCATTAGAGCGATGACAAAGTTTTTTTCTAAAAATAACCACAGTGACCTTGACCTTGACCCCAGAATCCTGAAAGTTGAACTTGCTCGAGATATAATTATACCCAACATTTGTGTATAGTTATATTAAAATCCATCAGCAAATGACGACGCTAGAGCAATGACAAAGTTTTTTTCTAAAAATAGCCACAGTGACCTTGACCTTGAGCCCAGGACACTGAAAGTTGAACTTGCTCGAGATATTATCATACTCAACATTTGTATGAAATTATATTAAAATCCATCAATAAATGTAGGCATTAGAGCGATGACAAAGTTTTTTTCTAAAAATAACCACAGTGACCTTGACCCCAGAATCCTGAAAGTTGAACTTGCTCGAGATATAATTATACCCAACATTTGTGTATAGTTATATTAAAATCCATCAGCAAATGACGACGCTAGAGCAATGACAAAGTTTTTTTCTAAAAATAGCCACAGTGACCTTGACCTTGAGCCCAGGACACTGAAAGTTGAACTTGCTCGAGATATTATCATACTCAACATTTGTATGAAATTATATTAAAATCCATCAATAAATGTAGGCACTAGAGCGATGACAAAGTTTTTTTTCTAAAAATAACCACAGTGACCTTTACCTTGACCCCAGAATCCTGAAAGTTGAACTTGCTTGAGATATTATTATACCCAACATTTGTGTGAAGTTCTATTAAAATCCATCAGCAAATGACGACGCTAGAGCGATGACAAAGTTTTTTTCTAAAAATAGCTACAGTGACCTTGACCTTGAGCCCAGGACCCTGAAAGTTGAATTTGCTCGAGATATTATCATACTTAACATTTGTGTGAAATTATATTAAAATCCATCAATAAATCTAGGCACTAGAGCAAAAACAAAGTTTTTTTAAAAATAGCTGCAGTGACCTTGACCTTGACCCCATGACCCTGAAAGTCAAACTTGCTTGAGATATCATCACACCCAACATTTGTGTGAAGTTATATTAAAATCCATCAGCAAATAATACCGCTAGAGCTATGACAAAGTTTTTTCTAAAAATAGCCGCAGTGACCTTGACCTTGAGCCCAGGACCCTGAAAGTCGAACATGCTCAAGATATTATCATACCCAACATTTGTGTGAAGTTATATTAAAATCCATCCATAAATGTAGGCACCAGAGTGATGACAAAGTTTTTTCTAAAAATAGCCACAGTGACCTACCACTGCAGCTTTAAACAAAGTACCATAACTCTGTGACGAATCATCTAACCAGATAGCACGGATAATATGCGCATCCTCTATTGCTGCTTAAGGTTCCATTGAAGTTTCGTTGAATTTCTGCAATTAGCTGCTGAGAATTCGCATGGACATGAACAGTACCCTATATATTCATGCAGAATTCATCAAAGGGCCATAACTGTTGGAAAAATCATCGAACCAAAACACGCAGGTGATATGCGCATCCACCTTCGACACTTAATAGTCCCATGAAGTTTCATTGAAATCCGCCCAGTAGTTTCTGAGAATTCACGCTGACAAGAGCGGGACAGACGCACGGATGCACAGACGCACGGACTCACGGACGCACGGACGCACGGACGAAGCGGCGACTATATGCTCCCCCGAAATTCTTGGCCTAAGCAAGTTCACATGTCAGGAGGACGTTAATGACATCATTTTGGACGCATCACGTATTTTGTCGCTCGACGTTAGATCTGTCTGACCTTCTTTGGGAAATTAATCTCTCAATTATTTTGGTAACCATTCATAGAAATGCCATCCCAGGCTATTACTTTTTAGTTTACACCCAATATTATACCCATTAAATATGTTGGACACCACTAAATTGACGCAAAACAACCAGGAACAAAGTTATATAGTTTTCTCTGACGTTGGGTGATGTGATTAGTGAAGCTGAATATTGCCATTTTGAAGCATGTAAGAAACAGAATTTTTTTTTTTTTTTTTTTTTTAATGTAAGATCAAATTTTATTTCACTCAAGAACACCAAAACTGGTATTTTTGCTCGTGGCTACATCACTCGTGAAAATATTGGTTTTGGTGTTCATTCGGTGAAATTTTAAATTTGATCTTACACTGAAAAAGTCTGGCCCCCACCCATAGGGGCTTGAAGAAGTATATGGGCTGCATGATGCTTCCACGCAGAGCTGAATCCGGCCCGCACACTAGTACTGGTAAACAGCTTAGAGGATCTAAGCCTGTCCAGGAACCGCAGTGCGAGGTGGACTGTCCAGAGGTGGACCGTCCATGCTAATAAACCCTATTGGTTTCATTGGGTGACAGGGCTTGAGATGTCATTTCATCTCAATGTCGGGTAAAAGTCCCACAAAATTGGAAGCAACGTCTCCAAAATGACCTTTACAGTGTTGACGGGGACGTTAAGCCTCAAATCAAACAAACAAACAATACACTGAAAAAGTCAAATATCCTCTATGTGCTCTTGTTACAGCAAATACGGTAATTTGAATCAGCTTGCATGGAACCATGCAACACCTGTTATTGTCTCATTTTCCCATGCTTTAGCTGATATCAACTACAGTAATAGCTTTATGAGCCATATTAATAACATTAACATTATGTTTGGTAGATTTATGAAATATTGATGATAAGAGACTGAAGGCTTTTTGTATTTTCATTGCTGTTTAATGCACCTGTCTGGCAAAGCCACAGCACAGATGAAATGAACAACATCACTGAAAACTATAACATCAGCCCACACAGACAATTCTTTTTTGTATACTGTATAATGTAAAAATTCTGTTGTAGATGGGCATTTCCAACCCGAGGGATTGCCACGCTGAGCGGAACGGAGGCTACGCCGAGGTTCCGCTCAGCACGGCCATCCCTAGGGTTCCGCTCAGCACAGTCATCCCTAGGGTTGGAAACACCCATCTACAACAGAACCCCATATTGGATTTGTTTTCATGCACAACTCCTCCCAAACATTTCTTTTTTAATATTTTTTAAACTTTTCATTTTTCGCGCAATATATTTTTCATTTTTTAATTAACAATATAAATGATATTCATCCGCTGATTTGCCGGTTTGACAGCTTGCCCCGATATTGTTTACCGAATGAAAATAGTGCGGAAGTAGTTCCGGCAGTTGAATAGAATTGAAGCGCACTATGTTAGTTGCCTGAGTTGGAACACCAGGGTCAGAACATAAATTTCTATCCCAGGGTAAAATCACGCATTTCTTTGTCTGGTGTGCAAGAATATGTTGATATTAGCGCACATCCAGTAATAAGCACATACCAGCCCTTTTTCAAGAAGTACCATAAAAATCCTATAAATTCAGACACCTTGAGGACTTGCTGTAATTCTCCTAAAATTTTAACAAATTTGATTCATGATCCAGCAAGGAGTCCAAAAGATGAAGATGGAATGGCAAACAGTGTAGACCCTGATCAGAATGCTCCTTAAAGGCATTTATTCTTGATTGTTGAGGACTATCATTTCATTACATAATATTATGTAGTCCTCAGTGCTGACTTAAGAAAAGTCCTCTGTCTGCAACAGGTAAGGGGCCTTCTTGGGGAAAATCAATAATTGACTAACTGTTAACTGCAGTGTACCTTATTGATTTTCCTCTTTAGTGCCTCAGTCAGGGGATTCAACAGGAGCTACTAATCGCCCTATTAAAGGTGCATTATTGAGCTACCGGGTCACAATTTTTTTTCTGGTTTTTATCTTCAATGCAAACTCCTTTGTCATGTGTACACTTTTGGAGCCAAATACAGCTTCAGAACTTTGTGAAAATGGTAGTTTTCATTCGTGTTTACCCTTCGCTCTGAACATGTGTTCGGAATTTCTGTTCTAAAAATAAATCTGCCACTTTACACATACATGGCGACAGTATCGTCACTGAGCGTTGTTACTTATGGCATGGTATTCAGCGTCATATTTCTTTCGATTCAGGCATGGCCTAAGCAAACAAGGCCAAAAATGAACGTCGCCATAACGTCACATATAGGGATTCTATTTTTGTCACGAACTAAAAATAGATCTAACTAGTGTGCGAAACCTAGTTATGGAATCCCTTTATTTTTGGAAGCATTTTTTCCAGATAGCTCAATAATGCACCTTTAAAGGCTGCCTTTGATCTGCTAGAGACAGTATATCACAGGGGGGGGCAATAAAACAATTATAAAGACGGGGTGTGTCCTTCTGTCTAAGAATAAATGCCTTTAAGGGTCTACACTGCTTGCTTAGGCATATCTGTCCCATACAGTATATTTGAAACCAATCAAAATTGCAAGTTTTTTGAGCCTGCTGAATTTGAAATAATGCTAAAAGAACACTGACATCAGTTATTATAATTTTGCAATAAAGAGGGACAAATTGCTGGCTTCTGTTTATTAACCCATTTGGTACCAGAAACCCCAAAACTCGTACCCTGGCAAACAGTGCAGGCCCAGATCAGATGCCGCAGATCAGGGCCCCCACTGTTTGCTAAAAGTGCAGTCATTTTCCAAATAAATTTTGTAGAAAACACAACCTGACACTCCTAACTTTTGAAATGGGCTCCTGCTATATATAAGGAGGATTTCATTTGTTACAAATTGGGTTAAGGAACTTCTTGAGTATATATGAAATGTTTGTGCACACTGTGCGTGCCCTTAGTATGGCAAATACAGAAATTGCATACACACTACCAGACAAGCTTTTAACTCATCCTGCTGAATAAGTTAAATTAGCCACACCCATTTCTGACTATGCACCAATCAAATTACTTAATATAATGTATTTGACTGCATGACAAACAGTGTAGATCCTGATCAGATGGCTTCTTTAGAAGCCATCTGATCTGGATCTATACTTTTTGCAAAGGTAGGGGTTGTCGTGATCAGCAAGGATAAAAAAATATCCAAAGTCCTGCTTACACTGAATGTTACAAATGAGCAGTCTGATATAAGCCTTTGCTGCCTGGGCAAGGTGTGTGTATGTGTGTGAATTCGGGTTTAACGTCGCTTTCAACAATTTTTCAGTCATATCACGACAGTGTCTGGTTGCGACAGGGAGCTCAACGCTCACTTTTATAGTGCTGCCCCACTGAAGTATCATGTCCCAGACACATTACATGATACCACACCCATTCACATTATCCTGACACTGGGTCGACCAGTCCTAGCTCTACCCCATAAATCTGAGTGCCAAGCGAGAAGCAGCTAGTACCATTCTTAACGACTTTGTTATGTCGCGGCCCGGGATCAAACCTGTGACCTCCCGTTCCCCGGAGCGGACACTCTACCGACTGAGCTATCGGGGCCGGTGCCTGGGCAAAGTAAAAGTTTGTAAAACAGGTTCAACCGTTTAACCCTCTTTCCTTATTTTTCAAACAAAAACAGGCATGTTGTTTCATGGGAATCATCTGCTGGTAGACTATTCAAATGCAATGCCAAGCCTCATTTTCTTAAGAGTTTAAAAAAAAATATTGTAAGCTGCTACATAATTTTCTTTGCCCCTAAAGGCTTAAGTCAATCATACCATTAGCTTTTAAGAAGAAAACATAGTACTTTCTGATTGCACCTGTCAAAATGCAGTAAAATGTGCATTAATTCAAAACCTATCATAATTTAATTCATTTTTTTCTGTCAGAAATGAAAGCTAAGCAAAATCCAATAAAATATAGAAATGAAATAAAACTGATAATGATGATAATTTTTATAAATGTGTGCTGTCCTGTGAAAATCTGTTTGTACCATTTGCAAACAACAAAAGTTCAGTTCAGCCTGCACAAAAATATACAGTCTGATAAGTATCTTTAAGCTCCCTGTTTTTGACAGTACAAAATATCTCTTGTTTCTATATATAAAATTTCAAGACTCTTGCTAGTCTGTGTAGCTAAGCAGACTGGTTACATGCCCAGAAGACAAATTTTTCTTATGATGGGCCCTTAACCCAGTCACAACAATTGTCATCTGCTTTGTCGTCTGCTGGTTACTTTAAAAGTCTTTTTTGCAAACAGTGTGGACCCAGATCAGACTGCTCCTGTAGGAGCAGTCTGATCTGGGCCCACACTGTTTGCCTATATGTAAAAATATTTTTTAAAAAGTTTGCAAGAAGATTCAGCAGACGACATAAGCAGACAACATTTTCAGGATTAAAATTGAAAAAATTAACAAGAGGACCTAGCTTGGTCCTGTATCGCTCACCTGAGCTAACAGATTCAAAGTTTAAGGAAGTGCCAACCTTTACTGAAGGCTTTATAGGAGGACATGGTGATGACAGGGTAAGCATTTTCTGAAAATCAAGTAGAATGTAACTCTATGATAAACAGGCTGACCTCACCGGTTTTCAAACTCATTCAAGCTTTTATTCCTGACTTGCTAAGAAGATCCGATTTAAACTGAAGTGGCTATGGTGATGACAAGTTCAAAAACAAGTTTTCAAACTCCTCCAAGCTTTCTGCCTGACTTCCTTGTTTGTAAGTTTCATCAAGATCCGTTCAAAACTGAAGGGGCAGCAGTGATGACAATGTCGAAAATAGGCATTTTCAGCAATCAAAGGCACGTCACTCTATGATAAATGTGCCGACTTGGCCGGTATTCGAACTCACCTAAGGTTTTATTCCCAGCCACCTTACATGTAAGTTTCAGAAAGATCCGATCAGACTTGGCCAGTATTCAAACTCATCCAAGATTTTATTCCCAGCCACCTCACATATAAGTTTCAGAAAAATCCGATCAAAACTGAAGGGGCTACAATGATGACAAGGTCAAAATTTGGCATTTTTAGCAATCAAAGGGATGTTACTCTAAAATAAATGAGCCGACCTGGCCAGTTTTCGAACTCATGCGAGGTTTCATCCCCGGCCACCTTACATATAAGTTTCAGAAAAATCTGATCAAAACTGAAGGGGCTACGGTAATGACAAGGTCAAAAATCAACATTTTCAGCCATCAAAGGGACATAACTCTACGATAAATGGGCTGACTTAGCCTGTTTTCGAACTCATCCAAGATTTTATCACCAGCCACCTTACATATAAGTTTCAGAAAGATCCGATCAAAACTGAAGGGGCTACCATGAAGACAAGGTAAAAAATCGGCATTTTCAGCAATCAAAGGGACGTAACTCTATGATAAATGGGCCAACTTGGCCGGTATTCCAACTCATCCTAGGTTTTATCTCCATTCACCTTACATATAGGTTTCAGAAAGATTAGATCAAAACTGCAGGGGCTACGGTGATGACAAGGTAAAAAATCGACATTTTCAGCCATCAAAGGGACATAACTATATAGTAAATGGGGCAACTTGGCCGGTTTTCGAACTCATCCGAGGTTTTATCCCCAGCCACCTTACATATAAGTTTCAGAAAGATCCGATCAAAACTGAAGGGGCTACTGTGATGACAAGGTCAAAAATCAACATTTTCAGCAATCAAAGGGACCTTACTCTATGATAAATAGGCTACCTTTGCTGGTATGCGAACTCATCCGAGGTTTTATCCCCAGCCACCTTGCATTTAAGTTTCAGAAAGATCCGATCCAAACTGAAAGGGCTACGGTGATGACAAGGTCAAAAATCGGCATTTTCAGCAATCAAAGGGACGTTACTCTGTGATAAGTGGACCAACTTTGCTGGTTTTCGAACTCATCCGAGATTTTATCCTCAGCCACTTTACATATAAGTTTCAGAAAGATTCTATCAAAACTGAAAGGGCTACAGTGATGACAAGGTCAAAAATCAGCATTTTCAGCAATCAAAGGGACGTTACTCTACCATAAATGGGCCGATTTGTTCAGTTTTCGAACTCATCCGAGATTTTATCCCCAGCCACCTTACATATAAGTTTCAGAAAGATCTGATCAAAACTGAAGGGGCTACGGTGATGACAAGGTCGAAAATCGGCATTTTCAGCAATCAAAGGGACGTAACTCTATGATTAATCGGCGGACTTGGCCGGTTTTCGAACTCATCCGAGGTTTTATCCCCAGCCACATTACATATAAGTTTCAAAAAGATCCGATCAAATCTGTAGGGGCTACGGTGATGACAAGGTCGAAAATTGGTATTTTCAGCAATCAAAGGGACGTAACTCTATGATAATTGGGCCGACTTGGCCGGTTTTCGAACTCATCCGAGTTTTTATCACCAGTCACCTTACATATAAGTTTCAGAAAGATCCGATCAAAACTGAAGGCGTTACGGTGATGACAAGCATTTTCCCATAGTAAGTCTATGGGACCTTGTGGTTACCATAGGAACCAAAGTTTTAGAGCGATTTCGAAAAAAAGTTTATGTCATCAATGCCCCACCAGAGGCATGCTACAGATGAGAAATGATTGAGATCAGCCTGCAGGATACAGAGATATAGCTGCTCAAAAGTGTGGACGGACGACGGACGACGGACGGACGACGGACGACGGACGACGGAGGACCCACTATACTATAAGCTCCCCTGGAGCCTTCGGCCCAGGTGAGCTAAAAACTGGTGTGTGTATCACAGGGAAAAATAAAAAGATTTGAGCCAACCCAGAAGAGTGCAGCCTAATAGCATACTGTAGTTTATGTTCTTCAAATGCAGGTGAACGAGCCAGATTTTTTTTTTTTTTTTTTTGTTTTGGTTTTACGGCCCTTTCAAGATTATTTCACTCATATCGAGCCGATCGTTAATCAGAGGTGGGCGAAAAACGGAGTACCCGGAGAAAAACCACCTGACCTTCCGTTGCAGAACTTGGCGTCTCACACGTGGCCCGAGCGAGGCTCGAACCTACGACGGTGAGAGACCTAATGACTAAGAGTCAGCGCTCTTATCCACTAGGCCACGGAGGCCCGTTCTAACGAGCCAGATACATACTGTAATGATCCTTAGAATTGGGACAGAAAAGCCTAACCAAACAGTGCAGACCCAGATCAGTGTTTGTGTAGATCCTGATGAGATAGCTTCTAAAGCCATCTGATCATGAGCTACACTGTTTGTTGTGTTGTTTTTGAACTGAACCAATACATTATATAAAGTAATTTGATAGGTGGACAGTCAAAACTAGGTGTGGCTAATTCAAACAAGTACCTACAATATACGTTTCTCTGGAGAAAAAAGAAAAATTATTCCAAACCTATCTTTGTGATGCATCCTAACTATAGGAAAAAGGGTCTATTTATAAAGGTAAGAATTTGCTCACGAGGAACAAACCCTTTCCTTTCTAACAGACCCAGACAAAAGTATAAGTTGAAAAAGTTACCTCTCCTGAAAGTTGCCCTTAACACTTACACATATTAACCCTTCTCTTGCTGGATAGTCAGTTTAGCAACACCCATTTCTGACTTTGAACCAATCAGATTACTTGATGTAATTTTTTCCTACAAATTCATAAACTGAATGTCAAACCTGATCTGGATCTACACTGTTTGCAAAGAAAAAGGTTGTCACGAACAGCAGGATAAGAGTTAAAACCTCTTTGTTACCCTGTAATTCTTGTCACTATGATGTAGATTTTGATATAAGACAAATTAAAAAATATTGATTATTCAGAAAATGACCTTAAATGATCATTTTTGAAAGTTGATTTTTAAAATCAAGTATCTATGCCATTACATTTCTACTTCCGGTACTGGACCAAGTTACTCCACTTCCGCTGTTCGTTCGCTGCATAAAATAGTCCAACGGAACTCTGCAGGCATAGTTCAGTTTTCAAGACTTTATACGGATTGAATATAAATTGGCACAGAAAGACGAATTCTGAAAAGAAAACAGTATTCTGGGACTATTTTCCTACGCGCTTTTTCGATGATAATTATGTTTTACTCTTTCAATCCTGAGTTTCTAAACGGGACTCTTCTCGCTTCATATATATTCTTATAGAAAGGGATTTCTGATTAGTTCACTGACATGAAAACAAACGGTGTGCATGTAGATTCTAGCGAGACATTCTAGCTAGTGCCGTCTTATCAGGATCTGCAAGGTTTGCGTAGATACAGTGTATTTCTACCTCGGCGTCTGCACCGGTCTACAGGGTTAAAAGCGTTAGCTTATCAGTGACCAACTAAACAACCCTTTACTGACCTACAATTCCCCTGCTTTCGAGAGCTCTAATTACAAAACACGTGTTGCAAGCTGTGTTCCGTACTTTAGCAAATAGTGAAGACACCGATCAACATTCTGTGGCCTCTAATCTTTAATGTCCCAGTATTAAAACAATTGGCATTTATGGGTTAATGGTTTTAGGACCGCGTACAGGTTGGAATAAACGTATTTTAATTTGCCTTGGGTAAACGCGGCGTCTGATCAGGGTTATAATGTATAAATCAAATGGTTTAAAAATGATATTTTTTTGAGCAAGTTATTCTACTTTTTATGTTCTGATGCCTGAAGGACTAGCTCCAAGCGGCTGCACAACGTATGTGCATCGTCCTATCAATGCGACATTGATGCGACGTTGCTAAGACACCATGTGCCCGCTGTAAGATTATTAGCGGGTTTTTGTTTGTTTGAGGTTTAACGTCCCCGTCAACACAGTATAGGTTATTTTGGAGACGTTGCTTACAATTTTGTTGGACTTTTACCCAACTTTGAGATGAAATGACATATCGAGCCCTGTTGCCCAATGAAACCAATAGGGTTTATAAGCATGGACGGTCCGCCTCGCGCCGCGGCTCCTGGACAGGCTTAGATCCTCTAAGTGGTTTACCACTACTAGTGTGCGGACGGTTTCGACTCTGCGTGGATTATTAGCGGGTACTTAGCTAATTTAGAAAATGGTTTGACCATGAAGAAATTGGCAGACACGTTTATCTTTCTTTCTTCCGTTTTTTTCTTCTTGGGAGTAGTTCAGTGAGGCAATCTTGTGTAGCTAATATTGACTTACTGTTGGGCAACACTTGCTGTCCTTGCAGCAGGTAACGGTAGTGTGTGTGTGTGGTGGGGGGGGGGAGTGTTATTATTTCTTCTGTTTCTACACTTCCATTCATTTCCTCTTTCTCTTCTGTCTTTCACTTTCATCTCCTCTACAATGCCCCCTGCCTATCGGGGCTTGAAGAAATATATGGGCTGCATGATGCGTCCATGCAGAGCTGAAGCCGACCCGCACACATACATGTATACTGGTGAACTGCTTAGAGGATCTAAGCCTGCCCAGGCAAAGCGGTGTGAGTCTGCCCGTCCATGCTTATAAACCCTATTGGTTTCATTGGGCGGCAGGGCTTGAGATGTCATTTCATCTCAATGTTGGGTAAAAGTGCCACAAAATTGGAAGCAACGTCTCCAAAACGACCTTTACAGTGTCGACGGGGACGTTAAACCTCAAATCAAACAAACAAACAAATCATCTCCTCTACTGTCTCTTCTATCTCTTTTCCCCCTTTCTCTTGGAGACGACAAAAATGATCCGCTAGGGTTGACTTGTCGTTTAACCCAAAACAATCGATGAATCATTTTTTTCTTTGTCGAATTTTTTAACTCTCTGGGACCTTGTCAAATCAGAATCAGAATCAAAATTGTTACTGGTGACACGTCAAATGACATTCATACAACAGGACCTGTGATATGGGAAGTTGGTCTCTAGATTTTTTCAACAAAATATCTAGATAACTGCTTGATCTACAATTAACATTGTTATATAATAATTATTCCCAATAAATCAACTTTCCTCAGTACTTTCAGTACTTTGATTATATATATTTTATAGCTTTTTGTTTGGATATAACGGCTTTTTAAATAACATGGATGCTGCCATGGATCCCAACAATAGTGTTATAAAGAGGTTGTGGTGTAATATATAATATTCAAAATGCTGGAGAAATGAGAATACTTATAACAAAAATCACGATATATACAGAATAATTACAATCCTTACCCTTAACTGCCAATCAATACATTTGCGGATGTCATTTTCAAATATTTGTCTTATTTTTCGAAGAAAATCAGGCTAGACATGACTTGAATTATCTGCCCAGCAACAATTTGAACCTTATCCTGTTGTTCATGACAACTCCTACCTTTGCAAACAGTTTTGATCCTGATCAGATGGCTTCTATAGAAGCCATCTGATCAGGATCTACACTGTATGTCATGCAGTTTGTGAACTGAATAAATACAACATATCAAATGATCTAATTGGCTGATAGTTGGTAATGGATGTGGCTCAGTTAATATATTCAGTGGGATAAGGGTTAAAAACAAATTGCCCTCTGCTCTAAAAATCTACATGATGCTTTAATAGTAAGACCACGTAATGGACTTCCAAAAGTGGTCTCATTAGTACAGTGGTCTTAATATTATATATAAATAATTAAGAAAGTAATCTTTTTTGACTCCTGTGGTTTGTACAAGGGAGGGGATGGGTGTACATGGGTAGGCAATTTCTGTGATTTCCTGTATGCCCTTAGTTTAGCCCCTTGCATATGTGATCAACTATTACAAAATTTACTCCTCATCCATTAACCCTTAACCTGCTGAATAAAAAAGTTATTCAGCACCCTTTTCTGACGATTCGCCAGTCAAATTATGTATGTTATGCGTTCAAACAAATTAGTAAATTGAATGTCAAACAGTGTAGATCCTGATCAAATGATGTCTTCGGAAGCCATCTGATCTGGGTCTACACTGTTTGCAAAAGTGGGAACTGTCATGTTCAGCAGACTAAGAGTTAAGTGTAGACTGCTACTGCCAAGGGAGACAACAATATTTTGAAAGTTGTCTCCCCTTGGGGCCCAAAGCAAAAATCATGTTACTTAAAAAACCATGCTGTATCCAAACAAAAATGGTTTATGGTAATTTTGAGGATTTTGTACACATTTTGAGGATTCATCTTTTAACTGCTGTTATATCCAAAACAATGTTATAGTGAATAGTGTTTTAAAGAGGTTGAAATACACTTGGATTTGACTGCATATAAATAACAATTATATCAACCCTCAACATGCTGAACCTGGATGTAGCCGTTTTGAAAACAGTACTGATCCGGATAAGAAGCCAGCTGAATTGGATCTATACTGTTTTCCATTGTGCATCTGAATCCATGGTAAAATTGAAATAAAAAAAACAAGATGTGTTTGTGAAACACTGATGCCCCCGGACAGCGCCAATGTTAATGTTTTTAAAAATTTTGAAAAAAATAGGTCAAAGGTCAAGTTCAAGGTCACGAGATCAAAAATTATGGTACCACTGGAAAGGTCTTGTGATAAGGTATACACATGTGAAATATGAAAGCTCTATCTACTACCATTCAAAAGTTATGCCCAATGTTAAAGTTTTTGCAGACGGACAAACGGACAAACGGACAAACAGACGGACAGACCAAAAACTATATGCCCCCGAATCTCTTAGATTCCGGGGGCATAAAAAATGGCTGAAAATCGGGCTGGAGTGTAACATATTGAAATATACAGCATGTTGAGGGTTATGAGTTGCCTCCCCTGAAAGTGTATTCATTCCCCTTAATTATAATGTAAATGAACCCCTTGTTTTGCATGTAACATGGGGGTGACACACCCATGGACTTATGAGTCCAAAAATGACATTTTTTTCTGACGAAAATTTGTGATATTTTTCATATTTCTGCTGCAAACATAGAGTGTTGGCACTCGTTAGAACCGCCTCATTGAGGCGGTTCTAATGAGTGCCCACATTCTATGTTTGGGAACAAAATAAGGCAAAAAATGTATACCCCTGTAATCCACTTTTCACAGCAAAAAGTGGGATTTTCATTACCCAGACTTGTTAATGTAATAACTCCACATACCATTCATCCAGAACTGTTATCTAAACATGTTTTTCCTTTCACAGCATGTAAATTGAAATTACAGACAATCTATTTTTTTTTTTCAAATTCCACAAACATTTCCTGTAATATTCCCTAAAATGGTCTACGAAACCATGTCATCAATATATTCTACTGACTGATATTTACATCAATACAAGCAAAGGACAATTCCTAAACATCCATTTCTAGAAGAACTAATCAATCAAACAAAAAATACCAGAGCACAAACCAGTACCATTTCCTGAAAATTCCTCAAATTATTGGTTGCTTTAACAGAATGAGAGAAATCCATCTGATCAATTTTTGGTCTGCACTAAGCGAATGGTTTCTCTGTATTCACAGTCTAACATCTCAATCTGGAGTCAACCCTGACACTTCTAGTCGTAGCACACACAGTCAGGTATTGATCTTGGTGCTCTGTGAGGAAAAACTCAATACTAGAAGCTTTTAAAGAGATTCTTCCAGCAGATGAATAATTCCTGCAACACCAGGCCATAAATCTTTAAAAGTTCTGGACAGAGATGCCTGAGAACACAATGTAGACCCTGATCAGACTGCTCAATTAGTAAGAATCTCATGACAGAATCTTTCAAAAACAGAGGCACCATGTCATAAATCATTATTTCTTATAGAAATTGAAATCCCTGAGTAAGTAGTGCAAACCAAGATCAGACTGCTGAGGCAGAAGACAGATCTTGGTTTGCACTCAGTTTGTAATATTCTCTTTACAGTGTTAAGACAAATTTACAGCTTAATATTGTTCAAAAATTAAGGCAAAATTTAGATTTCATTATTATTTATTTCTTGTTTCTGTTCTGGAATTTTACATCCCTGTTAAGGCTAACAAGGTCATACTAAGTTAAGCCAGTCATATTAACCTACTCACACAGAGGCTGGACAGGTCAAGACCTACAAATTTGTGTACCAGTACAACTGCAAAAGCAGTTTATAACACTTCTTATTAATTGATTATCCTATATTACTCAAGGTCAACCAATATTCAAAAATCATAAATCATGTGTTTAATCATGTCAATTAATAAAATTGTCATTAATCAAGTAATTTCGTATTGGCCCAGTTACAGGTCCTCGGTCAGCTGTATTGGCCTCGGCCTTCGGCCTCGTGACAATACGGCAGACCTCGGACCTGTACCTGGGCCAATACGAAATTACTTGATTAATAACATTATATTACTTATAATATGGTTTTCAATACCGTGAAATTCCTAAAACTTTCGACACCCTGTGGACTTGCTGTAATTCTCCTAAAATTTAGCAAATTTGTTACACGATCCTGCAAGGAGTCCAAAAAAATAAAAAAGGTGCAAATGGACTGGCAAACAGTGTAGACCTTGATAAGAGCAGTCTGATCAGGGTCTATACTGTTTGCTTTAGACTAAGGCCTATCTGTCCTAATACTTGGGATCATTATGATATAACAGTTTCAAGATGGATCCCAAAAATTGACAGAATAAACAGACAAATGACCATAAATCATCAGTTTTTCTTACATGCTTTTCAATGAAATATAGAGATTTCTCAGTGAAATCGAAAACGATACTGTCACTATTTCAAACAGTGACCGATATCAATTTTATTTTTCACTGTTTGGGACTACTTTTTCTCCAAATCTAATTCTGTGGTCAGTTTTTTCCATTGTCAGATGACTGAAAATTTATGAACTTATTAGAATTGACGCTAAGCCCATTAACATGTCACGAGGACGTTAATGACATCATTTTTAAAGCTGATGTCACATATTTTGTCGCGCAACATTAGATCGGTCCGCACCTTCTTTGGGAAACCAAACTCTCAATTATTTCAGTAACCATTCATAAAAATGCCATCCAAGGCTATTTCTCCAGTGCAAACTTTTAGATTACAACCAATATTATACCCAGTAAATACGTGAGACACCATTAAATTAACGCGAAAAGACTAGTAACAAAGTTAGTTTTCTCTGAGGGTGAGTGACGTGATTAGTTAAGCTAAATATTGCCATTTTGAAGCATGTAAGAAACAGAAAATTAGATTTTTTCTGTGTAAGATCAAATTTTATTTCACTCATGAACACCAAAACTGAAAATACTGGTTTTGGTGTCATTCGATGAAATAAAATTCGACCTTACACTGAAAAAATCAAATATCCTCTATTTCTTTATAATAATGCATAAATATGTTTTTTAAAAAAAAACAGCTGTCATGAGACAGAAAAGCTTGCCTTGGAAAGTTTTTTTTGAGTCCATGGGCATGGGTGGCGGCATTGCCTAATAAATCTATCATCATACCAAATTCTGAGTCCATGACCTTGACCTTGAGATAATGGGCATGGGTGGGGAATAGCTGAATAAAACTGTGGACTTATGTCTTATCATTGTTTTGTGGAGTTTGATCGCAAAACACTTTCTATGGTCATTTTCTCCCTTCAGTTGATTTAAGAAGGGCAGTTGTTAGTTTCTGGCAAAAGCATGTGCACTGTACCAATCAATTGCTGCAAAGAAAAATGAATCAAGTAAACTTACTGCCTAGACATGACCTTAAAAGTGTTGACTGGGCCATTACCAAACCATAAGAACGGACATTACAAAACCTCTTATCTATGTTTCATATAATAATGATAAATAATGTAAACTGTAACCTCTTTATAGAAGTGTTCATTACAGGATGGTTTCGGTCAGCTGCATTGGCCCTCGGCCTTCGGCCTCGGGCCGATGCAGCAGACCTCGGACCTCTACCTGGGCCAATACGAAATGACCTGATTAATAACATTATAGTATAGATTATATAGATAAATGACTGTAAGTAGTCGTTTTTCTACATAATCTCTACAATTTTGTTTTTTATATATACTCTTGTTTAACTTACTGTATCTGCTTTGGATAGTAATTCTGATTGTCAGTGAACATCAAAAACTAATCGTTTTGAGCAACATCGGCAATAATCCATAGCATTTTTGTCACTATCGATCGTACATGAAGCCATTTGGCCAAAAACGTTGAATGGATAGTTTGGTAGGTTTTGGTTTATCAGCCATCGTTCCGCGCATTCAATGGGAAGTAACCTAAAAAGAGAGAACATAAGTTGTTATTTATACCGCAATCAGGCATTCTAGTAAACTAATAAAAGGGATCTAATAACTGCAAGGTATAATCAGTAGTGACCTATAATACATTCTACTGACCTATAATACGTCCAGTGACCATTTATAGACCGAACCTACTTTTTATGTCACTAATTTTCAAGTGTAAACAATAATAACATGCAACCTTTTATACATGGGAAAACAACGGGACTGTAAGTTAAAATCTTTGCAATATTTATTTGAACAAATTTTCAAAAATTTATGCTAAATTCTTACCTTCACGCTCTTCCTGGTTTGAATGGCCCGTTGGAATAACAGCGCACTGCTACTGCAGTTGCGTCTCAACCTCGAAAATAATTTCTAAAGCTAAAATAAACTATTTACATGCAGATTTTCATACAGAATGTAAAGCGCTGAGAAACTTTTATTTGAGCGTCTGTGTTGTTTCCTGCGTCTTTGTGGTGCGGTGACGTCAGAAACTTTGCACTAGTTGACGTCACGTTATACTACGTGTGCGCATCATGGCACTGAATGTCGTTTAACATGTCTGCTGTCTTTTTTGCTTAAATTTGCTAAATTATTGCAAAACCCCTTGGTTGTTTTGAATTGTGGTATAAACTAAATGATATTAGTGTCTTCCATAATATAATATAATAGGTGAACCTTAGACAATTTTATAGGGGCGAGCTTTAGCGGAAAGACACTAACCATGTATTTACTATATCCTTAATGCGTTTGTACTTAATGGTCCTGTTTGCTCGTGGATCTATTCCCATGCTTTTTCAATGGCTACATTCCCCAGAAGGCGCCAATTAGCACTCCCTAATTTTCATTGGTTTATGATAATGAGATCATGAATATCAATGAAGCGAAAGTTTTCCAGCGTTTCCTCATTTGCGTAATCAAATAATTTTGTGATATCTTTCACAGATCTACGAGCGTTCATTTTTACCTTGATCGTACAATTTTCCCGGCATATCGCTAACATTTCAATGGGCGACAATTGAAACTGACGAAAAACATAAGATCTCAAAGATTTGTCTCTCATTGAAGCTCTCCTAAAGAAAACACAAAAGATTATTTATGCCTGTAACACAGCAAAACACGGTCTGTAGTGCAAATTAAGCGAGTTTGACATCCTTTTTGTAACTTTTTGTTGGAAATTCAAATCCAATATCGACTGGAGCATCTTACAGACATGTTAAGTTTTGAAAATGAAAATGAGGGAGACAGCGCGTTCGAGGAGGATTGGCGAGTGCCAAAGGCGCGAAGTCTTGGTGGCAAGCTCTCAGGATAGGCTACATTTTTTTTATTATTTACACCCCTGTTCATGGATAAATAACTAATAAATATTTTTAAAATCATTTCATTGGAAAGATGCCTTCAAACTAACACCTAGCCATACCAGTGCCCCCATTTCCTCACCCCACCCCCCTTCCCACAGGTTTATAATGCTTCAGGACAAGAGCATATCTTATCATTTATACCCAGATGGGTCACAACAAAAGTAGCCCAATTGATTCTATATTCTAAGGGCCATCCAATAACCAAAGTTTCAGAAGTGTAGCTCCAATAGTTTAGAAGATATGGCAAAAATAATACTTTTGACCTTTGACCTTGGGGTCATGTTGAGATCGAGGTCACACCAAAAGTAGCCCAATATTTTCTATTTTGCAAGGGCTATCCAATTACCAAAGTTTCAGAAGTGTAACTCCAATAGTTTAGGAGATATGGGAAAGTCATACTTTCTGACCTTTGACCGTGGGATCATGTTGAGGTCAAGGTCATGCCAAAAGTAACCCAATTCATTCTATATTCCAAGGGCCATCCAATAACGAAAGTTTCAGAAGTGTAACTCCAATAGTTTAGAAGATATGGCAAAATAATACTTTTCACCTTTGACCTTGGGTTCATATTGAGGTCAAGGTCACCCCAAAAGTAGCCACACTTATTATATATTCCAAGGACCATCCAATAAGCAAAGTTTCAGAAGTGAAGCTCCAATAATTTAGGAAATATGGCAAAGTCATACTTTTTTACCTTTGACCTTGGAGTCATGTTGAAGTCAAGGTCATGCCAAAAGTAGCCCAATTCATTCTATATTCCAAGGGTCATCCAATAACAAAAAAGTTGCAAAGAACATTCTAACTGATAAACAAAGTTTCAGAAGTGTAACTCCTATAGTTTATAAGATATGCCAAAATCATAATTTTTGACCTTTGATGTTGAGGTTATGTTGAGGTCCACCAATAGTATTCCAATGTTTCTATATTCCAATGGCCATCCAATAACCAAAGTTTCAGAAGTGTAACTGCGATAGTTTAGAAGATATGGCAAAGTCATACTTTTTTACCTTTGACCTTTGGGTCAGGTTGAGGTCAAGGTCACAACAAAAGTAGCCCAATTGATTCTATATTTGATGGGCCATCCAATAACCAAAGTTTCAGAAGTGTAGCTCCAATAGTTTAGAAGAAATGGGAAAATAATACTTTTTGACATTTGATCTTGGGGTCATGCTGAGTCGGAGGTCACACCAAAAGTAGCCCAATATATTCTATATTCCAAGGGCCATCCAATAAGCAAAGTTTCAGAAGTGTAACGCCAATAGTATAGGAGATGTGGCAAAGTCATACTTTTTGACCTTTGACCTTGTGGTCATGTTGAAGTCAATATCATGCCAAAGTAGCCCATACCAAACGTAGACCAATATTTTCTATATTCCAAGGGCCATACTTTTACCTTTGACCTTGGGGTCATGTTGAGGTCAAGGTCATGCCAAAAGTAGCCCAATTCATTCTATATTCCAAGGGCCATCAATAACCAAAAAAGTTGCAAAGAACGTTCCAACTGATAAACAAAGTTTCAGAAGTTTAACTCCTATAGTTTAGAAGTTATGCTAAAGTCATACTTTTTTAACCTTTGACCTTGGGGTTATGTTGAGGTCCACCAATAGTATATCAATTTTTCTATATTTCAACGGCCATCCAATAACGAAAGTTTCAGAAGTGTAACTCCGATAGTTAAGAAGATGTGGCGAAGTCATACTTTTTTACCTTTGACCTTGGGGTCAGGTTGAGGTCGGGGTCACAACAAAAGTAGCCCAATTGATTCTATACTCGAAGGGCCACCCAATAACCAAAATTTCAGAAGTGTAGCTCCAACAGTTTAGAAGATATGGGCCAAGGGCCATCCAATAAGCAAAGTTTCAGAAGTGTAACTTCAACAGTTTAGGAGATATGTCAAAGTCATACTTTTTCACCTTTGACCTTGGGGTCATGTTAAGGTCAAGGTCATGTCAAAAGTAGCCCAATTCATTCTATATTCCAAGGGACATCCAATAACCAAAGGCTCAGAAGTGTAACTCTAATAGTTTAGAAAATATGGCAAATAATACTTTTGAACTTCGACCTTGGGGTCATGTTGAGGTCAAGGTCACCCCAAAAGTAGCCCAATTTATTCTTTATTCCAAGGGCCATCCAGTAACCAAAGTTTCAGAAGTGTAACTCTAATAGTTTAGGAGATATGGCAAAATCATACTTTTGACCTTTGACCTAGGGGTCATGTTGAGGTCAAGGTAATGCCAAAAGGAGCCTAGTGCCATCTACATCCCATGTACTATCCACAGGCAAAGTTTGAAAAGTGTACCTTAACCGGTTTCAGAGGTGATACATTCCATAGAAACGTGACAGACGTACATACACACACATACATGCATACATACAGACCCACAGACTGACAAGACACTCGACTCTGACACGAACACAATATACCCGATTATTCTTCACAAAAGCGGGTATAATAATCCAAAGTTTCGATAAAGTTTCGAGCACAACAACTTTATTCCCCTCCGACTTTTAAGTGCGGAAATACGGTAGATAATATTGTAGTTGTCACGGTCAATAACGGTACTTTTTCAAGTTCAAATTAATTGCAGACATGTCATAACAGCGTGTCCAATTAGCAATTAAAGATACTGATAGTTATATAAACTTGACACGCACGATTAACAGAAGCTGCAGCCGATATACTCAAAAGATCAAAAGTGTCAGGTTAGCGAGAAAAGAGAATAAAGAATGTAGATTAGTTTATAATTTAATGATCCAGCTACAAGACGAGGACCCCTCCATCCAAAACTTTCACACCCGCTCAACAAGCAAGTTCAAGTTGAACATCAATGATCTCCACCACCAAAATCGCCATGAAATCAACCGTCCATAAACAGCAGCTACCGTTTTTCTGCACCTGATCGGAAAATGACGTCATCCCACCTCAGCAACCCCGCACGTGTTTAATGTTTAATTGTTTTATTTTATTTTAATGGGGCGTATTTCTTTCATAAAGAATGTTTGCAACCGGTAAAAAAAAATATTTTTTTCGATAGCTAAACGGTTGTGGATAAAGCTGGATAGGGAACTGTGCCTTCCACAATTGCCGACCAACAACAGCATATAGATGTGTTTACACACATTAAAGCGTTCGACTTTTCCCGCCAAGCATCTGCTATTTTGGCGCCAAAACATATCCATGTACGAGATAGTAGATGCATACATCTACCGTTAGATGTAGCTAAACATCTAAGGAGCGATTACATCATTTTCACACCGATTGTGGATTAAATTTTATGATTGGGGGATAAATGCAAATTAGAGCCATAACTTAATTTTATTTTCACAAATTGTCACGCAGAAGATTGTAGGCTTATCGAGAGCACCAGAGGCTTGTGTTTACAGTGTAATAATAGAATAGACTGGTCCGTGACAAATACGGTCGGCGTTTATAACATGACTCGGTTAACTAACATGGCCCATTGATTGAAGGCAATTAACCGTTATGATTTACTTTCATTTTTGCAATCACTTCAAGAAACGACTGTTTTCATTTGTTAATCCCCAATAATACTGGACAGTGCATTATTTATTATCAGTTTTACTCACGGATTAACTCGGATTTTTCCGCTGGTTTGCACACAAGAAAATACAAGCGCAGCTTTTCAGAAATTTGCCCAAAACGGAATTTTCATTTTTCCGGGAGATTTTTCCTGAATTTCCTGAGAAAAGCTATTTTTTCGGGAGTCTCACGCGATTTTCGGGAGACTTAACATGTCTGAACTTACGGTAAATAGATGCCTTGAATGAAATAAATGCTAGTAATCTACAAAACACAATTTGTACCCGAATTATACCAACATAGAGGCTTAACTATCTGGTGACAAAGAACAATCATTGTTATGCTTGACAACCCGCAATTGGACCGCAGAAAACTCGGAAGAGGTCCTTTACCTCGTTTTATAAGATGGGTCTAAAAATCTGGCTCACTTTGGGGGTAAATATCCCCATATGCCATCAAAGGTAGCATGCTGCCTTGCCCTCATCTACAACATGTTCTGACTAGTGTCAACCCTGATTAGTATGTTTTTCCATCTGAGTCTCTCTTTGCTCATGAATTAAAGATATTTGGCACACATATCAGGCAATAAAGTAATGAAAACTTATGCTCTTTTATGAATATTATGCTCTTCAATTAGGTGGAAATGTATAAATGAAGGCTTTTAACCCTTCTCTTGCTGAATATTCAGTTTAGTCACACCCATTTCTGACTTTGAACCAATCAGATTACTTGATGTAATTTATTCATACAAATTCATAAACTGAATTTCAAACCGTGTAGATCCTGATCAGATGGATTCTTCAGAAGCCATCTGATCTGGATCTAGACTGTTTGCAAAGAAAAGGGTTGTCGTGAACAGCAGGATAAGAGTTAAAGAGCATTTGCTATCATTATAAATTTTTGAAGCCAGTAATGAAATATCTGAATTGCTTTTACTTTCCCAAAAAACAGTTAATTGGTAAACAGTGCTAGCCCAGATCAGACATTGGATCAGGGCCTTAGTAACATTGCCTGCAAAAAGGTCAGCCATTTTCCAAATAAATGTTGAAGAGAAAACAACCTGATACCCTAAAGTTTTTAAATGGACTTGTGCTGTCTATAAGGTCGAAGATTCCATTCAATACAAAATGGGATAAGAGGCTGGGGCATATATCATTACAAACCCCACTTTTCTCTACATAATGTGGGCTAGCTAGTGTTTTCATTACAACATGGAGTGTGTGTGTGTGTGAGAATTTCGGTTTAATGTCGCTTTCAACAATTTTTCAGTCATATCACGACGGTGTCTTGTTGCAACAGGCAGCTCAATGCTCACTTTTATAGTGCTGCCTCACTGCAGTATCATGTCCCAGACACATTACATGATACCACACCCAGTCACATTATCCTGACACTGGGTCGACCAGTCCTAGTTCTACCCCGTAAATCTGAGTGCCAAGCGAGGAGCACCGTAAATCTGAGTGCCAAGCGAGGAGCAGCTACTACCATTGTTAACGACTTTGGTTTGTCCTGGCCCGGGATCGAACCCATGACCTCCCGTTCCCTGGAGCGGACACTCTACCAACTGAGCTATCGGGGCCGGTACATCATGGAGTGTTCATAATGATAAGATTATTACTTAAACCCGTAAGATGCCAATCACAACAACTATTGTCTGCTCTGTTAAGTCATTCTTGCAAACAGTGTGGACCCAGATCAGACTGCTCCTCTAGGAGCAGTCTGATCAGGGTCCACACTGATTGCCTGTATGCAAAAGTATGTTTGAAAAGTTTGCAAGAATATGCAGCAAACAACATAAACAATAATAATAATAACAATAGTCTTTATTTTCAGAGGGTAACACATCTAGCAGAAATACAAGCTAATCTTCCATGAGGCCCTCACAAGACTGTTATATGTTCAAGAATTTTCAATGGTGCCTTAAGGGTTTGTATGTGACACAACTACTTATGCTCCAAATATTAGTGCTCACAACATTTTCAGCCATCTCTCACGGGTTAGCATTTTAGATCAATTGTCTGCATTCAGGGCTAAGTCTACTGCTCTTTAGGGCCTAGATATCAAACCAGAAGTTCAATATTGCATGATTAATGTTTTATAACAGTGTGAATCATGGAGGCAGTCACTGTACACTAAATACACTATCAAATCTGAGGATCATTCAAAAACTAAAAGAATTCTTGTAAAACTTAAAGAAAACTTTGAGAGTTCTTTTAAAACTTGAATAATACTACTTCTGGCCCACCTTTGGTGACAGAATGGCTTTGAAAATTTCCATAGTGTAGACCTTCACCTCAAGGTAATTAACAAGCATAGCGCTGAATAAAACAGCCATCATGTCAAACAAATTTGATTCAGTTTGGAGTCTGTCACAACAAGGAATAACCCTCATTTCAATATGCCAAACTCACCACCCCCCCCCCCCCCCCCCCCCTGTTTGCCACAGCCAACACATGAGTCCCAGTCACGGCGATATTAATAACCCAGGTATATATATAACTGTTACCAGGATTTCCTATGAAATCAGTGATAGTCATGTAGACTAAACAGACAAAGATCAGACAGATGCTAGCTTATGTGATACTTAAGGTATTTTGTTTATAAGCTTTTTTCTGTGTTAAAATGCCTAAGTCCAAAAATAGGCAATATCTGGTCAAATTTTTATAAAATCATATCAACATTTAATAAGGTGATATTCACACTGGTTCCATATTGCCTGCAAAATATCAAGAGCCTAGCCCAAGCAGTTTTTGAGATATTTTGCTTACAAGCTTTTCCTATGCCAAATTGCCTAAGTCCACAAAGGGCCATAATTTGGTCAAATTTTATTAAAATTATACCCAAATTTGATCAGGTCATCTTCACATTGGTTCTAAACAGCCTGCAAAATTTCAAGAGTCTAGTTTATGTGGTTCTTGAGATATTTTGCTTACAAGCTTTTCCTATGCCAAAAGCCTATGTCCCCAAAGGGGCATAATTTGGTCAAATTTTCTTAAAATTATACCAAAATTTAATCAGGTAGTCTTCACTTAAGTTCCAAACAGCATGCAAAATTTCAAGAGCTTAGCCCATGTGGTTCTTGAGATATTTTGCTTACAATCTCTTTTCCTGTGTTAGATGCCTAAGTCCAAAAAGTGGCAATATTTGGTCAAATTTTTATAAAATCATATCAAAATTTGCAAAATCATATCAAACACCTGCAAAATTTCAAGAGCCTAGCCCAAGCCGTTCTTGAGATATAATGCTTACAAGCTTTTCTTGTGCCAAACGACATTTTCAGGAATCTCTTATAGGTAAGCATGTTAGATCAATTGTCTGTGTTCAGGGCTAAGTCTACTGTTCTTTAGGGCCTAGATATCAAACCAGAAGTCCAATAGTGCATGATTAATGCCTAAGTCCACAAAGGGGCATAATTTAGTCAAATTTCCATAAAATTACACTAAAATTTAATCAGATCATCTTTGCATTGATTCCAAACAGCCTGCAAAATTTCAAGAGCCAGCCCATGTTGTTCTTGAGATATTTTGCTTACAAGCTATTGCTATGCCAAAAAGCCTAAGTCTGCAAAGGAGCATTGTAATATGATCAAATTCTCAAAAAGATTATCAGGTAATCTTCACAGTTGTCCCAAACAGTCTGCAAAATTTCAAGAGCCTAGATCATGCGGTTCTTGAGATATTTTGCTTGCACGCTTTTTCTATGCCAAAAGCCTAAGTCCGGTAAAGGGGCATAATTTGGTCAAGTTTTCATAAAGTTATACCAAAATTTAATCAGGTCATCTTCACTTAATTTCCAAACAGCTTACAAAATTTCAAGAGCCTAGTCCAAACAGTTCTTGAGATAATTTGCTTACAAGCTTTTCCAATGCCAATGTCCACAAACAATGTCCACAAAGGGGCATAATTTGGTCACTTTTTCATAAAATTATGCCAAAATTTAATCAGGTTATCTTCATATTGGTCCCAAACAGCCTGCAATATTCAACAGCTTTGCTCAAGAGGTTCTTGAGATATTTTGCTTACAACCTTCACCCAAGTCCACAAACGGGCATAATTTGGTCAAGTTTCCATAAAATGAAACCAAACTTTAGTCAGGTCATCTTCACATTGGTTTCAAACAGCCTGCAAGAGACTAGCCCAAGTGGTTCTTGGGATATTTTGCTTATAAGCTTTTCTTATGCAGAAATGCCTTAGTCTGCAAAGGGCCATAACTCTGCAATAGGACGTTTGACTGAAAAGTATAGTAGAGATTAAAGGGCCCATCTATAAGCTCAAGTGATTTACCGTCTGTGCATGCCCAAACTGCTGCCAGTGCAAAATGACCATTCTTCTACTGCCATATCCCTTTCTGACAAATAGCTCTTATTATGCAACAGTCAAAATTTCTTGGTGTAGGTGGTGTTTTATTTCATCTGCAGAAATAATGAAACAATCAGAAAGAAAATGAAATAACAGTTTATTATAGTTCCATACAATCAAATATAAAGGTTCCTTACTGCACATGCTGGAACATTGCAGATGCATACATGTGAATAGCACATCCACAGGCTAGAATGTGCAACAAAGACTGTGCCTGTTTCTGTGCTGTTCCACTGATCCAACAAACACTCAAGGGGCCTAGAGGAAGCTTGAGAAAGGGCTGAATAAGTGGCCCCACTGTGCAGCTGCACAAGCACATGTTATTGGCACTCTAAGGACCCTTCGTGCAAGATATGGTTCATATTTCGCTGCAATCAAGCAGAGTAATGATCAAAATGCTGTATGACTTGATGCATAAAATGCCAATCACGACTATTGTCGTCTGCTTTGCCGTCTGCCGGTTACCTTAAAAGTATTTTTTTTTTTGCAAACAGTGTGAATCCAGATCAGACTGCTCCTGTAGGAGCAGTCTGATCTGGGCCCACACTGTTTGCCTATATGCAAAAATATTTTTAAAAAGTTTGCAAAAAATTCAGCAGCCGACATAAGCAGACGACATTTCAAGATGTTGTTTTTCTTGGCATCTTGAGGGTTAACTCTTACACCCCTGTAAATGGATAAAGATACCAGTATGCAAACAGTGTAAAGAGCTGTCTAATCTGGATCTACACTGTCTGCCATCCTGTTAATGACTACGACAAACCACCAAATGAACAAGAATGGATCAGTCCAAATTCAAAGATCGACGAGTCCATTTCAGAAACTCAGGGGTGACAGGGTAAAATAAGCCAAAGCAAGAATAAAACTTACATTAGGGTAAAACAATTGTGCAATATAGTACACTCTTTCAGGGCTCCAAACTGACATTTTTTCTGATAAAAAAACTGAGGTATTTTTCTCATTTCTGTTGCAAATATAGGTTGTGGGTGCTTGTCAGAACTGTATCATTGTGGCAGTTCTAACCAGTATCCACAATCTATGTTCAACAGCTAAAATACGAGAACAGTGTATATCCCTGAAACCTCTGTAAACTCCACTTTCCTTTGTATAAAATGGGGTTTACAAGGGTGTTCATGATACAAACTTGTTAATGTGATGATTTTCTACCTTAGCAAGGCAGCAAGCCTTCTGGCCTTGTGACCTTGATACACAGACAATCTCCATCTCTGTATGACCTTAGCTGTTGGTGGGACATAAAACCCTCACAGACAATCTGAAATACAGAGCTGCAAGACCCTGATCAGACTACATGGAAGCTCTCAAGCAGCTTTGTCAGACTCTTTGTATGTATCCATACCTCCAGATACGAAGGAGGATAAAATTTTGGGATATTTTTCATATTTCTGTTGTGGGTACTTGTTATAATCACCTCAATGAGGTGATTCTAACAAGTACCACCACATATTTCAAACACGAAATAAGGAAAATTATGCCTGAATTATCCTTTTTTAATAACAAATAAGGGAAAGTATACCTTAAGGGGAATGGGTACACCTTCAGGGGAGGCAACTCCAGCAAAAGTGTTTTTGTCTCCTTGTCAATAGGGGTAATCTCTTAAAGGAAAGAATTTGCTCCTCAGGAGCAAATTCTTTCCTTTAAGAGCAGACCCCTTTTTCAGTGGGACATGGCTTATAGAAAAGCAAACAGGAAGTCCCGAAAGTTGTCTCCCTTTGAAAAATGGCAGAAAAATCTGCCAGGTGTTCCCATTCCCCTTAATTATCCTGGTTACTTCTCCTTATCTGGAGCTGTGTTCAGTAGCATTGTCTTAGTAAATATAAGCATTTGTTTGAATTGTGAAACCCTGGCTGAAATATTATTGCAGTTCTACCAATATTTGTCTTGGAGTTTATTAAGTGTGCCCTGCCTGTATCAGATTCTCAAGCAAATAAATTGGCAACTGCAAAATGTATCAATATACCACAGTGCAGACAGGATGGATCCAACAAGAAAAGGCAAAGAAACTCAACTGACAGGTTCTCAGAATTTTATCCAGATGGTTGGTCAATAACTAACTGACTTTGTCAAGAGGGCTGGTCAATAACTTACTGGTTGATACTGCACAAATATTCCTCCAAAAAGTGAAGAAAGAATACACTTTTACACCCAATTTCATACTGATAAAAGTGGGGTTTACATGGCTATACTATATTTTCTTTATTTCTACCCCAAGATTACAGTAAAATTTCTATATCAAGACGACCTTTGGGCCTGTTCAAAAGAGGTCTTAGACCACTTTTGAACAGTCCCAAACGTGGTATCTTACCAGAGGACACTGGTGTAGAAAACACATAGAATAAATAGCCGAAGCCTCTTTAATATGTTGGCTTGTCTTAATAGCAGTATTCTTTTACTGTCTTGAGGGCCTCTGGAAGATCATGGTGAAGTATTGATGTCCAACCAAGTTCATGGCAATATTGAGACAGTTCCAAGATGTCATGCTTGCACGGTTCCAAAATGATGGTGAGTTTTCAGATCCATTCCCTGTGACAAACGGAGACAAGCAAGGCCGTGTGTTAGCCCCAACACTGTTCAGCATGATGTTTTCTGCTTTCCAGGATGGTGACAATGGCATACCTATTAGGTATCGCTTTGATTGGAAGCTTTTCAATCTCAGAAGGTTGCAAGCCAAATCCAAGGTGCAGCCAGAGGTGCTAGATGAGTTCCTCTTTGCTGATGACATGGCTAAAGGTGCTCATACAGAAGAGAAGAAGCAGAAAGGTATAGATCAAGTATCTGACTCCTGTGATAGCTATGATCTCACAATCAGCATCAAAAATACTGAAGTAGTCTGTCAGCCAGCACCTGGTAAGCCTTACAAAGAGCCCACCATCACAGTGAAAGGTGGTAGACAAGTTCACCTATCTTGAGAGCACACTGTCAAGAGCCGTGGGTATTGACGATGAAGTCAATGCCAGGATTGCAAAAGCTAGTGCAGCATTTGGCCGACTACGTGGTAGTGTCTGGGACCGAAGTGGAATCAGACTTGACACAAAACTGGAAGTCTACAGAGCTGTGGTGCTGCAAACACTATTGTATGCAAGTGAAACATGGACAGTTTACCAACGGGACGCCAAAAGACTGAATCACTTCCATGCTAGCTGTCTTAGAAAACTCTTAAAGATTAAGTGGCAACACAGGATTCCAGACACGGAAGTCCTGAACAGGGCAGGGATGCAAAGTGTACATACTCTTCTGAAATAAGCACAGCTAAGATGGACAGGCCATGTTACCAGAATGCCTGAGGAATGTTTGCCAAAGAAAATTCTCTATGGAGAACTTGAAATGGGCAAACACTCCCAAGGCGGTCAGAAGAAGCATTACAAAGACACCCCCAAAGCCTCCCTCAGGAACTTCAACATTCCAACAGAGTCGTGGGATCAAATTGCACAGGACAGAGCAAAGTGGTGAGGTCTCATTTAAAGGGGTGCCAATGAATTTGAGGCAAAAAGAATCAGTGAAGCTGAGCAGAAATGTGCACAGCCCAAAGCCAGAGCTAAGGCATCACCTACAGAGCTGTTTTCCTCTAGCCTCTGTTGCTCTATTCGCAACAGACAGTTCAGAGCTAGAATCGATCTCATCAGCCATCTTAGAACACACAAATAGTAGCATTTCTCAAATATGATTAAGATTGGTCATTGTCAGCAATGACAGACAAACTTATATTATCATTTTTTTTTTTTACTAAAGACAGTGAGTTTCCACAATGAGGTAGTTCTAATGAGTACCCACAATCTATATTTGAAGCAGATAAAAAAGATTTTAGAGTCCAAAGTGCAGGTCCTAAGATGCTTGAAGCTCCCACTGGAGATCTGTGTTCAAATCTATTTTTGTAATACCTTTCTTACAGGTAGGATGTAGCACTTTGTATCACATGAGTCCATATTGTTGTGGTGTGACCCTGGGCAAGTCACTCAACCCCAAAATGCCTTAGTCCATCAAGCCATCATGGTAATCAAAAGCAGACCTGGGGTTGGTTTGGATTGATTGATTGATTGATTGATTAATTAACTGATTCACTGTTTTGGGTTTAACAACACGTTGTGGGCCATTTTGTGTCGTCTCCCATAGAAAGGGAGAAAATAGAAGAGATAGTAGAGGAGGTAAAAGTGAGGGATAAATGAGAAAAAGGAAAATGAAAGGAGTGCAGAAACTGAAGAAATAACCCTCTGCTGCAAGGACAGTAGGACCTGCCAAACTGTTAGCCAATAACAGTTGGACACCCCATTGGGCAAGATACATGCCACCTTTGCCTCACCCAACCACCCCTTGGGGTTCATTTTGGGAAGGCTGAAGTGACAAAAGGAATAAGGATAGACTTCTAACAGCAATCAGGGTCCAGCTATGACATTCTGCACAAGACAACCAATAAGTACTTAAGCACACATACTTTTACCAGTAACTGACATATGTCCTTTCTTGAATCAGTCGAAAAGATTGGTTATAATAGAAAATACTTCAAAAAAGCTGAAAGTGTAGATGGTGGGAGTCAATGCAGTTCGACACATTGCTGTCTTGTTTTATGGCCCTTTTCAAGATCATTGCACTTATTTGGAGCTGATCATTAGTCAGAGGTGGGGGGAAACCTGAGTACCCAGACAAAAACCACCTGACTTTCCAATGCTGAACATGGAATCTCACATGTGACCCATTCAGCTAGGCTCAAACCAAAGTGGTGAGAGACCTAATGATTCAGAGTAAGCATTCTTACCCACTATGCCCCCCCCCCCCCCCCCCTGCTCATAGCTATTTGTTATATTTGTCAATTGAGATTGGGTTGACAAGCTTTCTTGGGACTTAGTTATTTACAGTTGAACTTCGATGGCTAGAACCCCTCTGGGACCATGTAAATTTATTCGACACAGCGGTAGTTGGAGCCACTGATGGTTACTGCCAAGAGGCATAACGAGATACTTTTGAACATCTTTTAGATGTTCTGTAATGAAAATGTATGCTGTGTGTACTCATTAGAATTGCCTCACCAAGGCAATTCTAATGAGTACACACAGCATACATTTGCAGGATAAAAGACTAAAATCTTCTTAATTATCCCCCACTAATGCTTATGAAGAGGATTTCCCTAAGGGCTCAAGAGCGAATTTCGACTCAGCCATGGTAAACGAGCCATCGGTGTTCGAGCCATCGAAGTTCTTCTGTATATGCCATATTTGCTAGCCAATTCTGGTTAGCCTAAGCACCATGCAGTCTGATCACAGGTTTCACTCTACACACTAAGAATATCTAAGACTCTTAGGTGTATTCAGGCACTGTAGCCTTCAACCAAAGACTCTGATCTGACTGCATGAATATGCAGATTGCTCTGAGTCTTCAATGAATACATATTATATCAAGGCCACCTTGGGAACTGTTCAAAAGTGGTCTTCAAGACCCATTTTGAACAGTTCCAATAGAGGACACTGGGTGTAAAAAAAAAGAAAGAAATCCTAACTGAAACTTTTAAATGGATTTTTAAGGAAGAATTAGTCAGTTTTAAGCCTAATTTTAGTGGATGTTGTGAAGTATGGCATGTTTCTGTTAATAAAGTTTCAAGAAATCTCTTATTTCATGACACACAACAGAAATGTCTCATTTTACAACAAAATGATATAACATGCTGGAAAATAAATGAAAACCTGAAATTCAAAATATTACTGCAGGAGCTGCCGGAAAATTAATGAAATTCTCATATTTATTAAGTCTGAATTTCAAAGCAGGCTATGCTGTTACTTTTGAAAAACAAGATCAAAGCTTGAAAGAGGCATTTGATAGATAACGAACCAGCAGAGAATAAAATCAATCAATCTTTCAAAGATAAAGTTACACTGATTCAAGCTCTAACAGAATATTAAGGCACTAATCAATACAACAATAGTTGCAATGCCCATTATGTAATAAAATATATTGGCAGAAAAATTAGCACTTCCTTTTGCAACTTAAGGTGATAGGATACACCTTCAGGGAGGCAACTCTTTTAAAACTGTTTGATTTCCTTATGCAATAACAGTCCTCTTGTCCTGCTGAACAAATCAAATTTTGCCACACCCATTTCTGATTATCACCCACTTAAACTAGAAATGTTTTCAGGGAAAACAATGCCCCCCCCCCCCCATAAATATATCTAAAACACCCATTTTACCAAAATGTAAGCTGCAACCAAGCCATTTTTGGCCCAAAACTGATAGATTTTGCAGGAGCCTGTGACCTTAAAGAAAAAAAAAGTCATTAATAAGCTCAGATCACCAGACAAATTTGGTAGACTGTAAATAAATATTGTACCGATTTTGACCAACATTCATAAATTCTTAAATGATATAGGTTACAGGTAAGCCAATTTTTAGCCCCGAAAGAACAGGTTTTGGGAGACCTTGGCCTTAGAGTGCAGACAAGCCATTTTTGCCCCAAACTTGACTGTTTTGGGGGGTCTGTGACCTTGAAAAAAGGTCAAGGTAACCAAAATCTAATCAAATCTGCATTATGTTGTAATGATATGTTGTACCAAGTTTGAATGAAATTAATCAATTTGTTTATGAGAAATGGATCAGACAAGCCTTTTTTGTCCAAAAATCATGTTTTGGGGGGACCTGTGACCTTGAAAAAAAGTCAAGGTCACCAAAATATAATCTAATATGCGTCATGTTGTAATGATATATTGTACCAAGTTTGACTAAAATTAATCAATTCGTTAATGAGATAGAGAGGGGACAAACCATTTTTGGCCCTAAACTGACTGTCTTTGGGGCACTGTGACCTTGAAAAAAGGTCAAGGTCACCAAAATCTAATCAAATCTGCGGTATATTGTAATGATACGTTGTACCAAGTTTGACGGAAATCAATCAATTTGTTACTGAGCTAGAATGCAGACAAGCCATTTTTGGCCCAAAATTTACTGGTTTGGGGGCCCTGTTACCTTGTAAATCTGGTCAAGGTCACCAAAATCTAATCAAAATTGTGGTATGTTGTAGTGATATATTGTACCAAGTTTGACTAAAATTAATCGATTTTTGTTAAGGAGATAGAGTGCAGAAAAAAAAACATTTTTGGTCCAAAAAATGACTGTTTTGGGGTCACTGTGACCTTGAAAATGAGGTCAAGGTCACCAAAACCTAATCAAATCTGCATTATGTTGTAATGATATGTTGTACCAAGTTTGAATGAAATTAATCAAATTGTTTATGAGAAATGGATCAGACAAGCCTTTTTTGTCCAAAAATCATGTTTTGGGGGGGCCTGTGACCTTGAAAAAAAGTCAAGGTCACCAAAATATAATCAAATATGCGTCATGTTGTAATGATATATTGTACCAAGTTTGACTAAAATTAATCAATTCGTTAATGAGATAGAGAGGGGACAAACCATTTTTGGCCCTAAACTGACTGTCTTTGGGGCACTGTGACCTTGAAAAAAGGTCAAGGTCACCAAAATCTAATCAAATCTGCGGTATATTGTAATGATACGTTGTACCAAGTTTGACGGAAATCAATCAATTTGTTACTGAGCTAGAATGCAGACAAGCCATTTTTGGCCCCAAATTTACTGGTTTGGGGGCCCTGTTACCTTGTAAATCTGGTCAAGGTCACCAAAATCTAATCAAAATTGTGGTATGTTGTAGTGATATATTGTACCAAGTTTGACTAAAATTAATCGATTTTTGTTAAGGAGATAGAGTGCAGAAAAAAAACATTTTTGGCCCAAAAAATGACTGTTTTGGGATCACTGTGACCTTGAAAATGAGGTCAAGGTCACCAAAACCTAATCAAATCTGCATTATGTTGTAATGATATGTTGTACCAAGTTTGAATGAAATTAATCAATTTGTTTATGAGAAATGGATCAGACAAGCCTTTTTTGTCCAAAAATCATGTTTTGGGGGGGCCTGTGACCTTGAAAAAAAGTCAAGGTCACCAAAATATAATCAAATATGCGTCATGTTGTAATGATATATTGTACCAAGTTTGACTAAAATTAATCAATTCGTTAATGAGATAGAGAGGGGACAAACCATTTTTGGCCCTAAACTGACTGTCTTTGGGGCACTGTGACCTTGAAAAAAGGTCAAGGTCACCAAAATCTAATCAAATCTGCGGTGTATTGTAATGATACGTTGTACCAAGTTTGACGGAAATCAATCAATTTGTTACTGAGCTAGAATGCAGACAAGCCATTTTTGGCCCAAAATTTACTGGTTTGGGGGCCCTGTTACCTTGTAAATCTGGTCAAGGTCACCAAAATCTAATCAAAATTGTGGTATGTTGTAGTGATATATTGTACCAAGTTTGACTAAAATTAATCAATTTTTGTTAAGGAGATAGAGTGCAGAAAAAAAACATTTTTGGCCCAAAAAATGACTGTTTTGGGGTCACTGTGACCTTGAAAATGAGGTCAAGGTCACCAAAACCTAATCAAATCTATATTATACTGTATTGATATATTAACCAAGTTTTAATAAAATTGCTTTATTTGTTAATGAGATAGAGTGCAGACAAGCCATCTTTGGTGCAAAAATGACTGTTTTGGGTTACTTTGACCTTGAAAATGAAGTCAAGGTCACCAAAATCTAATCAAATCTGTGGTATGTTGTATTTATATATTGTACCAAGTGTGACTATAATTAATCAATTGGTTAATGAGACAGGGTGCAGACAAACCATTTATGGCCCAAAAATAACTGTTTTGGGGTCACTGTGACCTTGAAAATGATGTCAAGGTCACAAAAATCAAATCAATTCTGCAGTATGTTGTAATGATATATTGTACCAAGTTTGACTAAAATTAATCAATTTGTTAATGAGATAGCGTACAGACAAGCTATTTTTGGCCCCAAAATTACTGTTTTTGGGTCGCTGTGACCTTGAAAATGTTGCCAAGATCATCATGACTGTTTTCCCTTATCCTAATGATGTGTCTGTGAAAGTTTGGTTGAAATCCATCCATAGGTTCAGGAGATATAATGCTTCAAACAGGCTATGCTGACGCCAACGCAGACACAAACAGGATCTGCACTTTGTGCTAAAAGTGAGCCAAAAACTCATTACCATGTACACAATATTGCATCAACATTGCTATAACACTGTTCATAATTTTACCAGTCATATTTTCTTTTGACAAAGTCATGTAAGGAAGATAACATAAACTATTAACCCTTGAGACGCCAAGAAAAACTACATCTGAAAATGTCGTCTGCTTCTGTCGTCTGCTGAATTTTTTTGCAAACTTTTTAAAAATATTTTTGCATAGAGGCAAACAGTGCGGGCCCAGATCAGACTGCTCCTACAGGAGCACTGTTTGCAAAAAAATTACTTTTAACCCTTTACCACTCAGGGATTTTGTGAATTTCGCTGATTTTCACAGTGTTGCACCTGACAGCAACTTCAACTAGCCATTGTTTCATAATGGATGGTCTGTTTTGCACCAAACTCGGTATGAATGTTCATTGGGCAGTAGCCTTTCAAATGCAACCTTTCATGACTTGATCATTGTTGTCATGGTAAAGAGGGGGCATCTCAAAGTTGGCAAAAGGTGTGTTTTCACATGAATTTTTGACCACATTTTAATCTTCACACAGGTGTCAAGGCAATAATTAAGGTGTTTCGCACTGGCCATTTTCACTGTTTGCAGCATGTTTTATCAGCATCAATTTTCAGGCATTTTTGACCCCAGACACCCTCAGATATAAATTTTAGCGGCCGGTTGGGCCATACATCCAAAATTTTTCGGAAGGTGAGGGGGGCGTTCCCTAGAATATTTTTAGTGGGGAGGCGCGCGAAAAATCAGGTCACTTTTTTGCCCAACAAATCCTAAAGCAAACATAACTATCCAGGGGTAGAAATGCCGATTTTAGGTGCTTCTGGGGCTTAAAATGGGGGGGGGGGGGGTGCAGACACGTAAAAACACGTATCTGAGTGGTAAAGGGTTAACTGAAATCTGGGAACATACTGAATTTTAGCCTAAAATGTATTCATTTTGTCTGAAATATTGTTTCTTGCAATAATATGATGAAAAAACATTATTTTGGTCAGTTGGGATTTTCTTCTTTAACCCTTTACCACTCAGGGATTTTGTGAATTTCGCTGATTTTCACAGTGTTGCACCTGACAGCAACTTCAACTAGCCATTGTTTCATAATGGATGGTCTGTTTTACACCAAACTCGGTATGAATGTTCATTGGGCAGTAGCCTTTCAAATGCAACCTTTCATGACTTGATCATTGTTGTCATGGTAAAGAGGGGGCATCTCAAAGTTGGCAAAAGGTGTGTTTTCACATGAATTTTTGACCACATTTTAATCTTCACACAGGTGTCAAGGCAACAATTAAGGTGTTTCGCACTGGCCATTTTCACTGTTTGCAGCATGTTTTATCAGCATCAATTTTCAGGCATTTTTGACCCCAGACACCCTCAGATATAAATTTTAGCGGCCGGTTGGGCCATACATCCAAAATTTTTCGGAAGGTGAGGGGGCGTTGCCCCCCTTCAATCCCCCCTAGAATATTTTTAGTGGGGAGGCGCGCGAAAAATCAGGTCACTTTTTTGCCCAACAAATCCTAAAGCAAACATAACTATCCAGGGGTAGAAATGCCGATTTTAGTCGCTTCTGGGGCTTAAAATGGGGGGGGGGGGGTGCAGACACGTAAAAACACGTATCTGAGTGGTAAAGGGTTAAGGTAACCGGCAGATGGCAAAGCAGACGACAATTGTCATGATTGGCATTTTATGGGTTAAATGATTCCTAGCACTATAGACAATAGCAGATGCATAATAGTCTATGATCAGATTAAATCTTGATTAATGGATGTTTAACATGTACATACAGTAATTACTCTTAACTACTTGGACATCTGAACGTGTATATTTTTACCATAAAAATCCAATAAATTTGGACACCTGAAAGACTTGCTGTAATTCTCCTAAATGTTTGACAAATTTGTTTGTCGAAAAGGTATAGACAGATAGTGAATACCCAAAACAGTATAGACCCTGATGAGATGTCAACAGTGATCAGGATTTGTGTAAAGGTTAGTTTCTGTTTATTAAAATCTTTGCCATTCAGAATCAGGGACTGTAAGACTGCAAAGCTGCATGCAAAAATATTGCAGTTTGAAAGTGTGAACGAGGACTGACGACGGAGGCTGCCACCCTATTAGCTCCAACCCACTCCCCACCCCCGGTCTAACAACATATCAGGTTTTAGCTTGATTGAATGTTAACTGTAAGTGTTAGCCAAAAAACAAGTTGCTAACCTGAAGTTTCAAAGATGAATAATTCTGTTAATATTTGTTGGACCTCAAAACAGTTTGCGCTGCTCCACATTATGGTCCAACTAATCAAGTTTAAGCTTGATCAAATGTAAAATGTAGCAGGAGTTATCCTGAAATGCAATGTTTACAGAAATTTTCAAAGGGACATCACTTTATAAATATTTTTTGGACCATAACCTTGAAAAACTAGAGGAACTATCACTAAAGGTGATGATTAATACCCCCGCCTTAATACTTGACACAGAAAGCAAACATAAACAGTGTCCACTGAGTCCATTCAGGGGCAATAACTCTATTTTTTTTAATGACTCATATGATATTAATGTCATGCACATGTACAATTTTATGTACAGCCTACTAATCAGGGGCAACAATGTAATTATGGGACAAACTTTAGTGAAATTTGTGTCTTGTACATCTACCCCTCCTGGTGAAAAATTATGGCCAGTATCAATTGAATTGAACTGATACTGAAGGAGAAGTTCACCGGACAAGACTTTACAAGACTTTTCAAAGTGAATCAGGGGCAATAACTCCATAATTGTTGGGCAGAATCTTCTGAAATTTGCATCTTATTTGCAACTTGCACATCTACTTAAGTATGCCAAGTATCCATTGAATCCGACTGATAGTGAAAGAGGAGTTCAGCAAACAAAATTTTGCAGCAACCACTTTTCAGTGATTCAGGGGCAATAACTCCATAACTTTTGGGCAGATTCTCCTGAAATTTGCGTCTTGCACATCTACTTATCCTAGTGATAAGTATGCCAAGTATCCATTGAATCCAACTGATAGTGAAGGAGGAGTTCAGCGGACAAAATTTTGCAGCAACCACTTTTCAGTGTTTCAGGGGCAATAACTCCATAATTGTTGGACAGATTCTCCTGAAATTTGCGTCTTGCACATCTACTTATCCTAGTGAATAAGTATGCCAAATATCCATTGAATACGACTGACAGTGAAGGTGGAATTCAGTGGACAAGATGTTTGCAAGCCAATCAGGGTCAAGAAAGTATGTTCAAATTGATTCAAGGGCCATAACTCCTTAATTATGGGACAAAACTTAGTGAAATTTGCGTCTTGCACATCTACCCCTCCTGGTGAACAATTATGGCAAGTATCAATTGAATCCGACTGATAGTGAAGGCGGAGTTGAGCGGACTAGGTTTTTTAGCACAATTTTTAGCAAATCAAGGGCCATAACTCCATATTAATGAGACAAACTTTAGTGAAATTTTCGTCTTGCACATCTACCCCTCCTGGTTAACAATTATGGCAAGTATCAATTGAATCCGACTGATAGCGAAGAAGGAGTTGAGGGGACAAGGTTTTATAGCACATTTTTTAGCAAATCAAGGGCCATAACTCCATAATTATGGGACAAACTTTAGTGAAATTTGCGTCTTGCACATCTACCCCTCCTGGTGAACAATTATGGCAAGAATCAGTTGAATCCGACTGATAGTAAAGGAGGAGTTGAGCGGACAAGGTTTTTTAGCACATTTTTTAGCAAATCAAGGGCCATAACTCCGTAATTATAGAGGACAAACTTTGGTGAAATTTGTGTCTTGCACATCTTCCTCTCCTGGTGAACAATTATGGCAAGTTTCAATTGAATCCGACTGATAGTGAAGGAGTAATTGAGCGGACAAGGTTTTTTAGCACAATTTTTAGCACATCAAGGGCCATAACACCATAATTATGGGACAAAGTTTAGTGAAATTTGCGTCTTGCACATCTACCCCGGACAAGGTTTTTTAGCACATTTTTTAGCAAATCAAGCACCATAACTCCTTAATTATGGGACAAAGTTTCGTGAAATTTGCGTCTTGCACATCTACCCCGGACAAGGTTTTTTAGCACATTTTTTAGCTAATCAAGCGCCATAATTCCTTAATTATGGGACAAAGTTTTGTGAAATTTGCCTCTTGCACATCTACCCCTCCTGGTGAACAAGTATGGCAAGTATCAATTGAATCGGACTGATAGTGAAGGAGGAGTTGAGCAGACAAGGTTTTTTAGCACATTTTTTAGCAAATCAATAACTCTATAATTATGGGAAAAACTTTAGTGAAATTTGTGTCTTGCACATCTACCCCTCCTGGTGAACAATTATGGCAAGTATCAATTGAATCCGACTGATAGTGAAGGAGGAGTTGAGCGGACAAAATTTTTGCAGACAGACCACCTGACCGCCCGACAAACCAACCGACAGGCTGATTCCAGTATACCCCCTTCAAACTACGTTTGCGGGGATATAAATATGCACTGCTCAGCATCATAGTCTAACTATATATCAAGTTTCAGCTTCATCGAATGTTACTTGCAGTAGGAGCTGGAAACCAAATGTTTACAGAAATTTGCAAAGGGGCGTATCAATGTTATAACTGATGAACTGTTACCTTGAAACAAAATGGGCTGTTCCACATCATGGTCTAACTACATATCAAGTTTCAGCTTGACTGGATGTAAAATGTAGGAAGAGCTATCCGGAAACAAAAGGTTTACAGATGAATGGACAAACAGATGGATGGCTGGACAAATGGACAGATGGACGCAGAGGGTATAACATTATACTGGGTGTATAAAAAGCTTATGAAAGTTTGTTTATCATGTTAAAGAAAATGGTGGGGGGATTCTTAGTATGTGTTCAGTCTAAGGCAAAGGTTTCCTCTGTAGTGGTATGTTAACTAGAGCTGCCGCCTAACGGGCACCAATTATACCCCCGCTACCGACAAATTTTTACAAGTATTTGACCTTGTGGGTCAACGTAAAGGTCAAGGTCAGGTTTGTGTATATCAATCTTAAGTACTAGTGGCAAGGTGTGTGGTGTGAGAATATTATAGAATCGGTCAAAGAATAAGGAAGTTATGAGCAATGTTAAAGTTTTTTGTAACGGACCGACGACAGACGATTTCTAACAGACCGACGACAGACGACAGATGACAAGCTGACTCCTATATACCCCCTTCAAACTTCGTTTGCGGGGGTATAAAAATTTGCTGACAGAGTTGCAAGCAGTCAGGCTTCTTACTCTGGGCCTGTCTGGTGTGTGTCGGTATACTATATGCTCCAGAAAATCAAGAATGGAGTATGCAACGAAGTAGTTGCTTAAAAGTTAACCCTTCTTGCACCAAATGGAATCTTCCACCTTATATAAAGCATGAGTCCATTTCAAAATTTAGTGGTGTCAGGTTGTGTTCATCAAAATCTATTTGGAAAATGACTGAACTCTTAGTAAACAGTGTAGGCCCTGATCAGACGCCGCATTCTGCGGCGTCTGATATGGGCCTGCACTGTTTGCCAAGGTACCCCTTTAGGGGTTTCTGGTACTGAATTGTTCTGAATCTTGGAAGGAGCCTATTTGAAATTTAGATGTTTTTGACAGGATTCGGGGTTGGTGGGTGGTTTCCAGATTATTTCACTTATTTCGAGCCAATCAGAGGTAGGTGAAAATCGGAGTACCTGTGGAAAAACCACCTGACCTTCCATTGCAGAACTTGCCATCTCACATGTGACCAAAGAGAGTCTCTAACCACAGCGATGAGGGACCTAATGATTAAGGGTCAACACTCTTACGCACTAGGCCACAGAGGCTCGTCTCAGGTTGAGCTAGTTTAAGAAGTTTATTTAGAAAATGGCTAAGTGTTTTACAAACAGCAATTTTAAGGTCCAGATCAGATGCTGCTGATCTGGGCCTGCACTGTTGGCAGTCTCTCATGGTTGAAATAGGTTAATGATGAAACCTAATTGTTCATCCAGTACAATTATCCAGTGTAATAAAAATTCCTTGGTTTGACTCTGTGATCAATCTGTTTTAGTCCTTCATTAAACATAAAAAGACAGGGCCTATTTCAGATTGATCACCAATGATCAAGGTCAATTTAATTTAGCTAGGAAGGCAGAGGTCTAAATAAAATGGTAACAGTTGTCGGTTCAGTAGTGTCAAAACTTGTCTTAGTTGTTCACAATGGTGAACTAGGTAAGATTACAAAGACCTGTGAAATTTATGCAAGTGTTTGTTTGATTTGAGGTTTAACGTCCCCGTCAACACTGTAAAAGTCATTTTGGAGACTTTGCTTCCAATTTTGTGGGACTTTTACCCGACATTGAGATGAAATGACACTCAAGCCCTGTCGCCCAATGAAACCAATAGGGTTTATCAGCATGGACGGTCCGCCTCGCACCGCGGTTCCTGGAAAGGCTAAGCTCCTCTAAGCGGTTTACCAGTACTAGTGTGCAGGCAGGATTCAGCTCTGCGTGGAAGCATCATGCAGCCCATATATTTCTTCAAGCAAGATTTGTGAAATGCAAAGGATGCAGGTGGACAGACAGGCAGGCGGTTCAGTAGTGTCAAACTGTTATGGCTGTGGGTTACCTCAGTGATTTGCAATGACGAACTAGGTAAGAATAAAATCTGTGTAATTTCATGCAAGTTACAAAGAAATGTGAAATGCAAAGGAAGCAGGCAAGCAGGCAGCAGGTGTGTGTGTGGGGGGTTGGGTGGGTCGGGGGAGGGGGGAGGGGTAACTGGGTAGGTAGATGAACAAAGATCGAAAGGTTTTTGTTTGAGTTGAGGTTTTACATCCCCATCAACACTAATTAGGTTATTTTGGAGGCGTTGCCTCAGACTTTTACCTGACAGCGAGATATGAATTGACATCTCAAGCCATAGAAACAGCTAAGATTTAAGGAGCCGTTTGACCTGTGCAGGCTTAGACCTAAGCGGTTTACCAGTACTCAAGTTTGGTCCTTTGGCTCTGCATGAAAGCATCATGCAGCCCAATCTATTTCCCCAAGCCCTGTTGGAAGGAAGCTCTTTCTGTTCCCGTACCAATGTCTATGACCTTATGAACTCTACTGTGACCTTTTGCCTACTTTTTTAATCCATTTTGTATCATAAACTTCAAAATGGGTTTTTGGCAAACAGTGCAGCCCCAGATCAGATGCTGCAGAATGTTTGGGACCGGCCCTGATAGCTCAGTAGTAGAGTGTCTCCTTCAGGATCGGGAGGTCTCAGGTTCAATCTCTGGCAGCGCTATTCCAAAGGCGCGGAAAATGATACTAGGCTGAAAATCGCATTAGCAGGGTAAGTCCTAGGAAGATATGAAGGCAGGTAAGTATTTGTTAACCCTTATCTTGCTGAATATTCATTTAAGCCACACCCATTTCTGTCTATCAACCAATCAAATAAGTTGATGTAATTTATTGCTACAAATTCATAAACTGAATGCCAAACAGTGTAGATCCTGATCAGATGGCTTCTTCAGAAGCCATCTGATCTGGATCTACACTGTTTCCAAAGATAAGAGTTTCCGTGAACAGCAAGATAAGGGTTAAAGGATACTTTGTTTGTTGCAAAAAAGCTCTACAGAGCTTATGCTATTTGTTCTAATATGTGGCATTAACTAAGGTTTCTTTATCTTTTAATAATCTTTACAATGTTTGCATAAAGTTCAGCCATTTTCCAAATAAATTTTGAAGAAACACAAAATGACATCCCTAAATTTTGAAATGGACTTGTGCTATACAGACAAAAGGTGGAAGATTTCATTCAGTACAAAATGGGTTACACTTAAATAACACTGACCATAACTTTTGAACCAATTCACCTTAAAGCCCTTCCCAGCAGGCACTCAACGTTGAATCAACGTTGAGTTTGTGTTGAAATTAGGTTGATTGGTTGATCAACCTAATTTCAACCTCTGTTCAACGGTGATTTATCAACACTGATTAAACGTTGGCAGTATAACGTTGAATCAAAGTTGATATGTTGTTGTATATAAAAACTGATTCCGCAAAGTTGAACTTAAGTTGGTAAAACTCTGCTGATTAAACGTTGATGTCCTTATTATTTAATCAACGTTGAAATTTGGCTGACAATCAACATTTGGTTATTACGACATAATAAACAACAACAACAGCAGCGATATTATTATTATTATTATTGTTGTTTCTACTGCTGCTGCTTTAAAACAACACTCGCAAATATGAAAGAGCACATCACGTCGGGTCAACGTCGTATCAACGTCGTCGCATCGACGTTGATGCGACGTTACCTAAACGTCATGTGCCCACTGGGATAAAAATCCAGAAGGCGCGCAGGTGCGGCAAACGATCAGGGTCTACGCTGTTTGCTTGTCAAATACCAATTATATATGGATCTGATCAGTTTGTAAGTTTTGAATGAACTTTCCCACGAAGCTCGCAGAAACAAAAAATGGCGGCGCCGAACAGAAAAAGGTATTTAGAGTTTTATTCTAACGTACGTCGCTGGCATAGCCAGTGTTCGGCTTATCCTGCGTCTAAACGAATACTAGTTGATAAGATGGTTCTTATAAAAAATGCAGGCTTTTTTGTTAGATCCTATTTTCATATCTTTTGATCCTTTGGTCGTGACGTGACGCGCCGGGAAACTCATATGCTCACAGAGCGTGTAAGTTTTTTCGTGAACTTGAGACAGAGAGGGAAAAAAACAACCGAAAAAAAGTATTCATTGTGTGAGGTAAGATTTATTATTATCATTATTACTGCATACATTTTCATAATAGCATGTGTTATTACACACAATACAATGGAAACGAAGAAACTTTTGATTCATAAATGTTGTACTCTTTCAAGTGCGCATTACAAGCGCATGCACGGAGACGCGCAGTTATGAAAATACACCGCCAGAAACTGAAACGGGCTTCTCAACTTGCAGTTAATACAAAATATCATTTAAAGGTGATTTTGTAATAGCTTTGTTCTTTATAAATTTTAAAATTAACTTTTAAATGAAGAGAAACTTTTCATTTTTCCAGTTAACTTTTAAATCGAACGAAACGAAGTGCAATGATGAATATATAATTGGCCAGTCAAAGGAAAAATATATAAATTAAAATGCCCGGTAAAATGCACGATTCTATTTCTATTACTTAACAGTAAAATCAAGCTTCTGGGCCATGTAATGCTTATTTTAAGTCACTGGGAACCTTTTTAGAAAATATGTGATTTTCAGCCAACTACTTAAAATTTTGTTATGCTCTGGCTTTACTCCTTTGTGTATACATAACTATCAGTTTTTCCACATTATAGGCGTGTAATATTAGAGCGTCTGGTACGTGTTTATGATTCCCAGCTTATGCCACAAGTTTTATGCCTTTTTTTACGATAACACACCCGTGCGACATAGTGCATTTTTTCACATCTCAAAAATGGCTTCCTTTCTGTTGAAAATTTGTGATATTTTTGTTACTTTTACTTCAAACATATGTTGTGGGTGCCCGTAAGAACTGCCTCATTGAGGCGGTTCTAACAAGTACCCATAACCTATGTTTTGAAGCAGAAATGAAGAATTAAGAAAAATGATATATACCCCCGTAAACCCCAGTTTTCTCTATATAAAGTGGGGTTTAGGAGTTGTTAATTTCACGGACGAGTTCACGTGATGGATTATACGGCCCTTTCAAGATTATTTCACTGATATCGAGCCGATCGTTAATCAGAGGTGAGCGAAAACCGGAGTAACCGGAGAAAAAAATACCTAACCTTCCCTTGCAGAACTTGGCGTCTCACGTGTGACCCGAGCCAGGCTCGAACAACAGCGGTGAGGGATCTAATGATTAAGAGTCAGCGCTCTTATCCACTAGGCCAAGGAGGCCCATATGTTTTATGCCTGTACATGGTTAGTTTGGACGATTCCGTGCCCTATTATATGTTACTGTTATTATACATGTATGTTAATGCAAATAGTGTAAGATGCCCTGGGTGTACGTAGTACGTGGGTCTACACTGTTTACCCAAATCTCATCCATTGTACCCTATATAGGCATTATAATGTGCAAATGTAATCCAACAGGGTTTAGAATAAAACTGCATATTTAAACGTTTGTTACAAGACATGTGCGGCCCCCGCCCATTGGGGTTGACAGAAATAAATGGGCTGCATGATGCTTCAACGCAGAGCTGAAACCGACCGCACATGAGTACTGGTTAACCGCTCAGAGAATCTAAGCCTGCCCAGGTAAAGCGGTGCGAGTTGGACTGTCCGTGCTTATATACCCTATTGGTTTCATTGGGCGACAGGGCTTGAGATGTCATTTCATCTCCATGTCGGGAAAAAGTCCCACAAAATTGGAAGCAACGACTCCAAAATGACCTATACAGTGTTGACGGGGACGTTAAACCTCAAATAAAACAAAACTAAAATCATAACACTTTATCTAGAAAAAGAAAACTTTAATAGTGAAAAAAACAGAAGCATAGGCCAACCCCTGCATTATTATTATTATTATTATTATTATTATTATTTTACTTTTCTTATTTCTTCTCAAAACATAGGTCGTGGGTACCCGTTAGAAGGCGGTTCCAACAAGCAACAACAAGCTACGGGTACGTATGCATGGAACATGCTAGACGTTAATTTTATTTAGTAAGAAAAGGTTACTGAGGAAAAGCCACAATCAAAGACCACAGCCAGCACAAGCCACCAAAATAACAGTTAGAATTGATGAGACGACACGTCACATACACAATCGAAATGTGCGTGCACCAACAGTTCAAAACCAGAAACTGCAACGGAATCATTACGACAACATGCCTATGTAATGCAGGACAATATTTTATGTATCCAGAGATGATAATTGGTGATTTGTTCTTATTTCTGCTCCAAACATAGATTGTAGATGCTCGTTAGAACCAGTTCTAAAGCGTATCCACAATTATTATTAATAATAATAATCGACCTCTCGATCTCAAACCCGATGCTTTACCACTGCACCCCAGCGCACTTATGTTTTGGAGCAGAAATAAGTAAAATAATGTAAACCCCACCTTTCTCTATATAAAAGGGTAATCATTGCATGGACTTGTTAACATGATGTGACCGCCAGTAGTTAAACTACTGATTTGGTTTCAAATCCGGAGTTTACGAAATTGTCACCATCGCAACCAATTCCGATGCAGTGTCATACATAATGGAAACAACAGTATATTCAGCATTCATGGTCAGGTGGTATAGACGCAGCAAAGCGTATGGCATTAACAAACACTACCTGCATGCAGCCACATTTATTGAGCTTGTTTGTTCATAAGCATATTTATCTTTCTCTCCTCTAATAAATAATGACTTCTTTAATGAATGAAATTTTGAAGATGAAGGAACAGGTTTCAGAGAGGGATATGGTAGGTAATCAGAGATACATTTATAGGTCTAGGGTGAATTAGAGTGAACATTTGGACTGATTCCAGTCTACCACGATAAGTAAAACCGAAAAAAAAATGTTTGGTCATTGTAAGGTTACTTAACTCAGATTTTTAGTTCAATCCTATTTTTGGTTGTGGCATTTTCAAGATTAAACGTTATTTTCCGCATGTTTTCGTGTAAAATTGAGGATCCAGTGTAAATTGTTCATAAATAAGAACCTATCATGATGTGCGATTGAAATTACTAATTCATAATTAAAACTCTTGCTGAATATATATTTATATTATCGGTCGATCCTCAAACCAGTCTGTTGTGGAGAGGTTGCTTACAACATAGAAAACAATCCTCATACCTAGCAGTTATGGTGAGATGGTATCGATACTGCAAAGCATACAACACTCATGGTTTCACTATTTAAGTAGCACATAAAGTAAGGAATTAAACACAATAAATATCTAATTCAGAATTTAAACTTCTCGATGCTCATGTTTTTTTTTTCAATCTTCGATCGATCCTCATACCGGTCTGTTGAGGAGAGGTGGCTTTTTAGAAAAAGATCCTCATGCCTTGCATTCATGGTGAGGTGGTATCGATACTTCAAAGAATACAACACTTACACATACATACCTTCGGTTTACAAGCATGATTGCATTATTTACGTTATTAGCACATGAGGTAAGGCAATGCTAATTCAGAATTTAAACTTCTCTATGCGCTTGTTTTTTTTTTCTTTCAATTTTCGATCGATCCTCATACCAGTCTGTTGAGGAGAGGTGGCTTTTTAGAAAACGATCCTCATGCCTTGCATTCATGGTGAGGTGGTATCGATATTTCAAAGCATACAACACTTACACACATATTTTCGGTTCACAAGCATGATTTCATTATTTACGTAATTAGCACATGAAGTAAGGAAACCCTAATTCAGAATGTAAACTTCTCTATGATCATGGTTTTTTTTTTTCAGTTTTCGATCGATCCTCGTACCAGTCTGTTGAGGAGAGGTGGCTTTTTAGAAAACGATCCTCATGCCCTGCATTCACGGTGAGGTGGTATCGATACTTCAAAGCATACAGCACTTACACATACATACTTCCGGTTTACAAGCATGGTTTCATTATTTACATAATTAGCACATGAAGTAAGGAAATACTAACTAAGAATTTAAACTTCTCTATGCTCATGCTTTTTTCAATTTTCGATCAATCCTCACACCAGTCTGTCGAGGAGAGGTGGCTTTATAGAAAACGATCCTAATGCGAGGTGGTATTGATACTTCAGAGCATACAGCACTTACACATACATACTTTTCCAGAAAACTTGAACGACAGCGGATCGCGGTCAAAGTTTACGCGAACCCCGTCGGGGTTCATTTAATTTGCATGCGACCCACTGCGTTCATATTTACATAAACAGCAGAAAGATAAAATGCATTTCTAAAGTGTACGGATTTTCTACACAATACACAATAATTCCTTCCAGAAACTAAGCATGCATCTATAGGAGAAAATATATCTGTGGTGTAATTTGAAGAATTGCCTTTCTTGTTTTTCAGATAGTGTTATGAATAGGACCACCCTTGACCCCGACAGAATTAAAAAAGAAAAGAAAAGAAATTATCGTCCGACTAAAATAGACAGCTTACAGAACAGGCGGTAGCTAATGTCGAATAAAAAAAACCACAGTGATCAGTTCTACAAACTTTAAGTACAACAGTGTTTGTGGCTCGTAATATCTTAAAAGAAAATTTAAGTGAAAAAGTGGGCGCCCTTGCATGCGTATGAAATATTTACAGTTTGCAAATTTATATGTTAGTTTCGTTTCTTTAATAAATCATGGTTTCTTAAACGCTGTTTCTGTAGTTATATCAGTTTGATTTAATGGTTGATATTTCAACGTTGATGCAAGGTTGAAAATTAAGCTATGGTTCAAAGATGACTGCTCAACGTTGATTCAACTTTCATATTCAACCGAATATCAACGTTTATTCAACATTAATATCTTAACGTTGAATCAACACTGAAATATCAACGTTGATTCACTGTTGGATTGTCAACTTTGAGTCAACGTTGACAGTGCAACGTTGATTCAAATTTCATATTCAACCCAAAATCAACGTTTATTCAACGTTTGCCTTCAACGTTGACTCAACGTTGAATCAACCAATTATTGCCCGCTGGGTTATTCCGTAGCCACACTCATCAAATTACTTGATGTAATTCATTCATTCAAATTTACAAACTGAATGACAAACAGTGTGGATCCTGATCAGATTGCTTCTTTAGAAGCCATCTGATCTGATCTACACTGTTTGCAAAGATATGGTTGTCATGAACAGTAGGATAAGGATTAAATGTATTTCAAAACTGTATTGTTCATTTTCCTTCTTTTACCAAAAAATATTAAAAGGACAAAGATGGACTGTAAACTGGCCATCCTTCTGCAAACAGAAGGCTGAATCAGGTTGAGGTGATACAAAGTTAGCTGTTGTCCTGCTTAACTAGAATTTTCAAACTGTGAAGATACGGATTTTGTTTGATTTGAGGTTTAACGTCCCAGTCAACACTGTATAGGTCATTTTGGAGACATTGCTTCCAATTTTGTGGCACTTTTAACTGACACTATCTCAAGCTTTGTCCTCATATGAAACCAAAAGGATAATCACACTGCTCTGCCAGGGCAGGCTTAGATCCTCTAAGCAGTTTACCAGTACTCATGTGCGGTCGGTTTCAGCTCTGCGTGGAAGCATCATGCAGCCCATATATTTCTTCAAGCCCCAATAGGCAGGGCCAAGTGTAGATACAGATCAGATGGTTCAGTTCATGAATTTTTAAGAATAAATAATACCCAGTAATGTGACTGGTTGAAAGTCAGAAATGGGTGTTGCTTAATTAAACTAGTAATGTTTTCTGAGGAAAACAATGTCACCCCACCATAAATATATTGACTTTAATAACTAGGTTATGGTCACCAAAATGTAAGGTGGATACAAGCCATTTTTGGACAAAAACTGACAGTTTTCAGGAGCCTGTGACCTTAAAAAAACAGTCATTAAAAAGGTCAGATCACCAAAAACTAACCAAATTTGGTAGACAACATGTAATTCAATATTGCACCGAGTCTGACCAACATTCATCAATTCTTATATGTTGATAAAGGTTACAGACAAGCCATTTTTGGGCTCAAAAGGAACAGGTTTCAGGACTCTGTGACCTTGAGATTAAGGTTAAGGTAACCAAAATCTGATTAAATCTTTGGTAGGTTGTGATGATATATTATACGTTGGCCAAACTTCATCAATTCTTTAATGAGACAGGGAGCAGACAAGCCAAAATTGACAGTTTCTGGGGGGGCCTGTGTTCTTGGAAAATAAAATCAGTCACCAAAAACTAATCTATTTTTTGTAGGTTGCAATAATATATTGTACAAAGTTTGACCAAGTTTCATTCCTTCATGATACATGTATAGGGTTCAGACAAGCCAAAATTTACAGTTTTGAGGGGCCTTTGCCCTTGAAAATTAGGATAAGGTCACCAAAATCTAATCAAATCTTTAGAAGATTACAACAATATATTGTACCAAGTTTGACAAAATTTCATTGATTCGTTCATGAGATAGTGTGCAGACAAGGCAAAATTAACAGTTTTTGGGGGCCTGTGCCCTTGAAAAAAAGGTCAAGGTCACCAAAATCTAATCAAATCTGTGGTATGTTGTAATGATATATTGTACTAAGTTTGACTAAAATTAATCAAATTGTTAATGAGATTTTTTTTTTTTTTTGGTTTGGGTTTTACGGCCCTTTCAAGATTATTTTCACTCATATCGAGCCGATCGTTAATCATAGGTGGGTGAAAACCATAGTACCCGGAGAAAAACCACCTGACCTTCCGTTGCAGAACTTGGCGTCTCATACGTGACCCGAGCGAGGTTTTTGTTAATGAGATAAGAGTGCAGACAAGCCATTTTCGGCCCAAAATTGACTGTTTTTGGAGGCCTGTGACCTTGAAAATGACGTCATGGTCATCATAACCTAATGACATTTTTCTCCCATCCTAATTTGATCGTGCAAGTTTGGTTGAATCTATAGGTTCAAGCGGTATAGTGCTTCAAACAGGCTAAGCCAATGCCAACACCGACACTGATGCCAACGCAAACGGGATCCACACCAAAAACAATATGTCCCCCTTACACCTCAAATGGGGGAATAAAACTGTATTTTTGAAAGGTGTATACATTCTCCTTAACCCTTTTTGCACCAAATGGAATCTTCCTCCATATAATTACCAATATATAGCAGGAGCCCATTTCAAAATTTAGGGGTGTCAGGTTATGTTTTCATCAAAATTTATTTGGATTAGCAAACAGTGGAGGCCCTGATCAGAGGCCTGGGCATCTGATCTGGGCCCGCACTGTTTGCCAGGGTACCCATTTAGGGATTTCTGGTACAAAATGGGTTAAACTGAAAATCAGTTTCAATATTTTTTTTTCAGAGAAAATAAAGCTTGATATTTCTTGTGAATTTTCTGCTAGCCAGACAATTTACATAAAGTGCCAAGCCTTATTTGCTCTCAAAAATAAAGTTCCATCCGCTGAAAAAAATTCCTGGTGCTTTAACTCTTGTCCTGCTGAATATTCATATATGCCACACCCACTACCAATTATCAACCAATCAGATTAACTGTAGCAAATTATTACAACAAATTCACAATCTGAATGACAAACAATGTAGATCCTGATCAGATGGCTTCTTCAGAAGCCATCTGATCTGGATCGACATTGTTTCAAAGAAAAGGCATATCCGGGCTCAGCAGAACAAGGGTTAACATGTTTAAGCCTTAAATGGTCTACATTCTCTATTTTCTTCCAAAACTTGAAACAGCATAGTCTTTCAATAGCTCTGATAATATGAGAGAAGATGTTTGACATCAGAAATTAATCATAATGATGGACTTGGAAAACCTTGATTACTACTTTACTCTCCCAGACATTGTACATAAAAACTGGCGACTAATGTTTCTAATAAATACAAACCCTTGTATTATGATTGTCTCAGTGTTGTTTAACAAGAGCCATATATAAGTCAGCTTCTAGGAAATGAGACACTATGACAAAGATCAAACAATGATTTTATGAAGCACACATATATGTAACCCAGTAGTTCAGTCTAAAATATTGACCCATATTCTACTGGAAACCCCATAAGGGGTACCCTGGCGAATGGTGCAGGCCCAGATCAGATGCTGCAGAACACGGCATCTGATCAGGGCCTACACTATGTGCAAAAAGTTCACCCATAATGATAAGAAGAGTGAGGCATTATTTTATAAATAACCGTGTTCAGCATTTCATATAAATCAGTGACAGTCACGTGGACATCGGCACTGAAGAGCTGCTTAGGCTTAGTTATTTTGGGTCATTTAGCTGACCTCGGTAGCTCAGTCGGCTGCGCATCTGACTGGTGATCAGGAGGACACAGGTTCGATACCTGCCGGGGTCCGCAACATTCTTTCTAGGAGATTGATCATGAAATCTTTCCTACAGTCAGTCTCTCCCTTCAAGAAGGACAGTTGTCCGTTTCTGGTGAAAGAATGTGCACTGTACTAGTTAACCGCTTAAGTATAAGCCTGCTCAGGAAAAGTGTGGATAGGTAAACTAAACGGCTCAAAAATGACCTAAAATAGTGTTGACTGGGCTGTTCAACTCAAAACAAACAAACAAACAAACAACAAACCATGAAACGTAGATCAAGCATGGATACTTGCAAATAAGTTGCAATTCCTAGATACAAGTTTGTACAAAGTATCACTGAAGTTCTTGTAGAGAAATGGGTGAAACTGAAACAATGGAAAACTGGACTACTACATCACGCCATGCTTAAAGCAGGCTAAACAAAAAAGAAACATGGCCTACCTTTGTCATCTTTGAATGGGGAGAAGTGACACATACTTTTCCATTGTGTGATTGCTGTTTTCTTGCTGTCCGAAAATGATTGACCTCATGTCACATCCATCTGCACAAATCAGTTGATACCTCCCTGATGGTATACCTAAACAAATTTTAATTTTTGTGGTAATCAGCCATAATATATGCCACTGGAAACATGATGTTTAACCAGAACAGAACAGAACTTTACGGTATTTGTGGCGTTAGAAAACATATATACAAAACATACATATATATTAATAAAGGTGACATCATCACGAAAACACACCTATATAGTTTTGACCCGCTTAAACCCCAAGTCTACAAAGTAAAATTGGGGTTTACAGGTGTATACACTATTCATCCTATACCCGCCCAAAAACACAGGCCGTGGGCACCCGCCAGAACCACCTCACAGTGGTGATTGTAGTGAGTAGCCACAATCCATGCTCCAAGCAGACACATGAGAAATATCACAATTTTTTAACCAGAAAATTTACATTTTAGTGGTAAATATTCAGTGTATTTGAATAGGTCTGTTTCTGTAATGTAAAAGAAGACACACACACACTCACACAGTACTTAGGAATTAGTTGAAAACTTTTTGATTATTATATCTACAAATTTAGATAACTGAATAAGGACTTGTACATTATCGGTAGTGAGCAATTCTTTAAATTTAATGACATTGGATCTCTTGTATAAATATGGTTTCAAAAATTGTTTTAGTTCGGTTTGAAAATAATCACATATGAAAAGATAATGGAACTTGTCTTCAATGTCTTGTTTTGTACACAGGTTACATTTTCTTCCATCAAGTGGGGTATTATCCCATTGACCTGTTTCAACGGGGAGTCTATGGTTACTCAGTCAATATTTCAGTAGTGCATTGTAATGCTTTTTGTTTAACTTTACTAAATAATTTTCAAAAGATATGTTCTGTTTAAAAAGATAATAATTTTTTCCTTTAGATGATAAATTTACTTTATCATGCCAATTTTGAAAATGTAGATCAACCAAAGTATCAGAAATTTGTCTTTTAACAGATATTGGATTTCCAACTGTTCTTGTATTAAAAAGATCAAACTGTCCAACTGATATGAGTACTTCTTTTATGCTCTGGATCCATTTATGCTGATATATTCCACTGCAGTATTGGTGGAAAAATATGTCAAACAATAATTTAGACAATTTTGATTCTTTACCATTAATTATATTCATCCAAAAGCCAATCAAGTGTGTTTTAAAGGTTATATCAATGGGTCTGCGACCAAGCTCTGCATGTAGCATATATACTGGGGTGCTCTTTTTTTGAGTTTGTGATGTATCAAAGGAATTCGTATTAGTTGAGCCTTTTCAAATGCCCATACCTCACACCCATATAGGGCTATTGTTAAAACAGTGTGATCAAATAATTGCAGTTGTAAATCAATAGGAAGGTTAAGGTATCTGATTCTTTTGTATAACAAGTGCATAGCTTTCTTTGCCTGGTCATAGTTGTGCTTAATGGCCTTTAAGAAACTCCTACTTTTAGTGAAAACTATACCTAGATATTTGAAATCCTTACATATTGAAATTTTGTTTTCACCAATTCTGAAGTTAAAACGATCATCATTTCGTGTTCCAAAAATTAAAATCTTGGTCTTATTGTAATTAATTTCAAGCTTCCATAGTTTTGAGTATTCATGAAACACATTCAAACCGGGCTGGAAACTATTTTCATCAGTGGCAAAAATAACTGTGTCATCGGCATATAATAAAACAAACAATTTCAGGTAAATCAGAGGCAAATTCGACATCAATACCAGGACATTCCTTTGAGATGAGAATACTTTCTAGATCATTCAGAAATAATGCAAAAAAGATTTTCACCTTGTCAGACTCCTCTAAAACTTTGGAAACTAGAAATGTGTCCAGACGACACAGATGCCCCCGCCAAGGGCCCCGCCTCACCCCGAAAATCCATGTTGGAACAAAATTTTCTAAGTGTGTGACCTTGACATGAGGAACATTTGTGAGAAGTTATATTGACATTGGTGAAAAAATGTAAGGGCTAGAGCAATAACAAAGTTTTTTCTAAAAATAGCCACAGTGACCTTGACCTTGAAAGTGGAACTCACTCGAGGTATTGTCATTAGGAACATTTGTGTGAAGTTATATTGAAATCAATGAAGAAATGTAGTTGCTAGAGCGATGACAAAGTTTTTCTAAAAAAAAGCCACAGTGACCTTGACCTTGAAAGTCGAAATCGCTCGAGATATTGTCATAAGGAACATTTGTGGGAAGTTATATTGAAAACGGTGAAGAAATGTAAGCGCTTGAGCGATGACAAAGTTTTTCTAAAAATAGCCACAGTGACCTTGACCTTGAAAGTGGAACTTGCTAGAGATATTGTCATAAGGAACATTTGTGCGAAGTAATATTGAAATTGGTGAAAAAATGTAAGCACTAGAGCAATGACAAAGTTTTTCTAAAAATAGCCACAGTGACCTTGACCTTGAAAGTCAAACTCGTTCGAGGTATTGTCATAAGGAACATTTGTGTGAAGTTATTTTGAAACCAGTGAAGAAATGCAGGCGCTAGAGCAGTGACAAAGTTTTTCTAAAAATAGCCACAGTGACCTTGACCTTGAGTCGAAATGGCTCAAGATATTGTCGTAAGGAACATTTGTGTGAAGTTATATTGAAATCGGTGAAGAAATGTAAGCGCTAGAGCGATGACAAAGTTTTTCTAAAAATAGCCACAGTGACCTTGACCTTGAAAGTGGAACTTGCTTGAGATATTTTTATATGGAACATTTGTGTGAAGTTATATTGAAATTGGTGAAGAAATGTAGGCGCTAGAGCGATGACAAAGTTTTTCTAAAAATAGCCACAGTGACCTTGACCTTGAGGTCATGACCTTGAAAGTCAAACTCGCTCGAGATATTGTCATAAGGAACATTTGTGTGAAGTTATATTGAAATGAGTGAAGAAATATAGATGCTAAAGCTATGTTGTGCGAGGGGATTATTAAAAATTATTAAGTCTGTGACCTTGACCTTGAGCTCATGGGCATGGGTGGGGGTATCACTGAATAAAATGGACAGGTATCTAACATCATACCAAACATCAACTCAATCCATCACACTATTTGGCAAATATTAACTCTTAAAATATCTAATTAAAAATTTCTAAGTCTGTGACCTTGACCTTGAAGCCATAGGCATGAGTGGGGGTATTGCCAAATAAACATTTGGACCTGTATCTATCATCATAGCTTACATAAGCCAAATCCATAATATAGTTTGGAAAATTTGAGCTCTTTAAAATCTTTCACATTAAAATTGTCTAAGTCTGTGACCTTGACCTTGAGGTCATAGGCATGGGTGGGGGTATTGCTGAATAAAACATTGTACCTATATCTATCATCATATGAACAAAAGCCATCATAAAAGTTCAGATTCTACCAGGTACAAATACCTTAACTGGAGTCTTTAACATGGAAAATTTCTAAGTCCATGACCTTGACCTTGAGGCCATGGGCATGGGTGGGGGTATAGCTGAATAAAACTTTGGACCTATATCTATAATCATACCAAATATGAACCAATTCCATCAAATGGTTTGGAAAATATGAGTTCTAAAATGTTCAAGTCTACCTGTTACAAAAACCTTAACCTGAGTCTTTAACATTGAAAATTTCTAAGTCTGTGACCTTGATCTTGAGGTCACAGGCATGGGTGGAGGTATTGCTTAATAAAACTTTGGACCTATATCTATCATCATACCAAAGATGAACCAGTTCCATCAAATGGTTAGGAAAATATGAGTTCTACAAGTTCAGGCTCTACCTGTTACAAAAACTTTAACCTGAGGTTACAGGATCACGTACGTACGTACGTACGTACACACACACGTACAGACAGACGTACACATGTACGCACGTATGGAAAACCGAAAAACTATATGCCCCCGGCATCATATGATGCGGGGGCATAAAAATCTGACTGGCTACCGTTGAATGCAACAAATGCCAATGTTGCATTCACTTCAATGCAGCATCAGGTTGTAAGTGCCTACACATTACCGTATTTACTGTATGTACCTATTTACTGTATGTATTCTGTTGGTTGGTTGATTTGGGGTTTAACATCCCCATCAACACTGTAAAGGTCATTTTGGAAACGTTGCTTCCAATTTTGTGGGACTTTTACCCGACATTGAGATGAAATGACATCTCAAGCCCTGTCGCCCAATAAAACCAATAGGGTTTATTAGCATGGGTGGTCTGCCTCGCACCGCGGTTCCTGGACAGGCTTAGATCCTCTAAGCGGTTTACCAGTACTAGTCTGCGTATTCAGACAGACAGGCCTGAGCAGAAAGTGTAGACCCAGATGAGATGCCCAAGAAAGCAGTGTCTCATCAGGGTCTACACTGTTTGCCACTCATACTGCTACATCGGGTAGTTACTTATACCTGTTTGTATTTAATGGTAAGGAGTTGAGGTGTCCGAATATTTAGGGTAAATACAGTATATGCTTGCTCATACTTCTCTTCTGATCTTGAGTCAGTAGTTTGGCACTGGTTGGGCCAAGGCTGTCTTCATGTCAGGTCCAATGGTTGAAAAGTGATGAAGTACTGTTAAAATTTTGACTGACTAATTTAACAAATACACTAGTTATTTTGCTGCAAAAAATGTGAGTAGCTTTGGCAATATTTTTTGGGAAATTAATTAGTTTGCTTTGAACAAATGAACTCAGAATATTATCAACCATTCCTTCTGACAGGAAAGGTGTTGATAGGTAAACTGACTGGCTCAAAAATGACCTAAATAGTGTTGCCTGTGCCGTTAAACTCCAATAAAAACAAACAAAAACTTTTGGCACAAGATACAGGTTACTGCTTTTGCAATGAAATCTCTATATTCAAAAGCGGGAAAGTTTCAGACACGTCGACGTCATCTCAATGGTGTCGGAGAAGATATCAACAGACGTTCAGAATGCATGACGTTGGAGTCGGATGCAACATTGAAATAAAGATTATCTGGACATGACTACTGAATCAGGGGTATGTTTGGTTACTGTTCTCTCGCATTTTAATTGTTTTTTCACTATAATAACTTTATTTCTTCTATTTTTATTCATTACAATAGGAAGCGCTTTCAAGAAGGCTTCTATACAGTTTTTGTTTCAGTCAGCTTATGAGTCACTGCGCCCACTACCTTTTGCATGGACTGTATGTTAAGAGTGAACTGTTCATAGAATTAGATGCAAAGTGATATATCAGCTGTATCAAATGCATGTAATATACAGTTTATTGACTCAGCCCATTTAAAATATTGGAATTATAAACCTCGGGAGGTTGAACATCCGATAAAGCACACTTGTTCTTTATTGGATGTTCAACCTCCCTCAGTTTATAAATCCCATATATAAAATGGGCTGAGTAATAAACTCTATTTACTTCAATATCTGGAGACCTGAAAAAACCCTAGAATGGAGGTGTTCATGCCATTTATTTTTAAAGTGTGTTTTGTTTTAAAGTCTATTGTGACTTTACTTTGCAGCTTCTATTTCCTTTCAAACTGAAATTTGGACAAAACAACAAAAACCCAGCCTTCTTTCCCATCATAACTACCAGAAAAACCAAGTTAACTCTTGACCATAACAACAAAATAATGGAAAAATTGTTTTTGTTTTTTTCCCCATCCCACCACCTTTGGTATTTCATCTCAATGTCGGGTAAAAGTCCCACAAAATTGGAAGCAACGTCTCCAAAATGACCTTTACAGTGTTGACGGGGACGTTAAACCTCAAATCAAACAAACAAACAAAACTGCGATAAAAAAGTGTGCTAACTTCGCCTTTGAAACCAGTGTGTGTGTGTGTGAATTCGGGTTTAACATCGCTTTCAACAATTTTTCAGTCATATCACGACGGTGCTCAATGCTCACTTTTATAGTGCTGCCTCACTGAAGTATCATGTCCCAGACACACAACATGATACCACACCCAGTCACAGTATCCTGACACCGGGTCGACCAGTCCTAGCTCTACCCCGTAAATCTGAGTGCCAAGCGATGAGCAGCTAGTACCATTCTTAACGACTTTAGTATGTCGCGGCCCAGGAGCAAACCCGTGACCTCCCATTCCCCAGAGCGTACACTCTACCAACTGAGCTATTGGGGCCGGTTTTGAAACCAGTAAATCGTTTAGTAGGGAAATAAGAAAAGTCGTCACCTTGGTGCAAAAACGGGTTATCTGCATTTTTCAAAATTTACAGGATGGAGAAAAAACGTTCCATTATTTGTACCTTTTGCGAAAGGCAAATCATTTTAGGAATAAAAGCATTGACAATATGTTATTACTCAACTGTATAAGTAACAAAGTTTCAACTTTGAAAATAAAAGAATAAATTGAAAAAAAAAAGCATTTAACCTGAAATGGCTTCTGAAGTTTTTGGTGCAAAAACAGGACAAGTGCCCTTATCATATTCTAGCACACTATATGTTTGGTGCAAAAAGAGGATAAAAGCACATATTCTGTTTTTGCACCAATTTTTGTTGTGTAAAACAATTAATGCACTAATAATATAAAGATACTATTTAATTTAACGACTTTATTTTAGAAAGAGGCTTATGGTCAACAAAAAGTAAAGTCCATAGTGTCCTACCTTTTCCAGTACCTTTATAAATAAATTGATGAATATCCATGTAATCTCAACTTTTTACTTTGTCAAGTAAGGTTTTCAATGTTGTTTTTTGGAAATGTGATGCACTTGAGCAATTCATAATGCATCATGTAAAGCTTTTCATTTAACTTCAAATCATTCAAAAGCAGCAGAAAAAAAGAGCAGTCTAGTTTCCTACTATGGCCATTTATATTTATTTCTTAAGCAACAAGCTTAGATAGGCCCCTGTCCTTTGGCGCATGGAGAATAGATTGGACTGCATGAAGCTTCCATGCAGAGCCGGAACTGACTGCACATGAGTATTGGTAAACTGCTTAGGGGATCTAAGCCTACCCAGACAAAGTAGTGTGAGTCAGACTGTCCATGCGTGTCAACTCTATTGGTTTTATTGGGCGGCAGGGTTTGTCATCACAATGTTAGGTAAAAGTTCCACAAAATTGGAAGCAATGTCACTTGTTTGTTTGTTTGATTTGAGGTTTAACATCCCCGTCAGCACTGTTTAGGTCATTTTAGAGACGTTGCTTCCAATTTTGTGGGACTTACCCGACATTGAGATGAAATGACATCTCAAGCCCTGTCGCACTATGAAACCAATAGGGTTTATTTATAAGCATGGCCAGTCCGACTTGCAGTGCTTTGCCAGGGCAGGCTGAGATCCTCTAAGCGGTTTACCATTACTCGTGTAAATAGCAGGCGGGAAGCTTCTGTGCTTAGTATCTTTGGGTCGATTAATAAGTCAATACCTCGTTCACAAGCCCAGTCCAGATTTTACTTTTTACAGAGCTCTGATGTCACAGGGTGAAGACTAAACACTCCTGTAAATAACTGGTGCCTAGGTTTTGTACATGGTCAGTGATAATCACGCGGACAATAGCAAGCAACAGGAAAACTACATTATGACATAGATTGTGGGTACTCATTAAAAAGCTTCATTATAAGAAAAGTATTCAGTACAATTTTTGTCTGCAAAAAAAAATGACTTTCTTGTTGTTACACTTGTAGCATTTTCCTTCAAGGTTTTCAAAATTATTTACTTATCATTTGTTAATGTGTTTATTTACCCTTCTGTATACACATATATTCAACCAGCACAACAGATTCACCTTTCTGAATTAACACCATTTCATTGATAATACTTAACCTCATATGCAGGAAAATATGTGCTGGAAAAGTTATTACATGTATAACATTTTACTGCTCCTTTCCAAACAGTGTAGATCAGTCGATGTCATCTGCAGATCAGAATCTACATTGTTATTGTTCCTCCTCGCTCAGTCCCACTGCATCCCAGCTACTGAATAACAGAGCCCCTTCAGCGGCAAGGTTTAAACAAAATAGCCATCACGGGAATAAGTCTGTGAAATGAAGACCCCCTAAACCCCACTTTATATACAGAAAACTGGGGTTTACGGGGGTATACATTATTTTTCTTATTTCTGCTCCAAGACATAGGTTGTGGGTACTCGTTAGAACCGCCTCAATGAGGCGGTTCTAACGAGCACCAACAACCTATGTTTGGAGTAAAAATAAGAAAAAATATCACAATTTTTCATGGGAAATTTCACCATTTTGGAGATATGAAAGAATGCACTATTTAGCATGGATATGTTATCGTAATGGCTAGTTCATTCTACCAGTCCCTTCTGCTGATTCGAGAAGGGCAGTTGTCTGTTTCTTGCGAAAGAATGTGCATTGTACTGGTTATCCTCTTACGTATAAGCCTGCCCAGAAAAAGTGTGGATCAGTAAACTGACCTGCTCAAAAATGACCTAAATAGTGTTGCCTGGGCTGTTAAACTCCAATACAATCAAACAAACAAATCATTCTACCTGTTGATGCAGGTCCCTACACAGAGTAGGAAGGGGTGTAAACACACCCTCCCCTCTTCTTTTTTTTAAATTATCTCAGATTCATGCAGTATTTCACCCTCTGCAAACTCTGCAACACTCGAATTTCGCACCCCTCCTCCCTTTTTCAGGGTATGTGTACCGGCCTGAATCATGTTCTAAAATGTTGCTGTATGTAAGGCGAACAGTGCCGATCCTGATCAGATGAAATGTACAGTCTATCCAATCTGTGTCTATGCTGTATGTCTAATAACGATATGACCTATAAAAGTGTTGCTCAAGGTTTTAAAATTTAAGCTCTTATCAGAAGTGTGAAGAGTAACATTACTTTCATGATGGCGGCAACCTGGCATTGGTTTAACCCTTGTCAGTATTTAAGCAAACAGTGTATTCCCTGAGCAGCCGGCTGAGTAGATGCCACATCCTGCGTCACAATCTGATCTTGGTATTCGGTGTTTGCCAAAACCGAGCACACAATTTCTGACCAGACTCTATAGATAGCTCTGACCTACATGTTGCATCGACTGTTTCTATTATAAAAGCTTTGTCTTCTATCCTGTTCACAAGGTTCCGGACACACAAACACGGGACACATGGCAGCGGTGCTATATTCCCATCGCAACTTTCTTTCAAGGGGATAATTAAACAGATACCCTTTAACCCTTATCCTGCTTTTAACAACAACCCCTACCTTTGCAAGCAGTGTAGATCCTGATCAGATGGCTTCTGCCATCTGATCAGGATCCACACTGTTTGACATTCAGTGTTTGAATTTGCAGCAATAAATTACATCAAGTAATCTCATTGGTTCAAAGTCAGAAAAGGGCATGGCTAACTTGAAAAGGGCTAAATATAATAGACGTTGCCCACGTCATAGGTGGAAGATTCTACATGTCATTAATGGATTATCCCATTTTAAATGGGAAACCCCAAACGGTTGTTTGTGGAGCGCTGTGGTGCAGTGGTAAAGCATCGGATTTGAGATCGAAAGGTACCCGGTTCGATCCTCGCAAGAGCCACGTGTTGTTTCCTTGAGCAAGAAACTTTATCCACATTGCTTAGTACTGGTTCCTACCCGGGAAAAGAGGGCCACATGGAAGATTAGTACTAGTACTAAATGTGCTACCTTCTATAAATAAGGTTGATTATTATTATTATTATTATTATTGTTAATTGGCAAACGTTGCAGGCCCAGATCAGATGCCACAGAATGGCATCAGATTTAAATTGGGCCTTCACTGTTTGCAGAAACTTCATCTATTTTCTGAATGAATTTCTGAAACTTACTCAACCTAACACGCCTGAAAAAAAAAACACTTTGAAAACGCTGTCTGCTAAATATGCTTAGTGCTTGGAGGGTTTATCGTTTTTAGGGATTCAAGAATTTTCACATCCATTCTGTCAGAAATTTCAATAACCATTCTTACTGAATATAATATCAAGTCTTATATACCTTTGAATAATATTTGTTGAATTGATTCTGTTGATGACAACCGTTTTTTTTGCATTTTATGATGACATTAAATTTAAAGTGCTATAGCTCCCAGGGGCGTAGCTTCAATGTACGTATTTGCGTACACATTGGATCCGCAAGTATGAGCTAGTTAAAGGAAAAAAAGAGTAAAAAACCTCGGAGAACTCGTTAATTGTTCTATTTTTCGTGTTCGCCCGGGGGTGGGGGTTGGCTTTGTCCCCTGGTCCCCCATAAGGGGCACCGTTCCCTTAACCCCCATTGGGGGAGGAGCCCCAGACCCCCATTCTTAGATGTGTTTTGTTATTTTGTCCCCAGCAACCTTCCTAGTGCGCGCTCTTCGCACCAAAATATTTCATTACCATAGTGACAGGGTTTCAAATAAAAACACATCAGTTACAAATATTTGATTATGTTTAAAAGAAAGTTGTATTTTAAGATAGTTTAAAAAAAGAGCTTTAAAAGAAGGGCTTATTAATGCCTGTACTGTTTTTGCACCAAGTTTTTTGTATTGCTGTATAGAAATAACTTGGTGCAAAAAGAGGATAAGTGTACTTATCCCGTTTTTGCACCAAAAAAATATTAGCTTGTAGATAACCTTTTTTGCTGTTTTACAAAAAATACAATTTCCAATTTAAGGTCAACTGAAATAATTCTTATATACATGTATCATGATATTGTACACCATTTTATCAAAAAAAGTGATTTTGTGAAAAAATGTCAGTTAACCCGTTTTTGCACTAAGGTGACGAAGTGTTCCCTGATTGTATTTTCCAGTCATTCAAATGTCTAAATGTGCTTTAACATAGATAATGAATAACTGTGTAGGTTGGTCTGGCTCTTTGTTGTTCTTTCTTATTCTATAGGCTATTTAATCAATTGTTTGTAGACTGGTTTCCTAGAAAATTTGATAATGAACAGGCTTGGCATTCAATTGAGAAGGAGGTGGAGGAGGCAATTATTTCTGTAATTCTGGAATACTTCACAAACACAAACATGCCATATAAGGGAATAAGACTGACATGACGGAGCAGGTGTGTGGATGTGTGGGGTTGGGGGACAGGGTTAAATGAATGATCAAGTGATTGATCATGCCTGAAAACCGACCTTGACAAAGGGAAGTAATCTGCATTTTCAGGGGAAATAATTTCCACATGAAGCAAAGTCAAGTGACAAAACACTCGTTACCTCTATCCATAAATAAGCTGCACCATGGGGGGGGGGGGGATGAGGTTTAATCCTTGCCATGCTGAACCCGGATATATCCTTTTTTTGAAAACAGTACAGCGAAATACCTATTTTAAGACCACTTTTGGGACTGTTCAAAAGTGGTCTATAAGTCCACTTTTGAACAGTCCCAAAGGTGATCTCTGACCAGAGGACACTGTATCCAGAAAACACAAAGAAAGAATAACTGCACTCTACTAAATAATCTTTTTAAAGCAGAATTAGTCATAATTAGGTGGTCTTAATAGCGGGTTCTCAGAAGCCAGCTGATCAGGATCTATACTGTTTTCCATTCTGCTTCTGATCCATGGTAAACCTAAAATCATGTGGAACAAATGGCTGAAAATCTGGGAAGAGTGTAGAACATTGAAATATTCAGCAAGATGAGGTTAAATGTACCAAAATCGATTCCGATCTGTTGATTTTTGATGATGATGAAACAGCAATGCTCCTTTCTCACCCTTCAGGCGTACAGTGAAATTCCTAATTCCTGTTAGACCAAGGGTAATTTATCTTTTTACTTGTTAGGAACACATGCTGTGAGTACTTGTTACTCAATAGGACAATTCTATGTTCCGCAAGCAAGGCTTTATACCCTCTTGGTAAGTAATAAAGATGTATCGCATATTATACTGACTCTTGTACAAAACAATGTTTGTGGACTGTAACCTCAAAACAATATGTGCTGCTCCACATCATGGTCTAACTATAAAACAAGTTTCAAATTGGATGTTACCTGTTGGATGAGTTAGCTGGGAACAAAGTGGACTAAAATTTCAAAGGTGCATAACTCTGCTAATATTTGGTGGATTTTAACCTCAAACAATATGCACTTCTGCATATCATGGTGCACTTCACTATTTGCTAAGTTTTAGTTTGATTGTATGTAAATTATAGACATTATCTGGAAATGAAAATTTTACAGAAATTTTCAAAGGGGCATAACTCTGCTAATATTTGATGGTAGTGAAGGGAATTGTACCAAAAAAAATTCCCACAACTTATCTAGAGCTATGGACCCCTAATCTCCACCATTTAATCTGATAATACAAGTGTAATGCAGCTTGCCTGAAGAATCTGTTTCCTTGACTTAAGAATTCTTCCCATAATGATGTAGTGACTCTCCAGACTACCTGCCTGAAACACAGACACAAGTAATATCCAAGCATATACATGTAGATGGCAAATAGAAGCAGCGTTAAGGGATTAGATACCCTTGGAATACAGGGTGTTTCAAAATATCTGATACCATTTGAACATTTAATAACTTTGTTATACATCATTATTTTTTCAAACATTTTATATCACTGTTTTCTCCAGTAATTAAAGTTTTATGTGAGATAACGAATAGTGTACTCACTTTACACACCGTTTGGCTTCATTACAGTTAATTTTTATATGATATGTTACAAATGACGTCCTTTTTGGGTTATCACAACGTCAAGTCGACTTTTAAAGTTTTGAATAACGTTTGAACACATTTCAGGTGAAATAGCTCTCATCTCCCGACGAATTGCAGACTTCAGCTCCACAAGGGATTCAGGCTTTGGTGTAAAGACTTTCTCCTTTAAATATCCCCACAGGAAAAAGTCTAACGGGTTCAGATCTGGGGAATGGGGTGGCCACACTTTCTCTGTTTTAAATGAGATAAAGCGATCTCCAAATGTTTCCTCTAGCCACGAAAGAACAACTCTTGCAGTGTGTGGGGCTGCTCCATCCTGCTGAAACCATACGTCCGCTATATTTTCTCCCTTCCTTTGTAAAGCTGGAATAAATTTGTTTTTTAATAATTTCAGATACCGCTCGCTGTTCACTGTTTGTGTCTCTCCTTCTGCTTCGAAAAAGAATGGCCCAATAATTCCGCTAGAACTTAACGCAGCCCACGCAGTAACTTTCTCATCATGTAAAGGATTTTCATGATAGAAACTTGGTTTTTCTTTCCCCCAAAACCGACAGTTCTGTTTGTTAACCACAGCATTTAAATGGAAATGCGACTCGTCAGAGAACCAAATTCGATCAACAATATCCAAGTGGTCTTTCGTCCACTGGGCGGAATCAAGTTGGCTTTCAATGTCAGACTGTTTCAGATGTTGCATAACAGAAATCGTATATGGGAACAATTTCAAATCAAACCTCAATAACCTGTACACACTTGACAAGCTGCATTCATTGGTGATGTCACCAAGAACTTTCCTGACAGATTTTTCTGGCGTTTCTGCGATAAGCCGTATAACCTCTTCCACATTTTCGCACTTCTTCCTGACTTTGGTCTTCCCGGATTACTATGTCTTCTATCTTCAACAGAGCCAGTAAGCTGGAATCTCTTCACAACTCTGCGAACTTGTAGTTTAGTAAGTGTTTCCTCCCCAGGGTATCTTTTCTGCATGATTCTAATCACTGATATTGGTGAACGACTTTCAAAATAAAGCTGAACAACTTCAACAGCTTTTTTCCTGGACATCTCCATCTTGGAAAATGATCTCGTTCTGATGACATCGCAAATGACGTCATGACGTCAACATATTTCCCATAAAACGTATAGAATAAAACTTTGGAACTTACTGCAACTTTTGATGTATTACATGTCAAAATGCCATTAGCGGAACAAATTCTATTAGCAATCATAATGGTATCAGATATTTTGAAACCCCCTGTATTTTCTGTCATTTATAACAAGGAAGACAATTTTGATTACCTCTAAACTTAGCCCCTCTGAAACAGGTGTGAGATCTACTTTTAAAGGCAGCAAATTCTTTCCTTTAAGAGTGGACTTCTGTTGATATGGGAGATAAAAATATTTTTTGAAAGAGCTGTCTCCCCTGAGGTTGTATCTATTCTACATAAGGGGAATGATTTTTTACACCATTTTTCAAAGGGAGACAACTTTCGGGACTTCCTGTTCACTTTTCTATAAGACATGTCCCACTGAAAAAGGGGTCTACTCTAAAAGGAAAGAATTTGCTCCTGAGGAGCAAATTCTTTCCTTTAAGAGTTAACCCCTATTGACACGGGAGACAAAATTCTTTTGCAGGAAGGTGTTCCCATTCCCCTTAATTGTCCTTGAAATATAAGCAAAATTACTTCCCTCCCAGCCTCCATTAAGTCTCCAATAATTTGTAAGTACAAATATATATGACATCTAAATTTTCACATAATCATCTGCTAACAGCATACCGGTGTACATTCTGATCACCTTCTCTCTGCAGAAGAAGTGTGGTCTGCATCTGTGCTATGTGATCATCATCAGGGATAAATATACCAATACTAATGGAACAGAAGCAATACATGATGATATTATAGTTTTATTTCCATATGAAAAGTTCCAAGCTTTAAATCCTTCAAATGTTAAGTATCTTACCAGCACCCTCATTGTGAGGTAGCTCAATATCAGACATATATCCAACAGAAAAAAAGAAAATAGCCCTTAACCCTGAAGGAGTACCTTGGCAAACAGTGCAGGCCCAGATCAGATGCCACAGAATGTGGCAACTGATCAGGGCCTGCACTATTTGCTAACAGACTTTTCAATCAAAAGTAGAATAAAAATGAAAAATAGGTCTGCCACCCCTTATATGACAAATGGACTTATTCAACATATGGCAATGGAAGAGTCTACTAGCATACAATAGGTTAAGATGTCAAGACAAACTGCATCTGAAAATGTTGTACATGTATGTTTATGCCATCTGCTGCATATTCTTGCAAACTTTCAAATATATTTTTACATAGACGTAAATATACTAGGGACAAAAAATACGGGAACCCCCAAATTCAAATAGAATGAAGCAAAACTTCAATGTTACAGGGAAGGTTTATATGCAATGGGGATCAGTATCTGCAGGGATTTTCCTAGTGCAAGTTTGGGGCCGGTAATCGGCCCCTATTTTTCCTAATTTAGAGACAGATATTCCCAAATGTTATAACAAATTTCCCAATTGCTAATGTTGTGCTACATTTTGATAAAAAATTCATAAAAATTTAACCAAAATTGACAAAGTTACAGCTGATTTGAATTCCCAACTATAAATATTAGCGAGCTGTTTTTCCCAAACCAAGCGACCCCTTTCCCAAACCAAGCGACCCCTTTCCCAAACCAAGCGACCCCGGACCCTGATTCTGAAGGGTAGGAAAATCCCTGATCTGGTCCATGCACCACGAGCATTGATGCATGCACAACACCTTCTGTGGGACCGATTATCTCCCTTGGTATCCGTCGCCATTCTTCTTGCAATGCTCGGCCAAGCTGTTGCAGATTGTTACAACGCTGCAGTCTGTTGCACACGCGGTGACCCAGACATCCCAAATGTGCTCAATCAGCGACCTATCGGGGGATTTGGCTTACCACGGCAGTGTCCTTACACCTTGTTGTCTCAGAAATTCGACGACAACACGGGCTCGATGTGGGCGTGCGTAGTTATCTTGGAATTTGGTCTATGTAACGCTGGCCAGTCGCGTTACCATGATCGTTCAAGGTAACTTGACTGGCCAGCATTATGTAGACCAAATTTTACGCCCCATTGGTTGTCCCATTCGCCCGGCGCATTGGTGGGAACTTCTGAGTTCCAAGACGGCAATGCACCATCTGATCTGTAAGGATAACCTCATGGTTCTGCCTGTGGCATTCTTTGACAATCAGCAAGAGAAAGAATCTATGGTGACCTGATTCTGGCAAGAAATTATGTTTAAGAAGAGCACATGGAAACAATGAAAACAGGTAATGCTGACTTCAGGGCCCATTTGTTAAATGCACTGTTACCATAACAGGCTTGTTTTGTGGTCAAACTGCTAACTGTTCTAGCAAGAACAATACATCTAATACTCTGGTATTTTTGCTCACATTTTTTTTGTTGTTGTTTATCTACAAAGCATTTTAACGCTGCTTATAAACACTAGGTACTGAAGTAAAACTCTAGACTTGCACAATACACAAGGTGCAACTCTCATGCTGCTTTATGTGTGCATGCGTAAATATATTGCACTTCAAAATCTTTTTGTGCTCCTGATGAATTTCATCAGTGCATTTGTAAGTTCCTTCCTTCCTTGCTTACTTATGTCTTTAATCATGCCTGTCAACACATTCAGGTTAATGTCTGTTACAAATTTCACATCCTCTCTGCCCAGAATCTCTTCAACTGTATAATCTAAAGTATCCCTTTCTGATTTAAATCTCTGACAGTGGTACAGAAAATAATCTACATTCTCTTTCATGTTGCGTGTCTCACACAAACTTGACAGATCTTTGTTTATCTTTGCCTGGTGATGATTTAAGATTGAGTGTCCACAAAGCAACTGATTTACTGCAGAGAAAGTCCTTCTGTCCCTATCTCCATGACAGATCCTTTTTCCCACTTCCCCAAATATTTCCTGCAATACGTTCACTTTGTCTGAGCACTTGTATCTTCTTTCCCACTTTTCCTTCACCTGTGATTTACACTCCCATACTGCTTCTTTCTTGTCCAGGATTGGTTTTATCTCATTGTTTTTAATCATTTCTGATGCTGCTGCCTTTGCCTGTTGATCTACCAACTAATTCCCCTCAATATCTTTGTGTCCGGTACCCAATGAACTTTGACAATATTCTCCCTATTCCTCACCTTTGCTAAGCTCTCCTTGATACTAAGGACTGTTTCACTCTTGTTAGTTGGTATTTCAGTACTGAATGCAGTCTTAACAGCTGGTTGACAATCGGTCATCATATGGACCATTCTGCCTTTGAAGTCTAGTTCAGTCAAGAATTCTAGCCCCATCTTTATACCTACCAATTCTCCAGTATAATTGTGATCAAACCTGGTGTGCTGGAGTAACCCTCTAGATAGACCACAGCACCAGCTCAAGTCGGACCGGGATTACCTAGAGCTGATCCATCTGTGAACATTAGTACACAATTTTTATCACAATTGCTTAGTAGCTCTATTATATTTCCTTTTTGTTCTTCCTTGGAAAATGTTAATTCTTCCTTGGCTACACTTCCTTTCTCTTTGATGAGCACCATCAATTCCTTGGTATACCTGAATTCCTTCTCAATATTTTCAAACTCTAACATTCCCTTCATTTCCCTAAACCTAGACATCAATAAATTAAAAATAGTAGCTCTTCCACCCACAGTCTTATCCCCCTCTATCCATTCATCAGGAAATATATCAGCATATTTGCCACTTTAAATGATCAAGGCTTTAACAACACATTAACTGAAGACATTGTTAGTTTGGAACCGGACACTGACACTGATTAAAATTTTGCTTAAAATAACAAGGAAAAGGTGAACTTTTATTTTTATTTCACATATAGCAGTGGCCTAGTGGATAAGAGCGCTGACTCTTAATCATTAGGTCTCTCATCACCAGGCTCGGGTAACATGTGAGATGCCAAGTTCTGCAATGGAAGGTCAGGTGGGTTTTTTCTGGGTTCTCTGGTTTCTGCCCACCTCTGATTAACGATCCACTTTTTAAGTGAAATAATCTTGAAATTGTCATAAAACCAAAACCAAAAAAGAAGATTGAACAGTTTGTTATATAATCAGAGGTGGGCAAAAACTGGAGTGTGCAGAGAAAAAAATCTGTTTCAGAACTTGGCATCTCACATGTGGCCTGAGCGAAACACGAACCTAGCGATGAGAGACCTACTGATTTATAGTCAGTGCTTTTACCCACTAGGCCCAGGGCATGGAAGCCCTTTGGCAGGTGAGCTATCTTGTCTGTTTACAGGTCTTGTGTATGATCTGGTATATGTTTTCTTCATTCTAACCTGGCATGTGCTTATAAAACTTTAATTGTATTCAGCCACCTTAAAACTGAATGCCAGCTTGAAAGAAAAAAAGAAGGAACAATTATTGATGAGTATTTCACAGCTTGCAAATCTTTTGATGCAGGCAATAAAAATCAAATTAGAAAAGAAATTAGAAGCTAAATTACAATAGCTATCAATCCAACTTTGCAGCTTAGCTTCAGAAACAGTTCTGTAAATTCCTAGTTGCATTTTAATGAGTTTCATTGAGAAATTCTGGATGTGACATCTGAGTGACAGTTCCACCCTCTGTTCTTCAATGAAACTATTAAATCTGTAGGAGATGGAATATTTTCGAACTGATTTTGTCATTCAGTAGACAAGGTAAAGAAAATATAAAAGCTGCAAGCACTGCATGATGCCCTGCCACTACAATTGCATCAAGCAAGTACGTGCCATGGAATTCAAAGTAAGGATGCATTGCTCTATCCCTTAATAAAGTTGACAGAAATACTTGACTGAGATGACTATTTTCAATATTCAAAGACCCATGGCTCCAAAAGAAAGTAAACCAGAATTGCAATTCTCATTTTTAGTTTTTGGGGGCCTGTGCCCTTTAAAATAAAGTCAAGGTCCCAAAATCTAATCAAATCTTTGGTCAATTGCAATGATATAGTGTACCAAGTTAGACCACATTTCATTGATGTGTTCATGAAATTGGGTGCAGACAAGCCATCTTTGGCCCAAAATTGACAGCTTTTGGAGGCCTGTGCCCTTGAAAATAAGGTCAATGTCATCAAAACCTAATGTCTGTTTTACCCCATCCCAGTGATGTAACCATGCGAGTTTTGTAAGAATCAATCAATAGGTTCAGGAGATAAAGACTGCTTCAAACCCACTTCACAATAGAAATGGCTAAGTTCAATGTTCAAGGGTCAATAACTCTAACAGTAGCATAATCAGAGTTATGGTTCATATGGTTCGTATGTTCTGCATGTCCTCTCAGGGTGCCCTACATATCTGTGAAGTTTCATGAAAATATCTCAAATGGTATCAAAGTTATGGAGTGGACACAAAACTGATAGCAACAGCTAAATTCAAAGTTCAAAGGGTAATAACTCCAAAAGTAGGAAAATCAGAGTTATGGTTCATATGTTCTGCATGTTGTCTTAGGGTGCGCTACATATCTGTGAACAATATGAGAGCTATGGAGTGGGCACGAAACTATGAGGCGCTGACCGAGGGACGGACCTACAGATGGACACTCAAAACTTAGGAGGGTACAACATGATACCCTGCCATTTTTTTAATCATATAAAAGTGTTAAAATATGTCTGCAGACAATGCAGTAGACATCTTTTATTGTGATCAGCAGGCTAGGGGCTAACGGTCTTTCACTAATGAACAAATGGTATCAAATAATCCATAAAAATCCAAAACCATAATGTTTGATGAAGTCATGTCTTCTAAGTGCTTATTTTCAGCTCATTACCAGAAGATTTAGCAGCAGATAATAAGGTGGCTGACTCTACCAAAAAATCACATCATTTCTTCAGATATAATATCACATATATAAATGTTTCACTCCATCATAATTTGTCTGCTACTGCTAGTCTATCGATTTTACAGAATCTGGACAGACATCTTCAGATAAACGTGTAAAGAGGACATACAGTCTACTCTCAGGCAAAATACTCATAAAATACTAATCTTTGGAAACCAACTATTTGTATATCCTCAAATGTTTTGTTTGTTATTATTATTTATCTACATGCATTTATATTTTTTAAAGGCTTCCAAGGACCATACAGGATGTTCTTTGTCATGTCAAAATTTCCAAACAATTTCTTGTCTACATGTAAGTTGATGAGCCAACTACATCATTGTCCTGCTGAACTAGGTTTGCAGACAGTGTAGAAACAGTTCAAATGGCTTCTGAAAAAGCCATCTGATCAGTATCTACACTGCTTGACATTCAGTTTAGCAGTTAGATAATATAAATCTATGAGTTCTTACTTGAATTTAAACCGCTTGTCCTGCTGAAACTGAATACGCTCCTTTTGATACAGATCAGATGGCCTCTGATCAATATTTACACTGTTTGACATTCAGTTCAAGAACATGTTGAAATAAATAATATCAAGTAATCTGATTGGCTGAAAGTCAGAATTGGGTGTAGCTGAATAAATTTATTCAGCAGGACAGGGCTTTACCCAAAAAAACTTTTAACATTAATGCAGCACATGACATCTCAACTAATCCTTCTTACTTTTCAGAGACATTTTGTGTAAACTTTCTACACTGCACATGAAATGTCAAGTCAACCATCTGCTGTGAAGCCTTACAATCTCTGAAAAAAATAACAAGAGGACCGTAATGGCCATGGATAACTCACCCGACCGGTTCTGTACGTAATATAAGGTGGAGTGGAGGGTTTGAGCAATTTTGGCTGACAGTGACCCAAGGAACATTTCTGAGAAATTATTTCAAAATCAGTCCAGCTATTTAGAAATATAAGTCATTTTAAGGGTTGTATATCTTATAAATCTGATGGCTGTCATGTTCAGAGGAGTGAAAAGATTTTGAGCAATTTTGTCAGAGGGTTACCCATGGAACATCCCTCTGAAATTGTTTCCTGTTTAAGGAAGAAGTCTTTTAATAGTTTTTTTCTATTCTATGTTCTTGCAAGCATCATGTTCAGCAGTGTGGATTAATTTGAGCAATTTTGACAGACTGTACGGAAAAACGGAAAAATCATTTCTGTGAAATCATTTACAAATCAATCCACTCATTTTGGAGGCAAAGTGTTTTTTTTTTTTTTAGCACTGACAGCCACCTTGTTTAGCAGAGTGGAAGGGTTTGAACAATTTTTGAAGAGGGTTGCCCTGAATGCCTGTAGATTTATTTCACAATCCATACAACAGGTTTGGAGGAGAAGTTATCTGAACGATTTTTCCGCTCTGATTTTTAACTTTCAAATTAAGCAAGTTATAAATTGAACATGAGTCTGATTACCGAGACCCTTACAGTTCTCCATATGCAATATCATGAGTGATGATGTTTGACCTTTCATTGTTGTTATTTCTTAAAAGTCTTTTGAACTTAGCACCATCCAAATTCAATAAAGTCAAGGGGCATTTTCTCCTCTTCACCATGCCATTCATGGAACTGGAAAACAACTCTGTTTGGGTTAAGGTTTTTGCAAACAAAACCTTTTAGCTTTTTATTTTACCTCACTGCAGCCGGTGTTAAGTGTCCTGTAGCGGCAGTAAAAAGTCTCCCTATGCTTCATCATAGTGCAGATTATATTATCACCATATTTTGGATCGAGACATAAACATGGTTGCTTAGTGGTTAGTGCACTTCCCTCTGATGCTTGAGGTCCTTGGTTCAATCCCTGGCAGAGGTGATAATTGTTCGGTGTCTGAACATGCTCCATTGGCATCAGTTGCAGAGATGAATGCCACAAAGTGCACCGGTCTTCAGATCATAAACTGGAGACCCCATGTGCATGGGGAATCATGATTACTGTGTATATAGGCTTCCATCCTGCAAATATGGCATGTGTACATCAGGCCTGTACGCAGTGGCAGAGGGATGCAAGGAGTGCAGATGCACCCTCTTTTTTTGAAAATTATCTCAAATTCATGCAGTTTTCCCCAGAAATCATATTTACACCCCTAACTTTGGCCTCAAAGCAAGATTTTCTTAAGATATGCACCCACCCCACTCTGCAAAATACCTGAAATACACCCCCACCCAACTCCCTCCTTTTCAAAGTCTGCATACAGGCCTGATGTAAGATAAGATAGCTAGCTAGCTAGATAGATAGAAAAGATAAGATATCTAGCTAGATAAATAAATAGATAGATGACTGGCGGTCACATGATTAATCACTGAAGACAAATAGCCAACATTCAAGCCACTCTTCATTGCGAAAACATGCCTATATAAATACATTGTAAATCTTACCACGAAAAAAGAAAAGAATAAGAAGAAAAATTGTGATACTATTCTTATTTCCCAAAGATTATGTTAAATAATTGATATTTTCAAAGTTGAAGAGGGAAGAATATTTGTGGGGGGAGAGAGGTGAGTGGGTCAATCTGGTACAACAATTTTTGTTTTGTGTGTCAAACAAAATAGGACCTTTTATAAATCTTTCAAAATCCATGATAAATTCAGCTTATTCATATTCATGTAAATCAAAATTAAACAATCAATCTAACCTATAAAGGAAAAAAGAATAATTATAAAGATTGTTTGATTGAAAAGAACAGGCCTGTCTACAGTTCAGTGAGTCATCAATCCAACCTCTTCATTTGACCAGCAATAATGTCTTTTGACTTTTGATCAAATAAAAAATACCTCAAATAATTACCGTTGTTAATAAAAAACTATTTTGTCTCGTTCAGTGATGAAAATATAGTCTAACATCATGTGCATGATGTATGGGGGAAAGCTTTTAAGACCAATTTTGCAACAGGACAGAGGCATAAACTCCAGTGATTTAATTGACCACCAACCAACCAGTAATGACCGATTAAAACCGGTCTTAACCACCGGCCCGGTCAATACTCATATTGACCGGCTTTTTGCCAACCTTGCTTTCAGTCCCCCATGGGGAAGCTGTTACTGACCATCCCTTGTTGGGTGTTTTGGCCTCCAATGATGGTCTCTTCCATCATGACGGTTGTATTATTATACAAGTCATTTGCCCAATCCTCAGACTGTGAATATGTCATTTGGTTCACTTGTGAAAGTTCACCAATAGGGCTAAAACTATTTGAGGTACTCATTGATACTGGTGAAGTACGGGCACTGTTGACTCATGTTGGTTGGCTGACTCTGATGTACCAGTGTTACTCGCGCTCTGCTGATGGGGCATATTAGTATTTCTACGCTGTAACTTTAACTTACGTTCATTCCTCTGGTTTTTGTTAAATCTTTACTTATTATAACTCTCCTCATGTTAGGTGGGGCTTTATTTTGAATGAACTTGGCATTATCCAATATTGCCTTCCTCATTGCCTTGTTTTCTAGGACAACTTTCAAGGGTCTTGTTTTTTCTGGGTTTTTCTTACCTAACCTAAACCAGGTAACCAATTTGGGCTGTTCCAACCCTAAACTTGTACAAATATTGTTGAAATCTGTTTCACCTGCTTCTTTGTTTTCTTGGCCGGTGTGAAAATTCTGCTTTGGTAAATAAACAGTGTTATGGTAGTCTCATGCCTCCTCCAACTCACTTGTCCATTTGTATATATCCTTTTTTATATGATCGCAAATTTCTACTTTCATATCCCAAACCGCCTTTTCTACAGATTCACTACCTGCTTCAAGTTTACCAACTCTATCTTCCAACTTGGTCATTCTGTTGTCTGTTTTATCCAGTGATTCGTGTAAGAATCTGGTAATATTGTCAAGGGAAGGAAATGTTACTTTACAGCTTCTACAAGAGCACAAGAAGTCTTCCATATCTCCCTTTACAAGGATTTCAAAAAAAGTTTTGGCTTATACCAGCATATTTCAGACAGTAGTCCAGCTTACAGCCGTTACACATAATTTTCTCCTTAATGACAGCATTGCATTTCTGGCAACTAGTTTCAGGATTGCTGGAGTCCTGTCTGGCTCTTTTCTTCACCACACTACCACTTGCTTCAGATGATGTAGCCATTGTTACAAATAACAAGGGCTTCTAGAAATCTATAGTCTGTACTTTAACTTTTTGTTATACATTAAGATAGAGAAATATAGTCAATTAACTGCTCAAAATCACTTTAGGGTCCCCGTGTTATTTAACTTTCCCCCATCTGACTGATTGGTTGTTTGATTGACTAATTGATTAATTAATTGAGTGACTGATTCATTCATTCCTGGATCCATTGGATTCACTGGTTGAATGAGTGGTTGATGCATTCACTCATTTCTTCGTCCATACATCCATGGATTCATTCATTCATCCAGCAGATTATTGGTTCATTCAGGCATCTGGTTTGTTCTATCTATCTTCTTATACTGAGTCGGTCATATTTGGCCATTACCTCAGTTGGTTGGGTGGCTAAATTTAGAATTTAGCTGAAAAAAATAAGAAGAGGCACTGGATGCATCCTTAAAACTAATTACAATCTGCATAGCAGAGGTATCCTAAAACACATACCTCTGAGTCTCAATCTTACACTGTACGGGCTTTGAACTCTTCTGCAGACTTGAAGCCCCCCAGTGGAAATCTTCCACTGACCGTTCCAAGGCGGCTCTTCTGTGGCGATTTATTTATGTTGTTGTTTGTTACTTACTGTGTGTATCACTTGTGTCTTTTAATTTTGGATGGCCATATGGCCATTTTGTGGGAAAGTAACTGTCCATATGGCCTTCCTTTGTTTAGGTTTCCATTATGGTCTGGTCGCTTAATGTTTGTATTTCTTTCCCTTTGGTGTCTTTTATGGATGGAGTGGGTTAATTGTGTCAATTCCTGATCTTTGCTTTACTTCTACTTGACATTCACCGCAGGAGGGTGAATCAATTTTTATTTTTTTTTTTTTTTTTTTTTTGTCCATTAATTTGTCTATTCAATAAATTATCATATGTGTGTGAGTGTTAGCATTGTGAGTGTCAGAGGGAACGATCATTGTCTTAAATCCTTGCATCTAATACTTCTCCATTTGTTGTATAATTTGTAAATATTGAGGGCCACAAGGGGAGATTAGTTATTGTACTAATTGTGTTACCCTCATAAAATAAAATATTATTATTATTATTATCAATATTTGAGTCCTATACAGGAATATGGCAAAATAAGCTTCACACATATTCCATGGCTTATTATATCAATGTTTAGTATTTAGTTTACATGTATTATTATTTAATTTAAGGACATTGGGTACTATACTGGAATATAGCAAAACAAGCTTCACACACATTCCCACAACACATCTTCCTAATCTATGTATAACTGTTTTTTATGCCCTCGGAATCGAAGTTTGGGGGGCATAGTTTTTGGTCTGTCTGTCTGTTTGTCTTTCTACAAAAACCTTAACATTGGGCATAATGTATAAATGTAAATAGATAGTGCTTTCATATTTCACATGTGTTGTATACCTTATCACAAGACCTTTCCAATGGTACCATAATTTTTTATCTCGTGACCTTGACCTTTAACCTACTTTTTTCAAAATTTTAACATTGGCAACATTGTGCATAACTTGTGAATGGCACTGTCCTGGGCATCAGTGTTTCACAAACATCTTTTTGTTGTTGTTGTTTTTTCTATATTTGTTTATTTATTTTCACAAGCATTGGGTCCAATGGCAGAATATGGCAAAATAAGCTTTGCACACATTTTATTTTCCTAGTTTGTATATATCAATGTATAATTTATTTTATATTTGATAATTTTGTTTTTTATGCCCCCGGAATCAAAGATTGTGGGGGTGGGGGCATATAGTTTTTGGTCTGTCTGTCTGCAAAAACCTTGACATTGGGCATAACTTTTGAACGGTAACTGATAGGGCTTTCATATTTCAAATGTTCATTCCTTTTCACAAGACCTTTCCAGTAGTGCCATAATTTTTTACCTCGAGACCTTGACCTTGATGTTTGACCTACTTTTTCAAAAACTTTAATATTGGCCATAAGTATTGATTGTTAAGTGATAGGGCTTTCATATTTCACTTGTGCATTCCTTGTCACAAGACATTTCCAGTGGTACCATAATTTTAAACCTCATGCATGACCTTGACATTTGACCTACTTTTTAAAAACTTTTAACATTGGTCATAACTTTGGATTGGTAAGTGGTAGGGCTTTCATATGTCACATGTGCATTCTATGTCACAAGACCTTTCCAGTGGTACCATAATTTTTTACCTTGTGACGTTGACATTTGACCCACTTTTCAAAAACTTTAACATTGGCCAAAACTTTCGATTGATAAGTGATAGGGCTTTCATATTTCACATGCAGTCCATGTCACAAGACCTTTCCAACAGTACCATAATTTTTTACCTTGTGACCTTGACCTTGATGTTTGACACACTTTTCAAAAACTTTAAGACTGGCAATAACTTTCAATTGGTAAGTGATAGGGCTTTCATATTTCATATGTGCATTCTGTTTTAAGACTTTTCCAATGATCCCATAATTTTTACCCTGACCTTGAAATTTGACCTACTTTTTGAAAACCTTAACATTGGCCATAACATTTGATTGGTTAGTGATAGTGCGTTCATATTTTACTTATGCATTACATGTCGCAAGACCTTTCCAGTAGTACCATAATTTTTTACCTTGACCTTTGACCTACGTTTTTAAACTTTAAACATTTGCCATAACTTTCAATTGCTAAGTGATTGGGCTTTCATATTTCACATGAGCATAATGCATTCTTTGTCACAGAACGTTTCAGTGGTCACAGAACTTTTCAGTGGTACCATAATTTTTGACCTTGACCTACTTTCTTGAAGACTTGATCATTGGCCATACCCTTTGATTGGTTAGTGATAGGGCTTTCATATTTCACATGTGCTATCCTGGGGAATCAGTGTTTCACCAACACATCTTGTTAATTGATATTATTAATTTTTGTTTTCTCCCAACATTACAATGTCACCCTGTTCTGTTAGAGACATAATAGTGAGATGATACCTCTGAAATTCCAGTTCCAACATTACTGTATGGGTGATACTACTGTTGAATTTAAGGTTTAACATGAATTGTTAAGGGATGATCATGTTTCCAAAAGACAAACATTATGCAAGATTTTTTTTTGTTTTTGTGATAATGCTCTTTTTTATTTTGCTGACTGGAAAGTACCTTTTCTTTGGAATCTTTTTAAAGAAGCCAACTTGTTTTCCAGTCTAATTATTGAAAAAGACTACCGAGCAGGTGCAAACGTTGAAGCGCCTCGATGATCTGGCTGGTTGTGTTAGTATCTTGCTGTCTAAAGTTGATTTTCTATTGTATATATTTATCTTATTCAAAGTAATTTCTTTTGTTCATTTCATTGCTTCCGCATTACAAACTTTGATCTGTAGCGGAAGTAGACAGTTCGAGCACAGATTTGACCCCATTTTTATATAAACCGGTATTGTCGGCCGGCATGCATGTCTTGAAAAGAAAAGAATACTGTCTACTGCAAATACGCTAATAGGTTCATTATGTCCCGCAACCGGAGGGGAGGGGACATATTGTTTTTGGTGCGGATCCCTTTTGCGTCAGCGTCGGCGTTGGCGTAGCCTGTTTGAAGCACTATATCTCCTGAACCTATGGATGGGTATTGATCAAACTTGCATAGACACATGACAAGGATAAGGGAAACAGTCGTTAGGTCATGATGACCTTGACCTCATTTTCAAGGTCACAGCGACCCAAAAACAGTCAGTTTTGGGCCATAAATGGCTTGTCTGCACTCTATCTCATGAACGAATTGATTAATTTTAGTGTAACTTGGTACAATATATCATTACAACATACCGCAGATTTGATTAGATTTTGGTGACCTTGACCTCAATTTGAAGGTCACAGCAACCCAAAAACAGTCATTTGGGGGTCAAAAATGGCTTGTCTACACCCTGTCGCATTAACGAATTGATATTTTTTTTTCAAACTTGATGACTTTTCAAACGCGATGACTTTGATTTTGAGATTGTAAATTTTCCTTTTTTGGATGGTGATGTTCCTCGTGCGCCATCCTATGGCGTTTATATTTCGCAATTAATTCGATTTGCTAGAGTGTGTAGTCATGTAACTGACTTCAACACTCGTAATGAATTATTAACGGCTAAACTTCTTAATCAAGGTTATCGGTACCATAAACTACGGAAAGCCTTTTCAAAATTTTATAGACGCCATTCTGATTTAATTTCAAAATTCAATATTGGACTTAAATCTCTTCTGCAACAAGGTCTATTGGAACCCGAATTTTATGGTGACTTAGTATATAAATTCAGAAAAATATATAACCGCAATGACTTTAGCACCCAATTTCGTAAAATCATTCTTCGATATAAAAGATTGGGTACAACATGGATATTATACGACAGACTGCATACATGGTAGTTAACCCAATCACGGTTGGCAACTTTGCTTCCCTTTTTAATTGCACGCCGGTGGGTCAGGCCTCAGATTCTATGACGGTTCCAACGTAAAGGCTTATTGAGAATTAGAGAGATCTAATTTAAGGTTATGTTGGTTGGTGCCTGATGCTCTGTCTCTGGTCGGCCCCATCGGAGTCTAACTGTTGGTTTTCTTTTGCTCCAGCATTTCAGTGGTTTCTTGCTGTCGAGTCCTCACCGTAATGTCTCACCTCTGTGGTTCTTTGATTATTTGTGTTCACGGAGATGTTGCACTGATGAGTTAGGAGGCCTTCGTGCGGACTGAACAAATTATTTGTCTAAATCACGACGGAAGTAAGGGCGAGGATTGTGGCCACGTAAAATCGATTTAAGCCCCACCCCCCCCCCCCCCACCCCCCGCAGTGGAAATCTTTCCACTGACCGTTCCAAGGCGGTTCTTCTGTGGCGATTTAATTATGTTGTTGTTTGTTACTTACTGTGTGTAACACTTGTGTCTTTTTATTTTATTTTGGATGGCCATATGGCAATTTTATGGGAAAGTAATTGTCCTTATGACCTTCCTTTGTTTAGGTTTCCATTATGGTCTGGTCGCTTGGTTTTTGTGTTTCTTTCCCTTTGGTGTCTTTGATGGGTGGAGTAAGTTAATTGTATCGATTCCTGATCCTTGTTTTACTTCTACTTGGTACAATATTATTACAACAAACCAGAGATTTGATTAGATTTTGGTGACCTTGACCTCATTTTCAAGGTCATAGCGACCCCAATACAGCCATTTTTGGGCCAAATATGGTTTGTTTGTACTCTATCTCATTAACGAATTAATTAATTTTAGACAAACATGGTACAATATATCATTACAACATACCACAGATTTGATTAGATTTCGGTGACCTTGACCTCATTTTCAAGGTCACAGCGACCTAAAAATAGTCATTTTCTGGCCAAAAAATGGCTTGTCTGCAGTCTAATAAATTGATTAATTTTCGTCAAACTTGGTACAATATATCATTACAACATACCGCAGATTTGATTAGATTTGGTGACCTTCAAGGTCACAGCCCCCCCCCCCCCCCCCCCACACACACACACACACAAAAAGTCATTTTTGGCCACAAACGGCTTGTCTGCACTCTATCTCACTAACGAATAGACTGATTTTCGTCAAACTTGGTACAGCATATCATTACAACATACCGCAGATTTGATTACATTTTGGTGACCTTGACCTTTTTTCAAGGTCACAGCGTCCCAAAGACATTCAATTTAGGGCAAAAATGGCTTGTCCGCACTCTATCTCATTAACGAATTGATTAATTTTAGTCAAACTTGGTACCCCCCCCCCCCCCCCCCAAAAAAAAAAGAAAAGAAGATAATGGGACAAAAAAGGGTGTCTGCACCATTTCTCATAAACAAATTGATTGATTTTATTCAAACTTGGTACAATATATCATTACAACATACCACAGATTTGATTAGATTTTGGTGACCTTGACCAGTTTTCAAGGCCACAGACCCCCTCCAAAACAGTCAATTTTGGGCCAAAAATGGCTTGTCTGCACTCTAAGTCCAAGGTCTCCCGAAACATGTTCTTTTGGGGCCGAAAATTGGCTTATTTGTAGCCTATATCATTTCAAAATAATATTTTTTATGAATGTTGGTCAAAACTGGTACAATATTTAATTACAGTCTACCAAATTTGTCTAGTGATTTGAGCTAATTAATGACTGTTTGCTTTTTTAGGTCACAGGCTCCCGCGAATTCTGTCAGTTTTTTGCCAAAAATGGCTTGTTTGCAGCTTACATTTTGGTGACTTTAACCTAGCTATTAATGTCAAATGGCTGTTTAAGATATATTTAATGGGGAGGGGGCATTGTTTTCCTCTGAAAACATTTCTAGTTTATATATAGTATCTGATCATGATCTACCCCAAACCAAAAAACCACGTACACTACCAACTACAGCAAAGTCCGACAGAATGCAGAATTTATAGGCGTTTGCCTGATGCACAGAATACCTGATGTGGCAGCTACAGTATGGTTAAAATGGCATCAGAGTTACGCCAGACTTATGAGTCGGTGGTTCCATTTGACAATACAGAGCTGACTTGTATGTCAGTATTTGGGCACATTGTGGACATTGATGGTCAGGTCCTATTGCACCAGATGGAGATGAACTTACAACGCCTTGTGGTGACAAAGGGCGGTTCCTAATACTGATTTTCACACCACCTTTCAAAAGTACTAACTCGGTCTGACCTCACCATCATAACCATTGCAGACTTCCCGTGGTGATGACAAGGTCCAAAATAGGCATTTTCAGCAGTGAAAGTGACATAACCCTATGATAGACAGGCCAACCTCGCCAGTTTTCGAACTCATCCAAGCTGTTATCCGCAACCTACTTACATGTTTGTTTCAGAAAGATCTGGGCCCAGTTGTTCAAAGTATCGTTAGCTTAACGAGCTCGTTAGTGGTCATATTGTTAACTCTTATAGCAAGTACAATATCATAAATTTTGGTATTTTTGCTGAAAAAATTTCAGCACATTTGCCATATTTAATCATCAAAGATTTAACGATACGTTAACTAACGACATCGTTAGTTTTGAACAACTGGCCCCTGATTAAAAACGGGCCTCCGTGGCCTAGTGGATAAGAGCGCTGACTCTTAATCATTAGGTCTCTCACCGCTGTAGGTTCGAGCCTGGTGGTGTCACATGTGAGACGCTAGGTTCTACAACGGAAGGTCAGGTAATTTTTCTCCGGCTTCTCCGCTTTTCGTCCACCTCTGATTAACGGTCGGCTCGATATGAGTGGGTTATCATACCAAAGCCGAAAGATTCGATTAAAGCTGAAGAAATTATGGTGATGACAAGGCATTTTCAGCAATCAAAGCCTCCCTCAGGGACTTCAACATTCCAACAGAGTCGTGGGAACAAATTGCACAGGACAGAGCAAAGTGGCGAGATCTCATCAAAAGGGGTGCCAATGAATATGAGGCAAAAAGAATCAGTGAATCTGAGCAGAAATGCACACAGCGCAAAGCTAGTGCTAAGGCATCACCAACAGAGACGTCTTCCTCTAACCTCTGTCGCTCTATTTGCAACACACAGTTCAGAGCTAGAATCGGTCTCATCATCTCAAATATGATTAAGATTGGTCATTGTCAGTAATCACAGAGGAAGTATTACGAACTCATTAAAGCTGTTATCCCAACATTCTTATATGTTAGTTTCGGGAATATCTGATTAAAGCTAAGGGACTTATGGTGATGACATGGTCCAAAATAGGCATTTTCTGCAATCTAAAGGACATAGCTCTATAAGTAATAGGCCGACATTGCCAGTTTTCAAACTCTTGCGAGCTTTTATCCCTGACTTACTTACAAGTAAGTTTAAAGAAAATCCGATGAAAACTGAATGACCTAATGATGACAAAGTCAAAAGCAGAGCATTTCCAGCAATCAAGGAAACACTAGAAATGTGTCCAGACGACACAGATGCCACCGCCCAGGGCCCCGCCTCACCCCGAAAATCCATGTTGCAACAAAATTTTCTAAGTGTGTGACCTCGACCTTCAGGTCATGGGCAGGGTCGTTGGTATGGGTGAATGAGACTTGGGACCTGTATCTATCATCATTCCAAATATGAAGCCAATCTATAAATATGAGCCGTAAAACTTTAAAAGCATGATAATACTAAGTCTGTCACCTTGACCTTGAGGTCAGGGGTGGGGGTATATAGAACTTTGGACCTGTAACTATCATCATACCAAATATGAAGCAAATCTATATGTGGTTTGGTGAGTATGAGCTCTTAATAATTTTTAGGTAAAAAGTTTCTTTGTCTGTGATCTTGACCTTTAGGGCAAGTGCATGGGTGGGGGTATTTGACCAGTATCAATCATCATACCAAACAACTTAATTCATAATACAATTTGGAAAATATAAACTCTTAAAATATCTAACAAGGCATCGCATGCGATACAAATCCGCTTGCACAAGACAACTTCGTGTGTGGAAAACACTTAAATGGCAACAGTCCAACTTGCTTGAGATATTATCATATGCAACATTTGTGTAAAGTTTGTTTAAAAATCCACCAATAAATGTAGGTTCTAGAGTGACGACAAGGTTTCTCTAAAAATAGCCACAGTGACCTTGACTTGAGGCCATGACCGCGAAAGTAGATCTTGCTCAAGATATTATCATAAGCATCTTTTGTGTGAAGTTATATCAAAAACTGTTAATAAATGTAGGCGGTAGAGCGATGACAAATTTTTTCTAAAAATAGCCATAGTGACCTTGACCTTGAGGTTATGACCTTGAAAGTCAAAGCAACTCGAGATATTATCATAAGAAACATTTGTGTGAAGTTCTATTAAAATCCATCAATAAATGTAGGCGCTAGAGCGATGACAAAAGTTTTTCTAAAAATAGCCACAGTGACCTTGACTTTGAAAGACGAAATAGCTCGAGATATTGCCGTCAGGAACATTTGTGAAAAGTTATATTGAAATTGGTGAAAAAAAATGTAAGCGCTAGAGCAATGACAAAGTTTCTAAAAATAGCCACAGTGACCTTGACCTTGAAAGTCAAACTCGCTCGAGGTATTGTCATAAGGAACATTTGTGTGAAGTTATATTGAAATCGGTGAAGAAATGTAAGCGCTAGAGCGATGACAAAGTTTTTCTAAAAAAAAAGCCACAGTGACCTTGACCTTGAGTCCATGACCTTGAAAGTTGAAATAGCTCGAGCTATTTTTATAAGGAACATTTGTGTGAAGTTACATTGAAATTGGGGAAGAAATGTAGGTGCTAGAGCGATGACAAAGTTTTTCTAAAAATAGCCACAGTGACCTTGACCTTGAGGTCATGACCTTAAAAGTCGAACTCGCTCGAGATATTGCCATAAGGAACATGTGTGTGAAGTTATATTGAAATCAGTGAAGAAATGTAGGCACTAGAGCGATGACAAAGTTTTTCTAAGAATTGCCGCAGTGATCTTGACCGTGAGGCGATGACCTTGAAAGTCGAAATCGCTCGAGATATTTTTATAAGAAACATTTGTGTGAAATTATATTGCAATTGGTGAAGAAATGTAGGCGCTAGAGCGATGACAAAGTTTTTCTAAAAATAGCCACAGTGACCTTGAGGTCATGACCTTTGAAGTCAAACTCGCTCGAGATACTGTCATAAGGAACATTTGTGTGAAGTTATTTTGAAATCAGTGAAGAAATATAGACGCTAGAGCTATGTTGTGCGATGGGATAATAAAAAAATTTAAGTTTGTGACCTTGACCTTGAGCCCATGGGCATGGGTGGGGGTATCGCTGAATAAAATGGACAGGTATCTAACATCATACCAAATATCAACTCAATCCATCGCACGATTTGGAAACTATCAACTCTTAAAATATCTAATTAAAAATTTCTAAGTCTGTGACCTTGACCTTGAAGCCATAGGCATGAGTGGGGGTATTACCAAATAAATATTTGGACCTGTATCTATCACCATAGCATACATAAGCCAAATCCATAATATAGTTTGGAAAATTTGAGCTCTTTAAAATCTTTCACAGTAAAAATTGTCTAAGTCTGTGACCTTGACCTTGAGGTCATAGGCATGGGTGGGAGTATTGCTGAATAAAACATTGTACCTATATCTATCATCATATGAACCAAAGCCATCATAAAAGTTCAGGTTCTACCAGGTACAAATACCTTAACTGGAGTCTTTAACATGGAAAATTTCTAAGTCCATGACCTTGACCTTGAGGCCATGGGCGTGGATGGGGGGAACGCTGAATGAAAGTTTGGACCTATATCTATAATCATACCAAATATGAACCAATTCCATCAAATGGTTTGGAAAATATGAGTTCTAAAATGTTCAAGTCTACCTGTTACAAAAACCTGAACCTGAGTCTTTAACATTGAAAATTTCTAAGTCTGTGGCCTTGACCTTGAGGTCATAGCAATTGGTGAGGGTATTGCTTAAATAAAACTTTGGACCTATATCTATCATCATACCAAAGATGAACCAGTTCCATCAAATGGTTAGGAAAATATGAGTTCTAAAAGTTCAGGCTCTACCTGTTACAAAAACCTTAACCTGAGGTTACAGGATCACGTACGTACGTACGTACGTACACACACTAGTACAGACGGACGTACACAAGTACGCACGTACGGAAAACCGAAAAACTATATGCCCCCGGCATCATATGATGCGGGGGCATAAATAACTCTATGACTATAGGCCCACTTCGCCAGTTTTCCAACTGATCCTAGCTTTTGCCCCAAGGCTACTTATATAGAGGGAGTTCGATCATCTACCATACCATGGTAGCGGAAGTCAAATTGTGCACGTTCTTCCCATGATTTCCATGTTTTTTCACCGGTGTGATCGAACGACGTCTGGTAGATGTTTGGTTGACTGGTACACAGACCCTCTATTTCTTGTATAGAAGCAGTCTATTCCCGTACATTAGTGTTCGCACCTTTCGCCCCCATCTTTGATACGTATGGTGTGACGTATCTACCAGAGTAACCCACGCTTTAGTCTGGTTCAACCAGAGTGACGTCACGAGACTTCCGCCATGCTACCAGACCGCTACCAGACTGAGTTCGATCTCACTTTGGTTAACCAATGGTTAACCATGGTTAACCACGGTTCGTGATCGAACTACCTCATATAAGTTTCAGAAAGACCCCTCAAAACTGAAGGGGCTATATGGTGGTGACAGGTCAAAAGTAGGTATTTTCAGTAATTAAGAGGACATTACTCTATAATCAATAAGTCGACTTCCCCAGTTTTTGAACTCATCCAAGCCTTCTTATATATAAGTTTCAGAAAGATCAAAACTGAAGGCGTTACGGTGTTGACAACGATTTTCTCATTGTAAAACAGAAGTGAAGGCAATCAGAGACATCATCAGAGACACCAAAAGGAAAGAAACACAAACATGAAACAGCTAGACCCTAATGGAAACATCAATAGCGGAAAGCCAAAAGGACAGTTACTTTCCCACAAAATGACCAATTGGCTATCCAAAACAAAATAATATAAGCGATACACACTCAAAGACAAGCCATAACAAAAATAAACTGCGACAGAAGAACCGCATTGGAACGGTCAGTGAAACGAATTCCACTGGGGGGATTTAAATCGATTTTACGTGGCCACAATCCTCGCCGAGACTTTCGGCGCGATTTAGACAAATAATCATGAAGGCCTCCTAACTCATCAGTGCAACATCTCCGTGAACACAAAAATCAAACAACCACAGAGATGAAACAACGGTGAGGACTCGCCAGCAAGAAACCACTGAAATGCGGGAGCAAAAGAAAACAAAAACTTAGACTCCAGTCTATGTATGTCTATGGGGCGTTGTGTTTGCTAAAGCAACCAAAGTTTTCACTCGATTTCGATAAAAAGCTTATGTCAGTGGCATGCTACAGATGAGAAATAACTGAGACAAGTCTGCAGACATATAACTGGTCAAAGGTGCTGACGGACGGATGGTCGACGGATCAACTACTATCCTATAAGCTCACAGGTGAGCTAAAATCTTGTATCATTGATTACATTAAATAAATTAGGAAAATCATTGTACTATACATTTCTATTCCTATCGTGGGACCAAAAAAAAAAATAACTCTCATTGTCATAAAGTAGGTAATGGTCAGCCGATGATCATCATACTTGTACCAAATGTAGCATTTTCAAGGTGCAGCCCTTTGGTGTCTCTGGTGGGAGTTGTGGGTTAATTGTATCGATTCCTGATCATTGCCTCTACTTCTATTTTATATCATATATGGTGGCGACCATGTTGGTCATGTGACCCTGACCATTGTTCTCTCGTCACATTCATATGATTTTAAGACTTACCCCGCTGAACACGACAGCCCCTACATTAGCAAATAGTGTAGATCCAGAACAGACGGCTTCTCAAGAAGCCACCAGATCAGGATCTACGCTGTTTGGCATCCAAATTACAAATACATTCTAATGAATAAATAATAATAATAGTTCGTCTGTCATTACTGAAAATGACCAATCTTAAACACATTTGAGAAATGTTACTGTTCGTGTGTTCTAAGAAGGCTGACGAGATCAATTCTTGCTCTGAACTGTCTGTTGCAGATGCAGCAACAGAGGTTAGAGGAAGACAACTCTGTCTACGATGTCTTAGCTATGGTTTTGCGATGTGCGCGTTTCTGCTCAGCTTCACTGATTCTTTTTGCCTCATATTCAGCAATTCTGGTGAGGCCTCGCCACTTTGCTCTGTCGTGTGCAGTTTGTTCCCAAGACTCGGTATATTGGAGGGTGTCCTTGTAGCGCTTCTTCTGACCTGCCCATTTCTAGTTCTCCATAGACAATTATCTTTGGCAAGCGTTCCTCAGGCATCCGGGTAACATGGCTTGTTAATCTAATCTGTGCTAGTTTCAAAAGAATATGTACACATTGCACCCCTGCCCTTTTCAGGACTTCCGTGACTGGAATCCTTTCTTGCTACAAAATCTTTAACAGTTGTTTAAGGCAGCTGGTATGTAAGTGACCCAGTCATTTTGCGTACCGTTGGTAAACTGTCCATGTTTCACATTCATAAAATACTGTTGGCAAACCACAGCTCTGCAGACCGCCAGTTTTGTGTCAGGCCTGATTTCACTTCGGTCCCACCCACTACCGCGTTGTCGACCAAATACTGCACTAGTTATGAAATCAGAGCCATCACAAGAGTCAAATACTTGATTTATACCTCTTTGCATTTCTCTTCTGTTGGAGCACTATTTGATATGTCAGCAGCAAAGTGAAACTCGTCTAGCACCTCTGTCTGCACCTTAGATATTTGGCTTGCAACCTTATGAGATTGAAAAGCGTCCCATCAAAGCGATACCTAATTATTATACCATTGTCAACATCAGGGAAAGCATCTTTGAGCATGGCATACTTAGTTCACTCCGTCTGTCACATGGAATAGATCCGAAAGCTCACAACCACTTTGGATCCCCGCAAACATATCGTCGTGGAACAGCATCACCATTTGGACATCCAAACTTCATCATGATTTTTTTTTTCCAAAGAAAGAACCTCACGACTGACTGTCAAATGCTTTGGTAAGGTCGCCAAAGGTCATGTTTATGTCCATGTTCTGTTTCTGGCATTTCTGAAGCTGCGTTGCTGTGAAGTTCAAGCCAATAAATTATTGTTCATCTGTCTTTTCTGAACCACACTGGCTTTCTGGTAGAAACCCTGACTATTCAAGGTGTTCATGGAGTCGGTTAAACAGTACTCTGGCAAGGATCTTCTCAGCAATTGACAATTAAGAGATGCCACGATGATTGTCACAGACCTCAGGGTTCCCTTGCCGTTTGAATAGGTGGATAATTGACGCATTCTTGAGGGACGGCTTCTTTTCTCCACATAATGTGAAATAACTTTGTAATCTCCTTTGCAACTGGAGTACTCTCTGCTTTGCAGATCTCAGCAGGTATTGCATATGATCCTGGAGCCTTGCCGGATGCCAGAGGTTTTATTGCTTTCTTTGTTTCAGTCACGGTTGGGAACTCGTCAAGTAGCAGATTACATTCAATCTGTAGTAGACTGTTGACAGCATCATCATTGATAAAAAAGATGGCCGGTTAAGAACCCTATAAAAGTGTTCAACCCATCTTTTCAAGATAGCTTCTTTGTCAGTCAGAAAACTAGTTCCATCTGCACTGAGGAGAGGGTGGTTCCAGAGCTCTGTCTTTAAGGCATCAAAGAACTTCGCTCATCCAGGAGTCTTGCATATCTCTGAGTCTAGTTTGGACTGTCCTGCATATACATGTATCTGAATAGGCGACCTTATTAGATACTGAGCTGGTATCAATGAGCTGTGCCCTGTAGTTTTGGTAAGACTCTGGATTTTATCGTCATTCTCGCCAAGCCATTCTTGGTGTTTTCGAGATACTGGTCCTAGGGAGTTCATCGGTGTCTCTGAATAAGTTCTTAAGTTCGATCCTTTGGAAGCAAAGAATATACCAAATAAAGGAAAACACGGCCCTACATCATAGAGTAGATTATATTTTCTTGTCCTTTGGGATCATTGAGTCCATTGTGGAATTTTGAAAATATCTGAGGGTCACTGATGAGGCCTAATTGGCCGAAACTAGCTAGTCTGGCCCAGAAAACATATACACTCCATATTTTTCAGTTCTGTGGTGTATTCCTTACTTCCAAAGGATAACCTTTTTATAGAACATATTTACTGAGTCAGTTCATGACCAGTACTGAAATGTGCAACACCGGCCGGGCCCTCTAGCATTAGCTTAGGCAGAACTCTATTTTCAAAATGATTCAAAATGAACTCAATGATCCCAAAGGACCAGGAAATATAATCTGCACTATGATGATGTACGGAGAGACTTTTTACGGCCGCCACACCGCACAACACCAGCTGCAGTGAAGATAGATACGTTCTGAAGTTCGATCCTTTGGAAGCAAAGAATACACCAAATAAATGATAATAGCAGACTCGGCTTTATTGTGTCTGTTCATGACCAGTACTGAAATGTGCAACACCCGCCACGCCCTATAGCGCCGGCTTAAGCAGAACTCTATTTTCATAATGATTCAGAATGATCCCAAAGGACCAGAAAATATAATCGGCACTATGATTATGTACGGGAAGACTTTTTACGGCCGCCACACATATCTAGTTCTCTTCCGGATCGTCTGAACTGAGTTTCATTGCATCTAGTCTGCAGCAGATGCCATGGATGAAGTCTTGCCTCTCGCTGTCTTGTTTCTGTTTAGAGACACCCAATATCTTGGGCATTTTCTTGACTTGTGCACCGTGCAGGCTGAATGTGCCGTTTGAGTTTGCTGCTAAGTCTGTGATCTGTCCAGCAGTCTGTGGTCTGTGCCCACTCTAGCATTGACGTCTCCTATGATGATCAGTTTGTCTCCCTGTGGTGTAGCAGAAATCACATAATTCAGATCATCATAGAACTTGTCTTTGACCTCATCAGGGTTGGTCATTGTGGGTGCATAGGCACTTTCAATAGTTGTATGCCTCTTACCAGAAAAGGTTAGTCTCAGCGATATCAGGCGGTCATTTATGCTTTTTGGATGTCCTGAGAACTTCCTGACAAGGTGTGATTGATGGCCAAACATACGCCTGCTTCACGCCGCTCTTCGTTTTTGCGACCACTCCAGAAGAAAGTGTAGCCTGCATCAATTTCATTCATTAGCCATTCCTCTGCAAGACGAGTCTCACTCAGAGCTAAAATCTTGACATTGTAACGATGGCGTTCTAAACTAACTTGAGCTGTTCTTCGCTGTGGTCTGTTTGAACCAGCACTCCGTCAAGATGCTTACACTCCGTGCGCCGATTGTTCAAGATATCATCTTTATCTTCTTCTTTCTTGTTCGACCGCTGAATGAGATCCCTGCTGATCGTGGTTAATAAGCCAAGGGTTTTGAAGCAGGCAATTGTTTAGAGCAACTTTTCTAGCCCCTTCCCCATGCTAAGGAGGTGAGTAGTGCTATCCTAAAAAGGCCTATTCAGTCGAATTCTCCATACTGCTTCATTCTTAAGGAAAGCGACCATATAGAACCAAGCCGTCTGTTACTACAGCTTTCAGTGTATCCTCAGCTGCTGCTTAGCCACTCGCCCATCGCCACAGAGCTTTTTGAGTTGTTTGCATACGTGTACCTGCTGTGACTGTGTGTATATTATTAAGGTGACATGATTTGTGAATTGGATTATAGTGAGGGAGAGGCGCGCAGATTCAACCTCGCTCTCTACTCCTGACATAGCTGGATCCATAGGCAAGACAGTGAAATCTGAAGCTTATCCCGGATGCAATAGATGACCACTCATGCCTTGTCATGCTCTTCATGCTCCACGACATGCTGCTGCATCACCGTTTGGACCGTTGATTCAGAGAAAAGATTTCTGCCCCAGCTGCCAAAGCAGACTTTACAGCTTGAACGGCAAATCCAGATATGTAGGTTTTTGTTTGGAGTTGCCTTCTTCTAGATGGATTGCTGACCTGGGTTTTAGGGCTCCATCTACCCTAGATGTTAGGTTATATATAGCCCAGCACACTCAAATATGACAACTCACCGGCTCTTCAGGTGAATGAATGTGACAAGCATGTCAAGCAAAACCTAATAGATAACTACAGTCGAACTTCAATGGCTCGAACACCTTTGGGACCACGAAAATATGTTCGAGACAGGGGTAGTTCGAGCCACTGAGGTTACTGTCAGAAGGCATAACGAGATACTTTTAGACATCTTTTCGGTGTTCTATAATGAAAATGAATGCTTTGTGTACTCATTAGAATCGCCTCATCGAGGCGATTCTAATGAGTACACACAGCATACATTGGCAAGATGAAAGTCGAAAATCTCCTTATATTCTTCTTTATTTCCTCCAAAATGAAGATCATACAATATATTAACAGACACATGTAATATTTATATACAAGCGAAACAAGAAGTAAATGGAACAAAAATTGCAATACGAATCATGAAATGGAAGCAAAATATCCATGCCACATGCGGACGGCTATCGAAGAAACAGATACGCCATAAGTGATATATGATTCTAACATATAACTTCTGCGAGACTGCAAGTAATATGACAGGAGTACACATGAAGCATGGTCATACATGTAGTGTTGTTCTCCATTAAAGAAAAGAGTACAAATATTTGCACAATAAGCACAAAAAAAAAAAAAAAAAAAAAAAAAAAAAAAAATACACGTTAATAGAATGGATTTACTTATACTTCATTTTACTTGTCATGAAAAGGTAGCAGACTTTGTGAATTTCATCCAGACTCTATGTAGATTCACAATACAAATTATCTGAAAAATTTCTTCTCTGTTTTGTAACATTTCAGCAAGTTCATTAGACTGAGCTCCGAGAAGAACGAGAGAAAGCACTTCGTTACTAAGACCACCAAGAATCGCAAATAGTTTATGATCGAATTGGTAAATGTTTTCCCAAAGAATTAATCTTTCTTCTTGTACATAATAACATTCACTTATACAATGATCTATAATATTAGCGCATACCTTGTTACAGTTTCGACAAATCCGACGGTCAGCATTATTGGTAACTAAATTGGACATCATTTGTACAACAGATCTGCACTGAGGTAAAAACGTCGGTTTCTCTTTGGAAAAGACCCAAAGCTCACACGGTTTAAACTCACTATGCAGACACCTAAAGCGGCTAAATTCAGGAGCTGATGTTCTGTTATACCAGTTACCAACCTCGTGACTGTTTATCTTACTTCTTATTTCTCGTTTCCAAGAATATTTACTAGGAAATTGACCAGTAAGAAGATACTGATCCAGATATTGCCTTAGCGCATATTGTTCGAGTAAACGAACAATGTCAGAGATAAATCCTTCTTGAGATTTCCCGTATGTGCTGAATGAATCTAATCTAACCAAAAATACATTTTTCACCCAAATTTCCGAATTAAGTCTGCAAAACTGTCCAAATAAAATTAATTTTCTATAATTTATTTCGGATTCCAATGACCAAATACCAAGTAAACTGAGAGCTACATCAGTACGACATCTTAAACGCAAATTTTGCATATACTTCACACAATACCTATGTGCTCTTTCCAAAAGTAAAATGTCAGTTTCATTCAGATTATACCAAACTTCACATCCATATAAGGCTTTGGGTAATACAACAGAACAATATAGCTTTTTACACGATAGAGGATGCAGACCACTTGCATCTACTAAACCGCAGTGAACTAAAGATAGAAATGTACCTTTAATTTTATCTGCTGCCTCTTTCAGATTTACTTTAATAATAATCGACCTTATTTATAGAGGGTAACACATTTAGTAAACTAGTACTAATCTTCCATGTGGCCCTCTTTTCCTGGATAGAACCAGTACTAAGCAATGTGGATAAAGTCTCTTGCTCAAGGAAACAACACTTGCCGCTCGTGGGGTTCGAACCCGGTACCTCTCGATCCCGAGTCCGATACTTTACCACTGCACCACAGCGCTCCACTTTGAGACCTGTATATTTATTACAATTAACACCCAAATGTTTGTAATTTTCTGTTTCCTCAATAATGTTCGGGCCTAAATACCATGTGCGATCCGAATTGCTATAAACAAATGGTGTCTCATTAAAGACTATAACCGAGCATTTAATTGGTGCATACTCAAAATGCCATTTACATGAATATCGATAGCAAATACTTAATAAAATATTAAGACCTTGTTTTGACAAAGACGCTAAAAGCATGTCATCAGCCACCGTGGGACAACAAACACAAATACTGGCAATACAAAGACCAGTTTTACAGGCGATAAGTTCATCTAGAAGTTCATCTATGAAACATAGGTACAGAAAGGGAGATAATACACCACCCTGGCGGGTTCCCTGCAAAATAGGGAACCAATCTGAGTAGTGGCCCATAAATAATACTTTACTCTCCATATCCACATGTAAATTAATAATTACCTGCAACAATCTAGATTTGATACCAAACTCATAGAGTTTAACAAATAACCCATGGTGCCAAACTTTATCGAACGCCTTCTGCACATCTAAAAAACCTACAAAAAGCTTACTCTTATTCTCCTTCGCAAATAGGATGCATTCTTTGAGCATAACAGATGTCATATTGCAGCCAATGTTTTCTCTGAAACCACCTTGCAAACTATTAAGCGGTTTTGTTATATTAGCCTTCACCTTTGTCAACAAAATTCTTTCAAATAATTTCAGTACAGCAGAAGAAAGAGTTATTGCTCGATAGTTATTAGGGTCAGACTTTGATTTTTTCCCACCCTTATGAAGCGTAATGATTACTCCCTGTTTCAATGTCTTTGGTATATGTCCAAAAGTATACATACTGGAGAACAATTTTGACAGTTGCTTAAATAGCGCCAGACCACCATTTATCAAATGTTCATTGTAAATTGCATCGAGACCACAAGCCTTCTTAGATTTGAGATTTTGAACAGCTTCCGATATTTCATTCACAGAAATATGTGTGTCACTGGGATTGCTATCATGGCCTGATGAGATCTCATTAAGGATATTACTTAGCTTACCCGCCACCTCTTCTTTGATGCCAGAATCAAAATGGGGTCTCTCAGTGTCAGAATACAGGTTACCAAAGAACTCTCCCCAGTTGTGCGCAATTTGTTCTGAGTCACGGTACATTACGCCATTAAACTTTATTTCACTGCCAGCATGCGACTTGGTTAATTTTCGTCTGGCATTAACTTTACGCCAAAAGAAAGAGCTGTCGACCTCAGCTGCTTGGTCAATTTCTGAATTTGTTTCTTGTAAAAAATTCTCAACGCACTTACGATGATGGGAACGAAACAAACGTTTAGCGTTTTTATATTCGAGATATGAGGTATAGTTATTACCTCTGGGACGCCCTTCTAAAAGCCATTTACACCGTTTTTCTCGCATTATAGCATGTAAGTCTTTCAAAGGACGACTCCAGTATGGCTTCAAATAAGGTCTGAATACTGTTTTTGGAAACACTTTATCAGAGACCAGCGAAATACAATGAGCTATATTGGTGTAGCATTGGTCGATTGCATGCGGCGAGTTTAGTTCATTGCCGCAACACACATCTTCCAAACTGTTACATAACTGCATTTTATATTCATGTAAGATTTCATTATCCAGTTTACTCCACTTGATGTGAGACCGACAAGAGTATTCATCGCTAATAAAATCCGTTGCCGGGATAGCAACCCCACAGACGACAGGCCGATGACGTGATACATTGATGGCATCATCATCAAGAACTTCACAGAACAATACAAGATCGAGACTTGAATCTGTTATTAAGATGTGATCAATTAAGGACTCGTAAAGGTCTCCATAGGAAACGAAAGTCGATGTACAGCCCATGCATAGTGGTAAAGTATTAATCGATAAGAAATTATAATATCTCATCATCTGTAACAAGTACCTACCACGATCATCTGTGCACTTAATATATCTCTGCCCCTGTAAATGTGCATTAAAATCTCCCATGACAATGACCATCCCCTGTTCAGAGTACATATTAATAACAGATTGCAAGTAATCGATAAAATCCCTGTATTTTTGTATCGGATGGGATTTACAAGGCGCATAAACCTGAAGAAAATACATGAACCTGCAATTGCTAATTCTATACTGAATGCCACATATATTGTCACTGTCTATACTGAGTGGCGAAATATTGTTAGATAGACATTTATGCCATAAAATAGCCACACCACCTTTTCCAGCTTTTCTAGTACCATATACAGACAAATCATCATCACAAACACCATGACTGGTGTATGCATCATGAATTGAGTTGAGAAAGTGTATATTACTATAATATAGCCAATGTTCTGATAAACCCAGAATATGGAGATTTTTCTTCTGCAAAACATTGCTAATATAAGCTGCACTGGACATAATACCAGTGGCATTCCAGGTAGCAAAGTTTATAGTATTCATATATTAAAAAATAGAGAATAACACGCTATTATCTAAGTCACCAGTAGCTGTAGCCCTCACAAGCATTATTGACCAAATTGTTATTAGCAAAGTTACTGTCTGCATTATTAGCAACGTTACTGTCAGTGTTCCAGGATGATTCAATTCTATTTTTATATTCTACCTTAGAATACCAGGGCCTGCAAATTACACCATGCGGCCAAAACCCTGATTCGAACAGTTTCATACCGTGTTCACCATCAACGTTCAACCTAATAACGGCTCTATCCTGATCTCTATACCTTCGGATATTTTACCAGCTAACTGTTACACCCCTACGCAAAACATAGTTTGTAAGTTTTTGCTCTGTAATACTTGGTTTAAAGCCCCCGACGTAACAGCGAATACTGCGTCGCCTAATATGGGTTACGAAGTCATCATCATTGTCGATATTCCCACCACTCGACGACATATCATTGTTTGTGATCTCCGAAGGCCTATAACAAGGCCCATTATCATTGATATTCCCACCGCTCATAGATGTATTATAGTCTGTGGCTTGTGAAGGCCTATGAGGACGCCCACGATTGGGTACGCGTTTAGTAAGCCTCTCAGAAATTCGCACTGGGATTACTGGTGGTTTAACGGCAGTGGAGTTAAATCCCTGCTTGAAGTTACTGTCCTGCTTACTTGGCTGCTTTAGAGCGTCACTGTAGGACGAAGCAGACGAGTCCATTGCGTTATTACCAATATCCGTAGATGGACACAATCCAGAGAATCTATTCGCCACGGTAACGCTATCATTGGCAGAACCATCGCAATTATTTTTTCCGTAATCAGTTTTACGTCGCCGAGGATTATCATCCTCTCCGAGAACACCACTTTTAGTGTTTTGTGGATTACCACCCGTGTTGCGGTTCAGTATGGACTGTCTTTCACTGTCAGTGTTCTGGTCAGCTACATTTGAAAAAGAGACGTTATTCGTATTTTCCCTGTAAAATTTCTTTATAACGGGACAGTATTTAAGCCTCGGACGCGCAACATCACCAGAACCATTAAACACGAAAGGATTACTATTGTCACGTGTCTCGCTGGAGATGTTCTCCGACGCTGAAGCTGCATTGACAGATACATGAACTTTCTCTGCCTGAAAACTTTTATTTAGAGTTTCACCAGATCCATTTGCTGATTGCTTATTAACCATAGTTTCTGACGCAGGACTATTTAAGCACTCATTCTTATCAGATTTACTCTCAAGTTTATTCACCCTTTTCTCCAGCTTGGTGATGGACGATAATTTCTCATTAAGCTGTGAATATTTCAGTTCAAAGGTTTCACTACACAAAGAGAGTTCTTGACGCAAAAGTTTGACGTCATTTTTGACGTTTACAACACCATTTGAACGCTCGTCCGTAATCCTATCAACAGACTGACGCAACTCTATCGCCGTTGAGCTCAGCGTATCAATTGTAGACTGAATACTGGTTTTTAGCTCCTTCAGATCATTCTGTACTGAACTTATTTTATCATTAAGTTGCTCCTTTAAGTTAACATTCTCTTGCTTAACTGCCAACAAATCGGTCTGTATGTCCGCAATTAAACCCCGCATAAGCGTCAATTCAGTGTCTGAATCCGACATGGATAAGTTTCTGTTTGCCAGCAATGAGGCATCCGCACAAGATGGAGTTCTAGTTAAATGTGAGCCCTCTTGAAACTTCGAATTACTAATAACGGATGTGAGATCCTCAAACGAAGCACCATCGAGAACCGAAGTCAATAAAAAGACGTCACCACTCAGCTTCGTTGCAACACTTTCGCCAGATCTAGTATTTAGTCGCTTCTTAAGCTCAGATGTACTGGGGTAAGGACATTCTTCTAACCCCTTTAACTCACAGAATAAGGTTTCGCGCAGCTGTTTTAACTGGGTTTCATCAGAGCAAAAGTCCTCGACAATTTTGGATACAAACAAAGACTTCGGAAGTTCCCTATATAACTGAACGATCCTTTGGACATTTTCCGATGGAATTGACACGTGATCCTCAGACTGTATTATTTCATTATATAATTCGTCCACATTAGCATCAGTTACATTCACTAACTGTCTACTTGAAACATTTATGCTTTGAAGCGATTTTATTCTCTGACCACATTCGAAACTACTATCAGGTGAGTAGACTTGTTTCACTGATGTTTGCTCATAATCATCATTTGCTAAAATAACTGGCTTAAGTTCTGTAAGAACCTTTTTATCAGCCATTGCGGTGCTTAGTACTAGGCTCTAATTATAATGTGGCCAACCTGTGCTACCATAGATATACGACCTCAAAGCCCGACATTTTCCGTATAACTCCGTAGTTTCCCGCAAAGTTAAACTATTCTGGTATCCCGGTAGCGGTTCCCAAACCATTGTATCATCTTATAACACGGGTACCAGTAATATGTAGTCTGTCAAGCGTGACGAATTTGGCGCGATAGCCCTGTTAAGCCGAATCCGTTACTAGTCAATGAAAACACAAAAGAACGGGCCTTCAGGGCAGGTTAGCTAGGTCAGTTGAACAATAAGTGTTATTATTTGAAGATTCAAGGAGAAATATTCAGACAGTCAAGATAGAAAATACAAATGATATCTTAACTTTCTAATTCCATAATCCGAATAAACAGTCCTAAAGAAACACCATGTCCAAAATTCAGAATTTATCAACAAATGAATCCATTAGAATATAGAATTTTAACCAGAGGCCCACAATGCGACCTTCATATTCCACGCATGCGCAGAGCCATCGGTGTTCGAGCCATCGAAGTTCTACTGTAATAAGTAATTTGGTCTGATTATGCAATAATGAAACTGACCTTAGCATTTAAGGCTAATGTGCTTTGTATATCAAGCAAAAGGATATTTTCTGGGGTTTGTTTAGAGACCTACCAACTCCTAGATGGATTGCCAACCAAGGCTATGGGTTTCATCTGCCCAGGCTAGGTTTTAATTAAGGATTTATAACCCCTAGGTGGATTGCCAACCAAAGTTACGGGTGCCACCTACCCAAGCTAGCTTTGTTAGAGATCTTGCAACTACTAGATGGGTTGTACTCTCGAGGTAACGAGTCCCATCTTCCCGCACGCAACAGGTTGTATTGACTATGTTACCAGCAGCAGGAACGAACCTGACCTGACAAGCAGACAAACAATTAACTGGACATTCCGTTAGTAGTTTTAACAGAATTATACAATTACAATAACATGATGAAACTCTTGGTCAAGTCCCTTTTGTAAATTATCATGACGTTGGATTCCTTTTTATACAATATGAGAAGCTGTAACCTACACAACCTTGCTCTATTCTAAATTATCCATATATACATGATTTATGTGAGACTAAGGGATGTTCTCGTTCAGATAAATTATGAAAATACCATAGCCTATACCTGTGGACATTCCGATGAAGCTCTTTCAATGAATTTCTTTGTATCAAGTTAGTTTGACAATCAAATGTTATTCATCTGATCTCAATCATTTTGACAAGGACGTATTCCATTTTTAGGTCTGATCTATGTTCTTGACATTTGAGATGTGTTTTAATTGGCCGATGCATGGTTCTGCAATGAAATGTACAACACCTTTTATTTTGCATTTTGCAGGGTGGTTAACCCAATCACGGTTGACAGCTTTGCTTCCCTCTTTAATTGCACGACGGTGGGTCAGACCTCAGATTCTAGGACGGTTTCAGCGTAAAAGCGTACTGAGAATTAGAGAGAATTTAATTTTATGTAATGTTGGTTAGTGCCTGATGCTTGGTCTCTGGTTGGGCCCATCGGAGTCTAACATTTGGTTTTCTTTTGCTCCATCATTTCAGTGGTTTCTTGCTGTCGAGTCTTAAGTTTTTTTTTCAACTCTGTGGTTGTTTGATTTTTGTGTTTTCGGAGTTGTTGCACTAATGAGATAGGAGGCCTTCATGCGGACTGAACAAATTATTTGTCTAAATCGCGACGGAAGTAAAGGCAAGGATTGCGGCCGCGTAACATCGATTTAAGCCCCCCCAAAACTTTTAGTTTACAAAGTTAGCAGTTGACTTATTAGGGTTTATTAGAAAATATTTCATATCAAAATGACACGAAGCCTATCAAAATTTGCACAGGTATGTGAGCAGGACGGGGCAAGATACTTAAAGTTGATCAGTTGGTAAAGTTAACATCAAATTTAGCCTGAAGCTTTTAGACCATGGAGCGGGTTCGATGTAAGAACCGCGGTCACTAATATGTGACTAAAGCAAGATCGAACTATATTTGGTTAGAGGAATTGACTTCAGTTATCTATCTATCTATCTTCTGATACTGCGTCGGTCACATTTGACCATTACCGCAGGTGTATATTACATACACTCCAGTTTTGCAGGATGAAAGCCTACACAGTAATCATGTAATTACGGTAGGGATCTTTAACCTGCACAGGGGATGGTTCTCCCTGCACAGGGGGCCTCCAGTTAACGTCCCGATCCGAAGGACGGTGCACTTAATGACATTCATCCCTGCAAATGATGCCAATGGAGCGTGTTCGGACACCGAAATTTTATCGCCGCTGCCGGGGATCGAACCCGGGACCTCTAGCATCAGAGGCAAGTGCACTAACCACTGAGCTATCACGCTCCAGTTAAGTTTCAATGGTTCAACCAACGAGGATAGGCTGGTTCGAACCATGGTTGACTGAAGTGCTGCAAAACACTAGAACAAGTAATTTCTTTCGTAGGCATTGATTGGTTGTTATAATGACGTAGTGGGGAGGTTCAATAAAAGAAACAGCAACCAAACTAAGAAGTAGTTCGATTAGGTACCGTGGTTAACCATGTACCGTGGTTAATGCCTAGGTCACATAGCCCGGCCGATGAGGTTTTGATGAACGAGCGATGCGACTTTCGCAAAACACCAGCCGGAATCCTGTGGTCACCGGCCGGCGTTTGGGGCTTAAAACCGCATCGGTGGGCAGCTCGGCGAAATTTAACTTCTGAATTAAAATTCGACGGGCTCTCACCGAGCTCCCTCATCGAAGCCCCATCCTTACCACATCGGAATACGCATCGGCCGGTGTACGGCTGAGTATCGGCCGGTGTCCCGTGCATCTGAGGCCACCAGAGGACAAGCTTTTGTGAACGGACACCGACCTAGTTTCGGGCGAGGTCCGACCGATGTGGGACCGTGCCTTGGAAAATATAGTACCGGTGGGTGACCGATGTATGCGCGCAGTTCTTTGCCTAGTCCGGTCAATCTTTGCCCTCTCTCTGCTGCTTGCACATCTTCGAGCACGGCTTGGTCTCCCCATGCACCCGCGATGAGCTGGCCCTGCTGACCTTCCAGGTCGAGGTCGGCATTCTGAAGATTGGGGTAACGAGTCCTCATGAGGTTGTATAAGGTCATGCAGGCCTTGATGATCTTGGTAACTTTCGACGGTCTCGTTCCCAGGGTTGTTTGCAGACATCTGAAGCGCTTGGCGAGTATACCAAACGCGTTTTGAACCACACGACGTGACCTGGAACACCGGTAGTTGTAGATCCGCTGGTCCCGTGTCAGGTGCCGATGAGGGTAGGGCTTCATCATGTATGGCCGGAGGGGGAAGGCGTCGTCTCTGACCATGAAGTAGGGCGTGTCTTGGTCGTCATTTGGCAGGGGATCCGGCTGGGGTAGACCTATTGTTCCCTCACGCAGACCTGGCTCCAGTCGCGACCGGTTGAAGATGCCGGCGAGGGAATACGATCCTGGTGACCCCACATCCGCCCAGATGAACTTGTACTCAGAGTCTACCACCGCAAGCACGACGATGGAAAGGAAGCCTTTGTAGTTGTAGTAACGGGAGCCGCTCTCGTGGGGCTTCTTGATGCCGACATGCTTCCCATCGACCGCGCCACAACAGTGGGGGAAAGTTCCATCTGTCTCCGAATCCCTCCGCCACCAGGCGCCACTCATCTTCTGTCTGGGGAGTGGCCCACATCTCGTCCTCGTATTCGTCGCAGATCGCCTGACACACCTCGGGGACGAACAGAGAGATTGTGTTTTGTGGGACACGAAACGCGAACGCCAGATCGCGGTAGCTGCTTCCGGTCGCCAAGAACCTCAAGGTGATCGCCAGCTTCTGCCCAGGGTCCAAGGGGGTTCGATGCCTGCAACAGAAGAGGGTGAAATATGATTAAAATCAAGCAATAATAAATATGTTTGGAAGACATGTGTTTGCAAAATAAGAAATTCAGTACATTCAGTACAATTTCACACTAAGTTCACAAAGTGTAAAGTTACCTTGTGGTCTTGGCAGTGCGGGGGCCAACTCGGTGGAGCAACTCTTGGAACATCTGTGGCTCCATGCGAGGTAGGCCTTGAATTCGGCAGCGTGCTCGGCCTCGAGTTCCCTCATGAGCGTCTCATATTGGCCGAAAAGGGGTCTGCTAGGATCCACTCTTGCACCCACCAACGTCTTTCTCTTCTGCCGGCCCTCTGTCGCTCCCTCTCGGCTTCTTCGAGTATTGCCGCCAGGACCAAGTTTTAATGGAACCTCGCCTGACCTAGCTCGTGTTCTAGCTCGTGTTCTAACAACGCCAATCGAAGTCTTCTCGGTGCAGCCATAGTGATGAACTGACCATGCCAGGCAGGTTGGACATATATACAGTGATGTAATAGCTGACCATCGCCCCCCCCCCCCCCCCGCCAAGTCCGAGTTACAACGGCGACCATCGGCCGGGCAGCGTTCAAAGACCGTTAACAACCCGTCCGATCGCACGGTGTCCTGTAACCTGCTCGGGTACCGCCCGTATACCCCTGATGTCCGACCGACCACCGGCCGGTAGTTGCTACCACATAGGCCGAAAAAATCTCCCCTGTTAAGACAGACTCCGTACGGTCATCGACCGGTGTTTGGTCGGTCGCCTGTAGATTTCCGGACGGAGCCCGTTCACGTCACCGAGCTATCCCTCCGATGAGGGGAACTCGGCGACACCCCAAAAATCTACCGAGCTCCAACGATGCCGGACATTGGTCGGGCTATGTGACCTAGGCTTAACCAGTGTGATCGAACTCAGTCTGGTAGCGGTCTGGTAGCATGGCGGGAAAGTCGTGACGTCACTCTGGTCGAACCAGACTAAATCGTGGGGTTCTCTGGTTCGTCACACCATACGTAACAAAGATGGCGGCGAAAGGGCGAAAACTAATGTCCGGGAAATGGCCGGAAATTGTCCGGAAAATGGGGGGTAGTGGTGCGTTATCCCTAATATCTCCACTTCGGGTGGTCAGAAATTAATAAAAATAGTATCAAATAAAATATATAATAATGTCTAGACAGCTACACAGAATTCTATTTAAGAAATAGATGGTCTGTGTACCAGTCAACCAAACATCTACCAGATTGCGTTCGATCACACCGGTGAAAGAACACGGAAATCATGGGAAGAACGTGCACACTTTGACTTCCGCTATCATGGTATGGTAGATGATCGAACTGCCTCTAAACTTAACATGATCGGATCGAACTTCCTCCCTATACGAAGGGCAAAAAGTATCAAATGGCCCTACTAAGGAACATTCTTGTCCAATAAAAGCAAGAAAACTCACTTTGGTGGTGTTTATCTTCAACTGATTTTAAACAAAAATCAAGAACAATTAAGCTTCGTTAATAATCTTTCAAAGAGATATTAGTGTCTTTTGTGCTTTAAAAAACTTAAAACTCAGTTACTTTTCTGCAAGTTGAATTATAAGTAATATTGAATACTGACAGAACACGGGCCAAAAATACTCACGCTTATGACAAATGAACATGGAAAATTTGACAGATTTGCTTTTTTCCTTTATCAAGAGAGAACAAAAACATGTTTCATTTTCATATAAATGCACGTACACCACTGCATTGTATGTCATAGAGCCTAGATGCAACGCAGAATATGAACCCAAAATACATGATATACTGGTTAAACCCCGTTTTTCCTAAATGGAATCTTCCACCTTATATATAGCAGGAGTTCATTTTGAAAAATAGGGGTACCAGGTTGAGTGGTCTTGAGAATTTGGTTCAAAAATGGCGTGACGTTTTGCGAGCAGTGAAGACCCTGGTCAGATGTCTGTACTGTTTACCAGTGTCCCATTTTGGGGTTTCTTGTATAAAATGAGTATAAAAATTACTCTTGGTGCAGAAGATTCATTCAGACAGATAAAATCATTTATTCTGATAAAGGTTGTCAGAAAAATTTTATCCAACAGCTTTAAGAACAGGATTTCTGCACGTAAGCCTGGTCTTTCATGGGAATAGTGTCATTCATTCACAAATGCACTGAAAGGAATGTCGTCTACAAGATTTTGACAGTTAAAGTTTTGTTTTTGTTTGATTTGAGGTTTAACGTCCCCGTCAACACTGTAAAGGTCATTTTGGAGACGTTGCTTCCAATTTTGTGGGACTTTTACCCGACATTGAGATGAAATGACATCTCAAGCCCTGTCGCCCAATGAAACCAACAGGGTTTATTAGCATGGACGGTCCTCCTCGCACCGCGGTTCCTGGACAGGCTTAGATCCTCTAAGCGGTTTACCAGTACTAGTGTGCGGGCCGGATTCAGCTCTGCGTGGAAGCATCATGCAGCCCATATATTTCTTCAAGCCCCTATGGGTGGGGGCTTTGACAGTTAAAGTGCAAATCTTCAAACAGAACCTGATGCCAGCCCATCTTATAAACCCTTAACCTTCTGAATACATGTAAATTAATTCGCCACACCTGGAGATCTGGTGTGAGATCTTAGCCAGCTACCTGGAAGGGATCCACTTATGTGGATATTGCCTCTGTACCTGCATGTCAAAAAAAAATCCGGTGAATATGAATATGATGATGATGATATCCATTTCTGACCAGCAACCAATCAAATCACTTGATATAGTATGATCATTAAAATTCGCAAACTGGGTGGCAACAATGTAGATCCAGATCAGATGGTTTCTTCAGACAACCCTTACCTTTGATCAGTATCTAACCCGTTTGCAAAGATAAGGGTTGTCGTGTTCAGTGGATAAGGATTAATTGGGCCCCGCCAAGCGATTTTGGTACTTATCGCCTATGCGAGCAGCGAAGGTTCAGGCGAGCCTGCGCATCCGCGCAGTCTCGCCAGAACCTTCGCTGCTCGCTCATACAAGCAGTGAATCAAGAGGAACCTTCAGACAGAAAGCCATATCCCTGGCCCCTCTGAATGGTTGGGCATGCGCAGTTAAAATTTGTCATGACGGAATGCTCGAAGACACAAATTCGCTTGGCGGGGCTCAATTTCATGGGCAGTGTGGAGTAATCGGAGTTGGGGTATCTACCAAAATGCTAAATATAAACTGAATCATTCATTTGCTCTGGATTAAAATATGAGCTATTAGCCTTTCATATGCTTTGGATTAAAATATGAGCTATTAACAACTTAACCCAAAACTGTAAAATAAAAGTTCTTTGTTTGTGACATTGACTAGCATTCTAAATACAGTAAAATTCCGCTATTAAGACCACCTAAAATTAAGACTAATTCTGCTTTAAAAAGCTTATTGAGAAGGGTGCACTTAATCTGTCTTTATGTTTTCTGCACACAACATCCTCTGTTCAAGGACCACATTTGGGACTAATCAAAAGTGGTCTTTAAGACCATTTTTGAACAGTCCCAAAGGTGGTCTTAATATAGGAATTTTACTGTAAACTATAAACCAAATCCATCATATGGTTTGAAATTAGGTTGTGTTTTACGGCCCAGTCAACAGCTAAGGTCATGTCGGGTCGGTCAGTTACCTTCACTGTTCCTGGGCTGGCTTAGATCCTCTAAGTGGTTTACCAGTACTACTGGACAGTAAATGACAAAAGCTCATCACGAAAACACGCCTATATAATTCTGAACCCCACTTTTATATTGTAAAACTGGGGTTTATTGGGGTATACCTTATTTTTCTTATTTCTGCTCTGACATATAGATTGTGGGTACTCGTTACAACCGCATCGTTGAGGCGGTTCTAACTAGTAGCCACAATCTATATTTTGAGCAGAAATAAGAAAAGTATCATTGTTTTTCATCGTAAAATTGCCGTTTTTCGGCGGTATAATTTACAATGTATTTATATAGGCGTGTTTTCGTAATGCAGTGGGTCAAAGACCGAGCCCTCAAGCAACCGTCTTCCAAAAGATGGAGCATTGAAAAAAAGGAAAGACAGGATAGGGTAGAAGAAATATGGGATCTTGCATTAGAGTTCATGTATTATTGTATTTATTAAACGAGTTGTGGAAAAGGGATAAAATGCGAGGTTTTGCCGAGGATTCTATCCCTTTTCCTCAACGAGTTTAATAAATTCAATAATACATGAACATGAATGCAAGATTCTATTTATCAAATGACATTTAAAACGCATTTTATTCACAATTGTTTTACATAAATGCCAATATTCCACCATTAGCAAACGCGACGTCGTTAAGGACGTCGTACATGTAATGTTACGGGGCGTAACTACCTAATTTGTATATTTAATCCACTAGTGGATTATTAGAGATTATCACATGGGGTTTTGGTTATCTCCCGCAGTATCAACCCGAAACCCCATTATCAGCCCGAGAGCTTTAAAGTGATTCTTAAAGAAGGTAAATCGATTTTTACATGTAAATTTGAAGTATATTAACCGGGCACGATAACCTCTCCCAATGTAAAAATACATTACTTCGGGCTATCAGCCCGGGCGGGCAAAAACTGGTTATCAGGGGCAGTGTCCATAACCTTCGGTTTGTTCCGCTGTTATCGCATGGTTATGGATGTTAATACAGAAACAAGTATGTGATAACCTCTATTTATTACATGACGTTATCACATTCCCAGACGTTGCGTCTGATAAGAAAAAGAAACTAAATAAAACATCCACCATCCCACACCTGCTGCGAGCACAACAAGTCCTTGCTCTATTGAAGCCCAAAGAGAGCAGAATAACCTCCTGGCACTGATAATTACACAGCACCTTCACCCGGACCAGCCTCCCACCATATGATTGGGAAAACTTGTTCTTGAAACAGACAAGAGGACTATGATGGTCCTTAATCGCTCACCTGAGGTAAGAGATTTACATCCTTAATATTTAAGTTTGACAAGGTAGATGCTACGAGTTTTTTTCACGCTATTATCTGAACAATCTTCGTAGAGATTGAAGATTGAAGCAGACATCCTGGCCTCTAGAGGCTGTACATGGTTTTCAAAGAATTTTAACAAGTGACCTAGTTTCTGACCTGACATGATCAATATTGGAACTTGACCCAGATATCATCAAGACAAACATTCTGGTAAAGTTTCATGAAGATCGAAGTGAAATTGAAGTCTCTAGAGGGTGAACAAGGTTTTCAAGGAATCTGACCTAGTGACCTAGTTTTTTACCTAACATGGCCCATATTCGAACCTGACTCAGATAACATCAGGTTAAACGTTCTGGTAAAGTTTCATGAAGTTTGAAGCAAAACTACTGTCTCTAGAGGGTGGACAAGGATTTTAAGGAATTTGACCTAGTGACCTAGTTTTTACTTGATATGACCCATATTCGATCTTAACCCAGACATCATCAAGACAAACATTCTGGTAAAGTTTCATGAAGATTGAAGCAAAATTGTTGTCTCTAGAGGATGAACAAGGTAAATGTTGACGACGCACGTCACATGATGAATGATGCACAATGCACTTTCGACGGACAAAAGGTGATCACAAAATCTCACCTTGAGCTTTGCTCAGGTGAGCTAAAATGCAGGTCTCTAGAGTGTTAACAAGGATTTTCTATGATTCGACCTACTGATCTACTTTTTTAAACCCACATGATCCATATTCGAACTTGACCTAGATATTGTAGAGATGATCATTCTGAGCAACTTTCGATGATGATTGGACCAAAACTGTGGCCTCTAGAGTGTTAACATTTATTTTCTATGATTTGACATACTGACCTACTTTTTGATTCCATATGACCCATATTTGAAGATCCCACATGGCCCATATTTGAACTTGACCGAGATATTGTCAGGATGATCATTCTTAGCAATTTTTGAGGATGATTGGACCAAAACTGTGGCCTCTAGAGTGTTAACATTTTTTTCTATGATTTGACATACTGACCTACTTTTTGATTCCATATGACCCATATTTGAAGATCCAACATGGCCCACATTTGAACTTGACCGAGATATTGTAAGGATGATCATTCTTAGCAATTTTGAGATGATTGAACCAAAACTATAGCCTCTAGAGTGTAAACAAAGTTTATCAATGGTTTGAACTACTGAACTACTTTTTGATCCCACTTGACCCATATTCTAACTTCACCGAGATATTGTCAGGATGATCATTCTGAGCAAGTTTCAGGATGATTGGACCAAAACTGTGGCCTCTAGAGTCTAAACAAAGTTTTTCTATGATTTGACCTACTGACCTACTTTTTACCCGACATGACCCATATTCGTACATGGCCAAGGTATTGACAGGACAATCATTCTGAGCAAGTTTGAGGATAATTGGACCAAAACTGTGGCCTCTAGAGTCTCAACAATGTTTTTCTATGATTTGACCTACTGACCTACTAGTTGACCCGAAATATCCCGTATTCGAACTTGACCGAGATATTGTCAGGATGATCATTCTGAGCAAATTTGAGGATGATTGGACCAAAACTGTGGCCTCTAGAGCCTTAACAATATTTTTCTATGATTTGACCAACTGACCTACTTTTTGACTTCATATGACCCGTATTCAAACTTGGCCGAGATATTGTCAGAATGATCATTCTGAGCAAATCTGAGGATGATTGGACTAAAACTGTGGCCTCTAGAGCGTTAACAAGGTTTTTCTATGATTTGACCTGCTGACCTGCTTTCTGACCCGACATGACCCATATTCGAACTTCACCGAGATATTGTCACGATGATCAGTCTGAGCAAGTTTCAGGATGCTTGGACCAAAACTATGGCCACTAGAGTCTTAACAAGGTTTTTCTATGAATTGACCTACTGACCTTCTTTTTGACCCGACATGACCCATATTCGTACATGACCAAGATATTGATAGGATAATTATTCTGAGCAAGTTTCAGGATGATTGGACCCAAACTGTGGCCCCTAGAGTCTTAACAATGTTTTTCTATGATTTGACCTACTGAGCAACTTTTTGATCCGAAATATCCCGTATTCGAACTTGATCGAGATATTGTCAGGATGATCATTCTGAGCAAATTTGAGGATGATTGGACCAAAACTGAGGCCTCTAGAGTCTTAACAATGTTTTTCTATGATTTGACCTACTGACCTACTTTTGATCCAATATGACCTGTTTTCGAACTTGACCGAGATATTGTCAGGATGATCATTCTGAGCAAATTTGAGGATGATTGGACCAAAACTGTGGCCTCTAGAGCATTAACAAGGTTTTTCTATGATTTGACCTGCTGACCTACTTTTTGACCCGAAATGACCCATATTTGAACTTGACCGAGATATATTCAGGATGATCATTCTGAGCAAGTGTGAGGATGATTGGACCAAAACTTTGGCCTCTAGAGTGTTAACAAGGTTTTACTATGATTTGACCTACTGACCTACTTTTTGGCCCGAAATGACCCGTATTCGAACTTGACCGAGATATTGTCAGCACGATTATTCTGAGCAAATCTGAGGATGATTGGACCAAAACTGCGGCCTCTAGAGCCTTAACAAGGAGTTTTCTATGATTTGACCCACTGACCTATTTTTTGATCCGACATGACCCATATTCGAGCTTGACCGAGATATTGTCAGGATGATCATTCTGAGCAAGTTTCAGAATGGTTGGACCAAAACTGTGGTCTCTAGAGTCTTAACAAGGTTTTTCTATGATTTTACCGGCTGACCTACTTTTTGACTCGACATGACCCATATTCGAACTTGACCGAGATATTGTCAGGATGATCTTTCTGAGCAAGTTTCAGGATTATTGGACCAAAACCGTGGCCTCTAGAGTCTTAACAAGGTTTTTCTATGATTTGACCTACTGACCTACATTTTGACCTGACATAGCCCATATTCGAACTTGACCCAGATGTCATTAAGACATTCTGGTAAAGTAGAAGTAAAACAAAGATCAGGAATCGAAACAATTAACTTACTCCACCAATCAAAGACACCAAAGGGAAAGAAACACAAACATGAAGCGACCAGACCATAATGGAAACCTAAACAAAGGAAGGCCATAAGGACAGTTACTTTCCCACAAAATGGCCAAATGGCCATCCAAAATAAAAAGACATAAGTGATACACACAGTAACAAACAACAGCATAAAGTAACCGCCACAGAAGAAACGCCTTGGAACGGTAAGTGGAAAGAATTCAACTGGGGGCGGGGGGTTAAATCGATTTTACATGGCCATAATCCTCGCCCTTACCTCTGTCGCGGTATACACTAATTTTGTTTAGTCCGCATGAAGGCTTCCTAACTCATCAGTGTAACATCTCCGAGAACATACAAATAAAAAACCTAAAGAGATGAAACAAGGTTGAGGAATCGACAGCATACAACAACAGAATCGCTGGAGAAAAAGAAAACCAACAGTTAGGCTCCGAGGGGTCCGACCAAAGACGGAGCATCAGGCACCAACCAACATAAAGAATACTAAAATGAAATAAAATTCCATTTATGTTTTTACGCTGGATATCCTTCAAATCCCTCCAGACTTTCATATATTTTGATAATTTAGGAAGGTTTTCTCGATTTGATCTGTAAAATGTATGTTGTGTGTACTCATTAGAATCGCTTCAATGAGGCGATTCTTATGAGTACGCATATTATAAGTTTATTTAACAGTCGATTGTGAAGATATTTAAGTGATCCCCATTACGCTTCATGACCTGAAACTATGATTAAACCTCAATAGACCGGTTCGAACTACTCCTATTTCAAATAAATGTTCATGGTCCCAAAGGTGGTCGGATTATCTGAGTTCAACTGTATATGTGACAAATAATTTAAAAAGTTCGTTACCTTGACTTGAAATGTACGTTACCGGATACTTATCATGCTTGATACGATATACATTCAGTTTAATACTATTCATGATGGCAAATATTTGAGGTTGAAGAATGTCTTGTATAAAGACATGCAGGTGTTTGAATATTGAAGAAGTATGTGCATTATATATGAATGGGATAAACAGGCTGTTTGTTCAGATACCAAGTCATCATAACGTGTCGATTCGATATCACTGTTTAACAAATTGCAATTGATGAACAGGTACTTATGATAGTTTTAAACACTATTGTTTTGAGTTTACAATGACTTTATTTATTACCAGACAGAATTTGAATAAACAAAAAAGCATAGTCATGTTGACGTGTTCGTTACCTTTTGGTAACGAACATTTCTTAACTTTGTAAGCATTGTAAAACTGTTATCATACATATGACAAGGTAAACACATCTACCGTGTGAATTATTAATGTTGTTGATGGAGTATACATGATACATTTCCGAAAACCATGTTAAAATATATGCAATGAAAAACTAGCAATTATACCTGTATTTCTTGGACGGATCATGGTTTTCATCACACGAAATTGACCTCACCATAATCCTCCATCTTTGTTAGCATCTTTTATACTTTACCACCTATCTTAGTTACGTCATAGAATTATGTGGCGACAAAACCCTATTGACAGACCTATAATTAAGTAAGGTTTTCAAATTCGGTAACGTACACGTCAGTAACGGAATCTTACATTTTGTTGGAAATCATCGATATTCACTGTGCATACGTATCTGAAAAATATACCTTTGTTCTCACCCCACACCTACACGGTGTATCCAATAGATAAACCACACTGACGAACCAACTAATGTGCTCATAATATGTTTATTAGTGGTAACGAACATATCCTTTACAAGTTAATTCGCCCACTGCTTGGTTTGTTATCATTCATTGTGCCTGGATAGTTATTCAACACTCTTTAAACCTTAATATCAAAATCAGAACATTGTCATCACCATGTAAATATGTTTCTTATCAATTAGTATCTCCCGTATTCGAAATTATATTGCCTTCTATATGTCTGGTAACGAATATGTTTCTAAAATGGGCGAGTTTTCTTTTTCAAGAAAACGGATCGTTGTGTAATCAAAAAAGGTTTCATGTAGACAAAAGTTTTGTGATATTTTACTTGTTTTACACTTCCATTTCATAATATAGAAAGAAGTAGAGCGTATATCTGAGTGTCTTTTTAACAAACTAACAGAAGCTTAAGAATCGTAATCGGCGACAGTAACGAACACGTCAAAATCGTTCTTTAAGAACGTTTGTTTTCATGGTATTGACATTTGTGCAGAATTTTAAACTGTAATAGCTTAGGCCATGTAATTATTTATTTGTAGGCATTAACTAGATCTACCCAAAATATGTATATGTGAAAAAAGTAAGCAGCGACACGAATGCATCCGCTTATTGAGAATGCGTGATTAATCGTTGTCCGCCGACACTGTTAACGAACCAATCGACCAATTTAAAACGGAACTGATCAAGGTGCTAAAGAGATCATTAAAGATGTTTTACTTTGCAAAGAGCATAAAGATAAAGATAAAGAAGCTTTATTTAACGTCGCATATTCGAAACAAATAACATAAGCTCTGTAGAGCTTTTATTGCGACAAACAAAGTATCCTCTAACAAATACTTACCTGCCTTCATTTATCTTCCTAGGACTTCCCCTGATAATGCGAGCGTCAGCCAAGGGAGCTCCTAGTACCATTTTTCACGCCTTTGGTATGGCGCGGCCAGGGATCGAACCCGGGGCATCCCATTCCCGAAGCATGTATTTCTCTCTCTCTCTCTCTCTCTCTTCTTATGTCTGTATGGTGTCGGGACAACTCGGCACATAGCAAACTCGGCACATAGCCAACTCGGCACATAACCAACTCGGCCCCTACAAACTCGGCACATAGCAAACGCGGCCCACAATAGTTATAATGCTTATTAAGCTGTACATTAATACTCTATTTGCCTGTTTTATTATTATTATTATTATTATTTTATAATAATTATATATATATTTATTAAATAAAAAAAATTTTCTAGATTATTGTTTTTGCATTTTTTTTAAAAAATCATCTAAATCAATAATCTCTGAATATGACTTAATTGCTACACTAATTATCTGATTAATCAGGCGATGACTAAAGCTGTGAACATGATATTTGGGACTCATTACCACACACTGATATGAATACGTCTTTTCTTATTTCTGCTCTATAACATAGACCGTTTGTATTCATTTTCAAAGGTGTGCTAACATAAGCAAAGTTCTCATGGTATCTGTATGTCTGTGCTAAGGGTATACATGAAACTTGTTATTTCTGCTCTAAACGATCCAGCACACGTGATTTTGGTACTTATCACATATGCACACAGCGAATGCTCAGGCGCGACTGCATTACGATAACACACCCATACGTCCCTAGTGCATTTTTTCACATCCCCAAAACGGCTAATTTTCTGGTGAAAATCAGTGATATTTTTCCTTTTTTTCAGTAGGTTGTGGGTGCTTGTTAGGACCGCCTCATTGAGGCGGTTCTAACGAGTACCCACAACCTATGTCTTTTTTTTTTTTTTTTTAAGATTTATTCGCTGGTAAATTTAAGAAACAACTTAAATATGTGAAACTTAAATTGTTGAAATTTTATTGAAAAAAAATAAATCTTCACTTTTTTTAATAAAGATCTACTCCATTAAATATTGATGTTTGGTCCCTATTTAGTTGGTCCCTATTTCACAGGTAACTTTAATTTGATTGTTTGTTTGGTTATTTAATTATCATTACCAAGTGAACAATAGATAATTGACCCAAACAGCTAATTATGTGCCGAGTTTGTATAGGCCGAGTTTGTCATGTGCCGAGTTTGCTATGTGCCGAGTTTGTTATGTGCCGAGTTTGTCATGTGCCGAGTTTGCTATGTGCCGAGTTGTCCCACAACCGTCTGTATTAACTCCCAGGATTGGGACACCTTTCTCTCTCTCTCTCTCTCTCTCTCTCTCTCTCTCTCTCTGACAAGGGAATATGGTTAAGGGGCGAAACGATTAGGGTCCAAAAGGGTGGGCGAAACTACCAGGGGGGAAACGACAGGGAGGAAATTGGGGGCCAAACGTTCCACCGTTTTGACTGGTTTCCTAAAACTACATTTCAGAGCAGGCAATTTCGCGGAAATAAAAAGAAAACCATTCTGACCATTCCCGCCATGTTTGCAGTGTAAGCAAAAATACAAACTGCAACATGTCTGACCATCACGATTTGCCTTTTAAAGCAGAATATGCTAAAAGTAGCAGGGCTTCCTGCAAAGCTTGTAAGGGAAACATCTCTCAAGATTCCCTTCGGCTTGCTGTCATGGCTCAGGTATGGAAAATGGTGGAAAACAAGGAATAGCTTGTTTTCACGATGATTCTTACTCCACCCACACCTAGCTGAATAATAAAAAACAACAACCAAATAAGCTACTCTTTCCTTTCTCACAGAAATTTCCTGGTGAATTAATGTCATTTGACATGTTGCTGGAAATAAGTTGGGCAAACCCACAGGCATGTTATGAAGGGTAGCCTACAGTAAAACCGATATTAGACATTGTTATACAGTGCTGTAGGCTAATTCTGCGCACGTAAGACTTTGAGCTTTTGTTTCATCCATTCCAGGGATCCAAAACATATGTTGCAGCACTTTGCTATACAGTTGTCTTAGCTTGATAAAAGACAGTAGCAACCATTAATTTTTCTGGTGCAGTTATGTTGTGGTCTCTCTTTAAAAAGACACCCCCATGTTAAGACGCCATCAATTTTGTCTGCTAATTCCGCGCACCCGAACAATAAAATCCAGTCAAGATACAATACTTTAGACATGGAAAAATGTTTTGTCGTTATACTCGATTTGTCATGTGTTTATTAAAAGATGATGGTCCAGTTGGTTGAAAAAAATAGATTTCTGTAAAAAAAAATTCAAAATAAAGTAAGGGCCTATGGCGCTCATTAAGCCTGATTCAGGTAAAAACAAAAAATGCATTTCTTTCGCCCAGTTTACAGCCCAAGTCTCATCCAAAATGATATTTGAAGCTTTGTTTTGATACCTGTCAAAGAAAAATGAAAACATTTAATCTGGTTCATTTAATTTTGAAATAATCCCAATGCGCCGAATTGGCAGATGCGCAGAATTAGCCTACATGACTGTAAGTGACAGTGTAACAAGTTTCAAGACCAAATTAGACAAATCCTGGAGTCATAAGAGATTCAATACAGAGAACATATATTAAGACAATAAGGACAACCGGAACCGGAAAAAGTAACCATATAGGAGGAGCATTCCGTATTCCGTATTTAAGCCATAAGGCCATATAAGCCAATACTGGCTTCCATCGCTCCGAAAACCAGAAGATAAGATAAGATAAGACATCAGTTGTCAGTTTGGTATTGTCAATATGGGTGCATACTGTAATATTATGCACTGATATATGATGCAGTGATAATAACTTATTATTTATGAAGAACGACAATGTGTTCTAACTATTATTTAATAAGACGACTGTCTCTAGCATATAACAAACATGATCATAGCTACAAGAGAAGTGTGGTATTTTAGAGGCTGAAAGTAGTTATATTCAGTGAGGTATACAGTGGGGATTGTCATCAGTTTACTATGAGGATTGACTAATAATGTAACATCTCCCTTCTTTAAAAGAACAAAGATTTAAACTCAATTAAACACCTTGAAAATCTGACATATCAAACTTTAAGTCCCCAACTAGCACAAGAAAGTTCAGCCAGTTCAGTGAAACATTGATATTTGCAAGGCAGACACTTTTTCACCAGTCTGAGTAGCTGTATTTTAAAATAATTGGTAAACCTATGATGCTGTTGTTCTAACAGTTTTCACACACACTTATATGACAACTTGTTGACAAAGTCAAATTGATTTTCAGCAACATGAGATGAAATATATTCCAGAATAGGGAGAACTATTTATGTTTCCATTAAAATGTCAGGATTTATACCTCACATATGTTTTTAACATTATTCTGTGTCATAGTTCACATAGATTCAATTATTTTTGGCTTCACAGTACGACCAAAGCGTGTAATATATGGCGTCATGTCATTCTCCCTTGGTGGTATAACTGAATCACCATTATTATTTCGTGTGAAACTGCTTGTTTTCCAAATTTGAGGCTCCTGAAGGGATTTTCCCTTTTCTTCATTTCTAACTGAGGGCTGATCAGAAAGTGAATGATCAAGTGTAGATTCAAAATTTGCTTGATAATTTGGAATTTTTTCCTTGGATTTCAGAAGATGACGTCTATTGCGTCGATAAACAGCACCGTCTGGTGTCTTAACGGAATACGACCTACCATTGTGTTTTTCCATTACGACAGCTGGTTTCCATGTTTTGTCATTTTGCTGAATTCTAGCAGTGTCTCCTATACTGAGTGAAGTCTGTGTTTTAGAACCTTGATCAAAATATTTCTTTTGCTGTTGTTTAGCACTTTGAATGTTTTCTTTGATTTGTTCGATAGGGGGTGTTTTGGGTAACAGCTGATCAAGGGTGACTGGTAATACAGATCTCAACTTTCTCCCCATGAGTAACTGACTAGGAGAAAATCCAAGTTTTGTGGGAGTTGTGCGGTACTCTAGTATGCCCAAATATGGATCTTTTCCTGCTGATTTTGCCTTAGCGAATATTCTCTTACAAATGCCCACCATTTTTTCAACCAACCCATTGGACTGACTGTGTTTTGGGGACATTTTTGTCAAAGAAAAATCCCAATCTTTGGCGAATTCTAAGAATTCTTCCGAGCAAAATTGTGGTGCATTATCGGAGAAAAAGTTCATAGGAATGCCATTTCTGGCGAAGGTACTTTTTAACTTGGCAATGATTGTACTGGTTTTCATGCTGGGAAGTTTCTGTACTTCAAAATATTTACTGTAGTAGTCTACAGTAATGAGGAAATTCTTGTCATCCCAAGTAAATATGTCAGAGGCGATGTTCTGCCATGGGTAATCTGGGACCTTGTGGGGTATAAGAGGTTCTTTGGGATTCGAACTTCTTCGTTCAAGACAGATAGGACAGCTTAATACCATTTCGGTGATTTCGGCTGAAATTTTGGGCCAAAACATGACGTCTCGTGCTCTGCGGAGAGTTTTGTCGCAGCCAAAATGTCCTTGGTGTAATATTTCGAGCATCTTCGGTCTTAAAGCACTCGGAATTACTATTTTCTGGCCCTTCAAAATTAAGCCGTCGACAACTGTCAATTCGTCGCGAAAGTTCCAGCAATCTAGTACCTGCTCAGGACAAAGATGTCTCTCGACAGGCCAACCTTGTAGAATAATCTGTTTTAGCTGATCCATTTGTGGATCCTGCTCAGTGTGTGTCTTAATCTCTTTCATTTTGCGATCACTGATTGGTAGACTCGACAACACTGTGTGGACATGTAAGCAAGTTCTGGGTATGTATCTGACACATATCTACGCGAGAGCGTGTCGGCGACAGGTATCTTTTTTCCACTCACGAAATTGATCTCTATGTCATACCGCTGTAATTGTAAAAGCATGCGTTGCAGTCTCGGTGGGGCTGCATGAAGGGGCTTTTTCATGATAGATACGATAGGTAAATGGTCAGTTTCTACGTTTACTTTGCGACCGTATATGTATTGTTCGAAGCGCTTACATCCGAACAAACATGCATATAGTTCTTTCTCTATCTGTGCATAGAGGGTTTCTGTGGGCGTAAGGGACTTGGACGCATATGCGATAGGCTTACCATCCTGCATAATGGTGGCACCTAGACCTGACTTTGACGCGTCACACTGTAACGTTAGTGGCTTCTTCGGGTCATAATATGCCAATACAGGGCCTGGGGTTTGAGTGATGATGTCCTTGACTTTCTGGAAGGCATCAGCCTGGGGCTTATCCCATGTAAACTCCACATCTTTTGTTAAAAGCTTACGAAGTGGACTTGAAAGTTCTGCCAAGTTTGGACAAAATTTGGAAAGATAGTTTATCATTCCCAAAAACGTTTCCAGTTCTGCTCTGTTTGTGGGAGGGTCCATATTGCTGACAGCGGAAACCTTATTTGGCGAAGGCTTGACCCCTTGGGCTGTCAAAATATGACCAAAGTATTCAACCTGCTGAACCCCGACTACAAGTTTGTCCTCATTAAATCTGATACCCTTTTCTAATGAACGTTTAATTACGTTGCGAAGGTTCTGATCGTGTTCATCACGCGTTCGCCCATAGACAAGGATGTCGTCAACAATAGCGACAACCCCCGGGAGGCCTTCTAGGCACTCGTCAATTTTTCTTTGGAACTCATCCTGGCTAAGTTTCAAACCGAAAGCAAGTCTAAGGTAACGGTACCTTCCGAACGGCGTATTGAACGTTGTTAAGAATGAGGATTCATTTGTCAGTTTAATAGCCCAATAACCGCTCCGAGCGTCTAACTTAGTGAAGTATTTCGCACCTGAGAGGTGAGGTAAGATATCCTCAAGCGTTCTCATGGGGTAATGCGGACGCAGAATGGCTTTGTTTAGATGCTGTGGGTCTAGGCATATTCGAAGTTTGCCTGTATGTTTATTTTCAACAGCGACCATTGAATTCACCCACTCAGTTGGCTCAGTAACCTTGGCAATAATGTTTTGTTTCAACATGCGATCAAGTTCCTGTTTTACTTTATCCCTCAAGGCCACAGGTATCCGTCTTGGCGGATTTACTATGGGAGAAATGGATGGATCAAGTTGAATTTTACATTCACCTGGAAATAAACCTACACCTTGAAATGCTTTAGCATACTGTGTCAAAACAGTAGCTTTCGTGAGATGAGTATTTTCTAAGGGTTGAGAGGCTTGTGTCTCACAGGATAACACTAACTTGATCAATTCCAGGTCAATACTAGACCTTAAACCAAGTATGGGAGAGGAACATGTCTCTACAATGTAGAAACAAAGGTCTTTCTTTCTGTTTTCTTTACCGGAAAGCACCAAAATACCGGAAAGCAAACCAAAATACCGGAAAGCACATATAAATACCAAAAAGCACTTTGTACTTGTTTTTTTTTTCTGCGGAGGAACATGTTAAAAATGAAATTTTGGCCTATTTATTAGATTTTTATTGATAATTTTACCTAAAAACTGAAATATGTATCCCCAATCCCCTAGGGTATTGTCAGAATGACATGCAAGTTTCAAGAATTACACGCTGCTATCTACCGTAAAAATTCGGCTATAAGACGAGAATTTTTCCCTCCAAAATGAGCCCAAAAAAACGACCCCGTCTTATAGCCGAGGTCATGGACTGCAGGCTTTTTTCCGGCAATGTCCGGCGAAGACCAGACATACGGAAAAAGCCGATCGGTGATTTATGAATTGATATAAATCGCCGCCCACAAACCACCGCTAGGATTTTTCTGCACGCGATCGGAAAATGACGTCATCCGACGCCATTACCCCCACACGTGTTTAATGTCATTGCATGTATCTCTTTCATAAAAAAAAATGTTTGGAACCGGTAAAAATATGTTTTCCCGATAGCTAAGCAGTTGTGAATAGAGGTGGATAGAAAATCAGTGCTTTGCACAGCTCCAGAATTATCCCCAGAAGCTCCGTGTCAATAACCAACAACAGTGTTCGACTTTTCCCGCCAACGTCTATTTGGCGCCAAAACATAACCATTCATGAGATCGTAGAAAAGTCCGATTTAATAATGCAAACATCTACCGTTAGATGTAGCTAATAGTCTGAGGAGCAATTAAATCAGTTTCACACTGATTGTGGATTAAATTTTATGACTGGAGGATAAACGCAAATTAGAGACATAACTTGACCATATTTTCACACCTTATCGACATGCACCGCAGGGTGGCAATTATACGACAGGGATTAACAATAGTGTCATACTTGAACCGTAATAAATACACAGATGGTTTGTCTCTGAATTGACAGCGATTTACTTACTGGGTTACTTTTACCGTATTTAAGGACTCAAAATGACTGGCGATTTTTTTCTTTTTTTTTTTTTTTGCACTTGTCCCGACCGAGCGTCATAAGGTTAAAGTGCACCTGCCCGGCGTGATTTCGGTCTTGTCCCGGACGGCCGGGAAATGGATTTGTCAGCCCCTGTCGTCTATTAAATAGAAGTTTGTGTAGCCTAAGCCAGCAAAGCATGTACCGGGCCGAGAGCGATACGACGTATCGGCCCGACGTTTGCCGCTATTTTGTGCTAGCTGGGGCGTTGGTTCTGAAACTGAATAGCTAGGTGTTGTGTTCCCCGATAAAAAAACCGTTCAGTTACTCATAAAAAAGCTGCAACAAATATTTCTAAATTTTGTGGCTGGAAATGAGGGGTAAGTAGAGGGGTTTTCTGACGAAAAAAGGCCGATTTCTCACATCTAAATAGCATCTGGCGGTAGCAGATAGGCCCCGACAGATATGGCAAAAATTTGACCCGTCTTATAAAAGAGTATAAGCAAAATCCCACTTTAGAATAACTGAAAAAGGGGTCCCGTCTTATAGCCGAATCGCCTTATAGCCGAATTTTTACGGTATATCTATCTTCATATACTGCAGCAACCGTTTGAGAGTGTTATGTGCAGTTTAAAGAACTTGGACCAGACCGTTCGGAATACATTCAGATTGGTTAAATAATGTCGTCTTGACGTTAGTTCAACATAGGGTGTCTATTCGGAGATCACCACCAAGTGACTATGTAAGGTTTACCAGGGTTTCCATTGCTGGAGCTGGGGTAGTGTCTTTGACTAAATACGGTGTTCAACAATTCACATGAAGATTTAGCTGTTTAGCGGGTGATGGGGGCTTTATAGCCCTTTCAAGATTTTCACATATATCGATCCCATCGTTTGAGTTGGCAAAAATGGGAGATCCAGGAGAAAATCGGGCATGACTTGTCTTTCACACATGTTTTTTGAGCGGGATGCGAACCACCAATTAAGCGAGTGGAACTCAGAGAAAAACCAAACAGAACTTGTCTCTTGCCACAAGTGAACTGAGTGTGTGTGTGTGTCGGGGGGGGGTACCACAGCGATGGGCGACCTTTTGAGGAAGAGTCAGGGCTCCTAACCACTAGGCCACCGAGACACGTTGAAAATATTTGAATAGGTACAATGCAATGACAATGGCATGTTAAAGTGATGTTACATGCATTATAGAATCAGTATTCATCTTTATTATAATGGAAAATACAGAGAAAAAAAATCAAATTTTATCAAGTGTTTTATTCGTTTGCAAAGATAGTTCTTTGAATAAAGTATAAAAATCAGGAAGAAGGAACAACATACTTACAAATATCACAAGTTATAAGTCCAGAGAGCAACCATAATTGTTCCAGATATGTTACATATTGCATTTAAATACAATGTTTTCCTGTATATATAAGTGCTTTTTGGTATTTATATGTGCTTTCCGGTATTTTGGTTTGCTTTCCGGTATTTTGGTGCTTTCCAGTAAATGTATGCACCGTGTCAATATTATTGTAAATAAAGTTTATTTTTAAATTTATCTACGCAATTATATGTTATTTTTGGATGATCTAATTTTATTTTTGGTGACTCCCTATTAATGTGATGGTATCAGGCTAAAAAATACCATACCTGCACTGTATCGACGCTAGCCAAGTGGTAAAGTCACGGGCCTGTAGAGCTGAAGTATGCGGGTTCGAATCTCGCTGGGGATGTTTTTTCTTTAACATTTTTTTTCGCTACTCTGACAGCAGAAGAGACATTGTCAGCTGAGGAGAATCAAATTTCAAATAGCGAAGTTTTTTGGTTCTGGCAAGTGCAGTTTTGTGACTAACAATCGATAAACGTTAAAATAATGCATGATCAACATGAATTAAATTATAAATTTCCAATCAATGTTAATTTCATGTCATGTTATTGGTGTGCCTATTCTTTACTTTCACATGTCACATATAGGGTCTAGGCCAATCAGATTACATTGTATCAAATTATGGCATCTTGTATTTCAATTCTCTTGTACATGCAACGCTGACCCAAGGCTGATCTAACGTTCTTTGCCTTGCGAGAAACGTATTATTGTTAATGTATATTTACTACACCTGATTTAAGCACATTTGAGCACTGGGTGAAGTATGGTCGTTCTCTTTAAATGTATAATATGTATTGTTAAATTAACCGCTGAAGCAATGAGGAAATGTTGTCCTTGTCAGGGCTTTAAAAGAAGTCAGTTTGGCTTAACGCAATAACTGTCGCATCGCAATTTCATATTCCTATTGTTAAAAGCATCCGTGGTGTAGTGGTTATGCTATTTGCCTTGCAAACCAGGAGTTTCAGGATCGATCCTGGGTTTCGCCAGACTTTCGGACGAGTCTTTAAAACGAGGTCACGTCTCCGTATAACCTTAGCTGTTGGTGAGACGCAACTCACAAACACTCACACATTCCTATTGTCACCACCGCCATTGGTGAAATGTGCCAATGGTATTGCTGGTAAACACTAACTCTCTACATACTTGTTTAAACTCGCACTACAGAATTGCTTACCAAATGTTTGCATTTGTTTTTGTTTTTTCCTTATTATTATTTTTATTATTATTATTATTATTATCATGTTTTTTTTTATTATTACTTATTTATCCCTTTTTATATGTATTTTTATTATACCCCCGACATACGAAGTATGTCAGGGGGTATATAGTTTTCGTCTTTCCGTCCGTTCTTAAGTTCGTTCGTTCATTAGTTAGTTAGTTAGTTCGTTCGTACTTCCGTCCGTCCCGCCGTTCGTCAACCTTTACGTCAAAGTTTTGCGTTAAACCTTTTTGATAGCTCATATATCTGTAACCACATGTTAAATTCTCTTCATATTTGGTAAAGGATATCTCTATAGCATTACCTTTCATATGGAATAACTAAGCCCCTGGGTGGTCTGTCTGTCTGTCCGTCTGTCTGTTCATCTACTTTTATGTCAAAGTTTTGTGTTAAACCTTTTTGATTGCTCATATCTCTGTAACCACATGTTAGATTCTCTTCATATTTGGTAAAGGATATCTCTATAGCATTACCTTTCATATGGAATATCCAAGCCCCTGGGTCAAGCCCCTGGGTGGGCTGTCCGTCCGTTTGTCAACTTTTACGTCAAAGTTTTGTGTTAAACCTTTTTGATTGCTAATATCTCTGTCACCACATGTTGGATTCTCCTCATATTTGGAACAGGATATCTCTATAGCATTACCTTTCATAGGGAATATATAAGCCCCTGGGTCAAGCCCCTGGGTGGGCTGTCTGTCCGTTTGTCAACTTTTACGTCAAAGTTTTGTGTTAAACCTTTTTGATTGCTAATATCTCTGTCACCACATGTTGGATTCTCCTCATATTTGGAACAGGATATCTCTATAGCATTACCTTTCATAGGGAATATATAAGCCCCTGGGTCAAGCCCCTGGGTGGGCTGTCCGTCAGTTTGTCAACTTTTATGTCGAAGTTTTGTGTTAAACCCTTTTGATTGCTTATATCTCTGTAACCTAATGTTAGATTCTCTTCATATTTGGTACAGAATATGAAATATCTAAGCTCCTGTATCAAGCCCCCGGGTGGGGCTATGGGTCAATAATAAGGACTTACACATTTTGATGACGTCCAAGTTTTGTGTTAACTGTTTAGGTTTAAACAATATTTATTAGAATAATGTCACATGTATACATCACATAATAGTATATGGTACAGGATTTGATAACTGTTTTCATTATACTCCTTGCATAGAAAGTTTATCAAAGGTTATAGTTTTTGTCTTTCCATCTGTTCATTATTAGTTACTTTGTTGTTTCTTTATGCTGTGACCCTTGTCAGATTTGTCAGTTTATACATGTATATTGATCGCCCCCGCCCATAGGGGCTTGAAGAAATATATGGGCTGCACGATGCTTCCACGCAGAGCTGAATCTGGCCCGCACACTAGTACTGGTAAATCGCTTAGAGGATCTAAGCCTGTCCAGGAACCGCGGTGCGAGGCGGACCGTCCATGCTAATAAACCCTATTGGTTTCATTGGGCGACAGGGCTTGAGATGTTATTTCATCTCAATGTCGGGTAAAAGTCCCACAAAATTGGAAGCAACGTCTCCAAAATGACCTTTACAGTGTTGACGGGGACGTTAAACCTCAAATCAAACAAACAAAATACATGTATATTGGTCCTTGTGATCTTAGAAACAACAGCGACTAGAACTGTTAAATTTTGCATAATATTTTCTCTTGAAATGCAGACTATAATAAATGCAAGTAGTAATAAAAAATGCATTGCTTTAATTCAGCAAATGTTCTATGACAGCCTATTCTATGTTTGTTGTTTCCAGTTGAAATTGTTACAAATTGCAACAAACTTTGAATTTTTATTATTCAGCAAAGACAAGCAGTTTCATCTTTGGATATGATAAATTATACTATATTTGTTGAAATGCAATAGTTATTCTCAGTGGACTAAATGGAAAGTTTATATGGAAAGGTTCAATGCTACAAACAAATTTTCATTTCCACTAAAAGGGGATGGCACTGGTCGGGGGTATACGTGCCCCACTGGGCACTTTCTCTAGTTTATTTTTTTTTTTTTATTTTTTAGATAATATATTTGTAAGATTTTTTTTTTTCTTAACATAAGTTCCTGTTCCTGACTCTCAGACTCCTGTTTTGCATTTCGTTTCGGCAAGAGGGAGTCAAGGAGACATGGACAGATGTTGTTGTATCTTGACCGATGTCATTGACTGGTCTTATTCTGATGAATGGGGCCAGATTTACATCGGTCTTGAAGAATCCTTAGAGTTCTAGGTAATATTAGTACAGAAAAAAAAAATATGTCTTTTATTTCTATTATTTTTAGCTCGTCTGTTTTTTGAAAAAAAAATTTCGAGCTATTGTCATCACTCCGGCGTCTGCGTTGTCGTCCTGCGTCGTTCCAAAAAAACTTAACCTTGGCTATAACTTAAAAAGTATTAGACCTAGCCTCATGAAACTTCATACACACACTCATCATCACAAGAGCTACATTTTGACCAAGGACCATAACAACATTGTTGATTTTGGCTGAATTATCTCCCCCTTTCCAATTTTTTTCTGAAACACATTTTTTGCTCTCATTTTAATACTATTCACAACAGAGCCTTCAAACTTCACATGAATGTTCCTTGGGACAAGACCTTTAAGTGATACCACACTTTTTGATCTGTGACCTTGACCTTTGAACTTTGATCTATTTTTCGAAAATTTAACCGAAAACCTTAACCTTGACCCATGAAACTTCATACACACACTCATCATCACAAGAGCTACATTTTGACCAAGGACCATTACAACATTGTTGATTTTGGCTGAATTATCTCCCCTTTTCCAATTTTTTTCTGAATCACATTTATTGCTCTCATTTTAATACTATTCACAACAGAGCCTTCAAACTTCACATGAATGTTCCTTGGGACAAGACTTTTTCAGTGATACCACACTTTTTGATCTGTGACCTTGACCTTTGAACTTTGATCTATTTTTCGAAAATTTAACCGAAAACCTTAACCTTGACCATATTTCCAAAAGTATTTGGCCTACCTTCATGAAACTTCATACACATACTCACCATCACAAGAGCTACATTCCCTACAAGTTTTATAACTCCATCTTGCAATTTGATTGAATTATCTCCCCTTTTCTCTCCGTTTTTTATGCCCCCTGCCATTCGAAGAATGGTGGAAAGGGCATATAGCGTTGCCCCTGTCCGTTCGTCCGTGCGTCCGTCCGTCCGGGCCAACATATAAGTGTTAGGGGTTATATTTTGTCCAACCTTATGGGTTTATTCCGTTAAGTTAACACTATAAACTCATAAACCTTACTGCTTAGGGGCTATTTTTCGGCTTAGGAGCTTAATTTCTCTATGGGAGTTTATAATGGGAAAAGCCCATAAACCGGATTTGTTAGAATGTCTGTTCTTACAAAATGGGTTTATGTGGCTTCTTTTAGGTACAGAAGGGTTTTGTGTGACAAAATGGGTTTGTGTGGCTAGCCTCACAAACCCATTTTTCTGTTAGTACAGAGGGGTTCAGGGGGACTAGCAAAATCAAATAAAAAAAAGACACATAAATTTATGTCCATCACCTTGGACATCCTTGGACATGGATGTCCAGGATTATGAGGCTAAACTTTGAGATTATGGGGCTGAGCCACATAAATTTAACTGGCTGTCCTGGGGCTGAATGCTGCAGTAGGAAAAAGTCCCTCTATGTGAGGAGCTAGACCCATAAGATGTATCAGTGCGCTATAAAGAAAGTTCTGTTCTACCTTTAGAGGGCTAGATATCACAACCTCTGGTAGCCACATAAGTTTAGACAAAGATGGTTTCGTACAGACAGCCTTTATGTGGCTGATGTCCAAAGTTTGTGTGGCTAGCCACAATAGATGTACAGATTTGTGTGTCTTATAGCCACATAAACCGTTAGCCACATAAAAATTTTAGCCCCATAAAATATGGACAGGTGCAGCCACACAAACCCAAAATGTGGGTCCGTCCGTCCGAAACTTAAACGCAGTCAATAACTTCCTTATTTCTTGATGGATTTTAAAATTACTCGGCAGAAATGTTAACCATCATGAGACGACGTGTCATGTGCAAAACCCAGGTCCGTACCACCAAGGTCAAGGTCATACTTAGAGGTCAAAGGTCAAAAAAAGGGGTCCGAAACTTAAACGCAGTCAATAACTTTCTTATTTCTGGATGGATTTTGAAATTATTTTGGAGAAATGTTAACCATCATGAGTCGATGTGTCACCTGCAAAACCCAGGTCCGTACCTCCAAGGTCAAGGTCATACTGTGAGGTCAAAGGTCAAAAAAAAGGGTCCGAAACTTAAACGCAGTCAATAACTTTCTTATTTCTGGATGGATTTTGAAATTATTTTGTAGAAATGTTAACCATCATCAGTCGATGTGTCACATGCAAAATCCAGGTCCGTACCTCCAAGGTCAAGGTCATACTTGGAGGTCAAAGGTCAAAAAATGTGTCCGAAACTTAAACGCAGCCAATTACTTACTTATTTTTGGATGGATTTTGAAATAATTTTGAAGAAATGTTAACCATCATGAGACAATGTGTCACGTGCAAACCCAGATCCGTACCTCCAAGGTCATACTTGGAGGTCAAATGGCATAAAAAAGGGTCCAAAACTTAAACACTGTCAATAACTTTCTATGGATGAATATGAACATAGACATATTTTCGGGCGGGGGCATCCGTGTCCTATGGACGCATTTCTAGTTTTAAATTGTTTTTGTCTCTTATTTCAATACTATTCACAACAGAGCCTTCCAACTTCACATGAATGTTCCTTGGGACAAGACCTTTTCAGTCATACCACGCTTTTTGACATGTGACCTTGACCTTTGAACTTTGACCTATTTTTCGAAAAATTAACCAAAAAACTTAACCTTGACCATATTTCCAAAAGTATTTGGCCTACCTTCATGAAACTTCATACACATACTCAGTGTCACCCTATGATCGTTTAGTTATAAACAACAAAAATGTTCATTTTGACTTCTTTTAATTTTCAATTTCTAATTTCCGTATTTTTGGGTTCCTAAAAGTGCCTCAGCTATACCAAAGTTAAAATAGTAAAAGTTGATCCTTCCCGATCGCCGCTCAAGCCGAGACTGCCGAACTCTTCTTGTGCGGCTTGTTTTATTGCTTCTCCGGTCCAAAGCTCAGAAGCAGAGACTTCTCATTGGACCAGAGCATATTTTAGCCATCCCACGTCAGAGTTCAAGCCCAGTCAGGCACATGACCATGGTTATGAAACATCCCGGTCAGTAATTGTAACGACGAGTTATTCAGCGGTCAGTTTCCCAAATATAGATACAGCTAAGTGTTTTGAACTGTCATTACAAGAGTAGTAGGACATCAAAGTCACGCTTGGTTCTTGGATGTTTGCATGACCCATGTCCTACCTGTACTAAGTATGACCAGGTAAGCCGAGGCCCAACCCCATATTACAACATACCCCCCATACTTAAATAGAAATGTTGCTCATGCTAATGCATCAGCCACATTTCTACATAGACACTACTATTTAATTTTCACAAATAATTAAATGTCAAAAATAGTGTTCATTCTTGGCCACCATATTCCTCAACCCTTACTTAATATTTTAAATAAGCGTAAACTTTGGATTAATTAACTAACAATTGATCAATTACACTTAATGAATGAATTAACACCTATTGAATGAAAAGGAAAACAACTTTGACCAAGAATCACTATAAAATTTTCCCGTCCACAGGAACACGCAGTCTCCGAGCTCCTTCCTCCAAAGTAACACATAGATCCTTTACATTGGTCGCCGATCTCTTCTAATCTGAAATGTACGTTGTCGATCGCCAGGTTGATCGCGACACCATAGGTTGACGGTCGCCAGGTTGACCATATGCGTTAATGTTGGATGTTGTATGTTTTAACCAACGGCAACAGACCTGACCACCCGGTTGGTCAGTGTAGAGTTCTGGTCGCCTCGGTTGACCAAGCGTCGGTGCAGTCTGATCACTCGCCTCGGTTGATCTCGCGTCGTGGAACGTTTAGTGTTTATAAATTCATTCTAGAATAGACAACATCTATATACATCATTCATCAACATACTGTACATGTTGATTAAAACAAACAGTACATAATATCCAGAGTTCATGATTCACATTACGTTTGCCTTTTCCTTTGGTACAGTCGTGAAGACCACTTGGGAATTCAATACAGGGAATTCCTTCTTGGCTACCGCCATTTCAATATCTTGGGCTGAGTCGTCGACCCTTTCTCGCCCTTCTGACAACAGCGACGACATACAAGTAGCAGCTTCGTCGTGGAAACGTCGGTTTTCTGTTTTGTCGTTGTTTGTGTCGTTGCCAGACATCATGGTTATTTGTTCTCGTTTTCTAGTTTTTGCTTTGTTTTGCAACAGTTTTGCGAGCAATGATTTTCTGCACTTGCAGTAAACAATCACTGACAAAACAAATACAACCGTAATACCAATGATAACAACCACATAACCCCATGTTGGAAATGCATTTGAGTTCATATCTTCAATTGGCCTAAGCTGATCTAAATGGCCAAGTAAGGAATCAAGAGGGAATTCCTCTAAGCTATCCAATTTCCTTGGTAGTTTCAAAGTAGAGTTTATATGAAAGTTTCTTTGTTTTATTTTATCCCAAACTTTGAACTCCGAGAAGTTATAGTGCTTTAACATTTCATTCACTGGACTGCTTACATTTTCAAGTGTATGCCTCTCATAATAACCGGTGAGTGTAAACGCCCTTGATGTAGCAATGCAATTCTTATGTAAGTTTAAGAATCCATAAGGTGGTGTTACAACAAATTTCTCTTGATTTGAGCCCTTATCATCGCATGCTATGTTAAAGGTCACTATCTGTTTGGTTACTATTAAATATACGTCCTTAGCCAGAAATTTAGCAGTTGGTAACCTTGAATGCTGTAGCCAAACATCACCATTTTGTTTGACACTCTCTTTATCTTCCATGAAATTGCTTATTATGCAACTTGTACCAATGTTAGTGTTTCTAATGGGTTCCTTTACATTACAAATTTTGAGAGTAGGATCACTGCACTGAAACGCATGATCCTCATCTAGTAAAATAAATTGTGTTTTCTCAGGATTGACAGCCAAATACGAAGCCTCAAGTTTATAATATGCTAAAAGTTCCTTCTTTTGTGCGCGCGGCGTACCTAGCAACGGTGCTGGCAATGAGATCGCGTGAAATAAATCAAAGTGCCGTGTAAATTCTATCAAAGGAATGTTGATCGTTATTATAACTCGATTATCCTGAAAAAGTGTCATGCACTTTAAGTACTGGAAGTACTCGAAGAGATGCGTCCGAGGGTCAAACGGTAACCCTATCGTTTTGGGTAAGCGTTCTTGAATACTCATCAATATGTTCCTTAGGTTTGCAGCAGTCACAGTACTTGGAGATAAGCGCTGCATGATTATCGACTGTACTTGAATTTGAAAGTGCAAGTAGAAGTACATTGACCTAGTTATTGCATTTTTTATCTCCTCAATTACTCGGGTTATCCTAGCAATTAGAATAACCATTTTCTCAAGCGTATTAATGTCTTGTTCAAGCTGATCTGAGATGTTTATGATGGTATCCTCTATGGAACCAATGCTGTCGATTATTTCGTTTATTTTTTGCCTATTTTCCTTGATCTCTAACCTGGTTACATTTAGGACTGAAATGGATTCCTGGAATGCATGTGCCAGGTCCAATTGATTCTGTGCTAATACGTTAATATTCCTCCGAATCTTTTCAACGTCTGTACTAGTTAAGACTCCGAAGAGACTGCTCATTACGTCGCCCACGAAATTGAAAATTCCACGTTTAGCACGTGCACCTACGTGTGATTCCCTTAATAATTTATACTCACTAAAGCTGAAGACAATATCATTGTGCATTTCCTGGATTACCCCAATTTCGCCCTTCAATCCCTCAAATACACTCCTGTAACCCCTGGTTGGTGACTGATGATGTTTTCTTATGACCTCATCAACAAGCTGAGATGCATTGTTAATGTTCTGAGATAACTTAACAAGGAAGCTTTCGTACACCCCAAGGTCTATCACAAAAGAAACTAGCCAACGCGACCTTGACATTGAGAATTGACCAATTTTGTGAAAGAAAACTGACTCGTGCATAAAAGACGCTGCCCTGCTTAAAATGCAAACAACCAATAATGCTGACAACTTCATCTTCTCTGCCTCTGACTGTCTGCAAAGACACACAAAGAACCTGACGTTACTACACAAGACCTAACTGACCTGAGAACTATAACCCCCCTCAAGGTAAGCCCAATCTCAGACACTGTATCCCAGTGCACATCATGTAAGATGTATCATAGTCTTAATCACAAGGTCTATTCAACAGTTTAAGATCAACCTCTTAAATATCGCTAATACCTCGCAATATTCGTTTCGCAACGAACTGTAAACCTTAACTACAATTGAGGATCCTCTATTTACTTAATATCTAGCTACCGTCATCCTGTGTTTACTCTGATAAGACCAGCCTTCGTGAGTCCTTCTCATAGGAATACGCTATTGAAACCCGAAGTTCCGCGTACCGAGTTCTTATTTCTGCCCACTGCTCGACTCTTATCTAATTAATTAATCCCTTATCTGTGCCTACGATACTTGTACCAATTTCAATAATTACAAGGCAATTAAACAAACACACTATTTACAATTCACTACACCTACACTGCGTAGGATTTTAATTGCTGAAGCCTTAGCAACTCATTAATCAAGTAAATTTGACATGGCATAAAGTAACCTTTTTACCTTCTGCCTTGTCCTGCTTCTGGTATGTTTACGTCTCGTGACGTTATCAACATCCATGTATTCTGCCCTAGAAGTTTCCTCTCCTTGGTTCCTTTCAAATTCACCAGTGGAGAAGTATTCTTCTGTGTCAGAACTATAATGATTTTGTTCCTGTTTCCCATTAGTGTCCATTGGAACAGGCTGTTCCCGTTCTGAACGTTCATCATAAGAAGAATCATTACTGTACTGCCTGCCCTTCCTATCACTGTCATCACTACCACTACTGCCACTACTGTTACCATCATCACTACTGTAACTGCCACTGCTTGCACTCTGTTTCCTTAACCTACGCTGCCTGGACATAATCCTTTTTGTCAACTCCAGTTTAGGAATGTCCTCCTCATCGGATGATCCTGACCTATGCTGCTTTTTCATCTGAACTAGTTTGTCTAGTGGTTTCTGTTCCACTGGTGATTCTATGTCAGATGAGGGAGGAGTAACGACATACCTAGCTCGCCTCAACTTTCTATTCCTTTCTTGCTATGTTATTTTCCACGAGTCTACTTAAGCATGCCTCAAATACCTTGCATGTGTATCTAGAATCTTTCCATCGAGCTGATTTCTTACCTTGAATGTAAAAGGGCTCTTCTGTTCTACTATACGGTAAAATCCTGAAGCGTAACTGTCCAGCTTTGATTTGCGTTTATGGTTCTTTACATAAACTGGATCACCTACCTCGAAGTGTCCATCTTGTGCGTTATCATCGAAACGCCTGGCACTCTTCTTTTTTGCCTCTCTCAAGTGTTTGTGAACTAACATGAAAGACTCATGTTGTTTCTCTAATGCATGTTTGTGTACCTCGTCTCCGGTGTAAACCTGACGACTTTGAAGTATGCTATCTATCGCTAACAATGGGTCGCGATTGTATAGCAAAAAGAATGGTGAGAACTTGGATGACTCATGCACTGACATGTTAATCGCTGCGACTGCAGAATTTAGGTAAAGATCCCAAATTTCTGGATTGTCTTTTATCTTCTTGCTCAACACATTCATCAAAGTTTGATGACTTCTTTCAGCCGTTCCGTTGGCCTGTGGTGAGTAGAAACTTGTAGTTATATGCTTGATGTTTAATGCAGCTAATGTTTCCTTCATCTGATTTGAAGTAAACGATTTGCCATTGTCACTGAGTAAGCATAGTATGTGACCATGTTGTGTGAGCACATTTTCGATGAGTATTGAGCAAACCATGTCGGATGTTTGATCCGGTGTTGCAAAACACATCATCCACCCACTATACAAGTCATGAAAGTGAAGTATGTATGCATTGTTTGATAGGGTCCTTGGTAGTGGTCCTACAAAATCAACTGCCACTTTAGCAAACGGAAATAATGGTATGTCCATTTCACCCATGGGAGGCTTCATGAACTTCCTATTCCGCTCTTGACATGTGATACACTTGGAAGTTATCTCGCTTATCCTTTTGTATAAGTTTGGGGCATAGTACTTACGTTTCATGCTGTCGTATACCTTGTCGATTCCTAGATGTGAGTTGTCATGGTAACCCTTTATCATAACATCAACAATGTGCTCTGGTAAGTAAAGCCTAAGCTTTGGTGACCCATCCACGTCAGAGATGAAATACAATATGTCCTGCATGACAATCAGACTCTTTTCTTGACTTTTGTTAAGCTTACCTGCTTCTAAGTTCTGTTTTAGCAAGGTGATGTTCTCATCTCGCTTTTGTTCTTCTCTCGTGTCCAGTTCTGTGATTTCTGGCTTCTCTCCAACATCTACTAATGGTGGTTCAAGATTGAGATACTTGCTAGTATCGATCTTACTTGTATCAATGTGATTTACCTGTAATGGCTCTTCCGCCACTTCCGGTTCCGGTATTTGTTCTGACGACTGCCCTTTCCTGACAACCTCCTCAGTACATTTTGCAGGGCGTCGACTCATCAGATCTGCGATCAGGTTTTCTTTACCCGGCAAATATTCCACGTCAATGTTATATGACGCGATGGTCAGTGCCCATGAATTAATTTTCCGGTTAAAATTACCTGAATCACTATTCAATATATAGCGAAGGGGCTGATGGTCTGTTCTAACTAATATCTGTGAACAACTAATCCACGAATGCAATTTCTACAAAGCATGGTGAATTGCCCAACACTTTCTCTACTGTGCTCCATCTACACTGCGTAGGACTAAGCTTGTGTGAAAGAAAGTACAGGGGTTTCTCATACACCTCTCCCTCTTCTTCAAACTCTTGCACTAAACACGCTCCAACTGCAGTATCACTAGCATCCGTATATAAAATAAAGCGTTTGGAAAGGTCTGGGTATGCCAACTGTGGGATAATTGTAAGTGACTCTTTCATGTACTCAAAAGCTTCTTGTGCTTCTTGTGTCCATTTAAATCTGGCGTATTTCTTTGTCAAAGCAACAATTGGTTCACTGATCTTTGCAAAGTTAGGGACAAAACGTCTGTAGTAGGAACATAACGCTACAAAGCTTCTACATTCCTTTACATTTGTGGGAGGGTCTAGTGTCCTAATTGCCTTGACCTTTTCAGGGTCAGGTTTGACCCCTGACGACGTCACAATAAAACCCAAATGATGAGATTCTGCTTTCATAAACTGAGATTTTTTTAATTTTAATTTCAATGAGTGTTTGCGGAGTCTTTTGAAAAGCAAATCAATATGTTTAAGATGTTCCTCTAATGAATTCGACCAGATAATTATATCATCCACGTAATGACAGCAGAAGTCATCCAACCCATCAAGCGCTAATTGCATCATTTCAACGAAATATGACGGAGAGTTACGTAATCCAAACGGAGCGCGGTTGAAAGAAAATTGACCTTTCAGGGTGGTGAAGCTGGTGTATTCCTTTGAAGAACTACTCAGAGGAACATTGAAAAAGCCGGAAGTGAGGTCAAAAGTAGATATATACTTGGCTCCCCCTAATTTTGTGAGAATTTCGTCAATGGAGGGTAACCTAACAACATATGGCTTTGTCACTGCATTAAGTTTTCTGAAATCTACACAAACACGCTTCTCTCCCGATTCTTTTTTGTTCACTACAACAACGCTAGAAGAAAACGGACTTCTAGAACGTGAAACTATCCCTGCAGCTAACCATTCTGACACAGTCTGATCAATTATCTTCTGATCCTCTACTGCTGCCCTATATGGTCTTATCTTAAATGGAGTTTTGTCTGTCAGTTCTATATCCATTGTGACCAATTTACTAGGGACAATGTCCATCTCACTAAAAGCAAAACAATCTAAGTTTCTCAAGACTAACTCCTCAACCACACCTCTATGCTGTGCTTCTGTATGAATTTGACTTAATATTTCCTCTCTACTTGGTTTCTGCCTGTCCTGACGGCGACCTAGACTATTTTGACTGCGACTATCATTACCTGTGTAATTTACTGCACTTATACGGACACTGTCTATCACCTCGATTTGACCCAGAATACGACCTTTCTTTAATCTTACCGTCCTATTATTGTGATTTACTATCTCTACAGGTAATTTATTGCTACTTGATAGCCTAACTACACTATCTTTAAATTCCAAACCTGGTTCATTCAGTACAGTACCGTTCTCAATTGATGATACTAAACATTCAACACCTTTCATAAATTGCTGACCTGGTCTGACCTTTGCATTTAACACATACGCCGTGTTCGGTCTCAAAGATATAGCTCTTACTGCCCTAATAACAACTGTACTGACATGTTTATCTGATAAAAGCGGAACGTAGACATCTTTAATTCTAATTAAACCTAGGTCAAAATATATGCGTACGCCATAGTCGGTCATCCAATCATCCCCAAATATGAGACACCTATTAATTCCTTCTACAACAAAAAAGTCGTGTGATAATTTCAAACCTTTGATTTCAAAATTCAAGTTTACTTTACCTAATGTTTTGAGAACCCCAGAATCTACTGATTGTAAATTTGCGTTACATTTCTTTAACACAGGTTTATTCTTTAGAGATTGATAAAATTTTGCAGACATTAAACAGCACTGACTACCTGTATCTAAAAGTGTCCTAATCCTTTGTTTTTGGATATTAACCATACATGAATTGGGATTCCCTGTTAAATTTACTTTGTAATTTCGAGTTGCTTTTGTCGAAACAACGGCTTCATTTTGTTTCGACCTTTTTAGTTTAAATTTTGTGGACATGCTTGCTGTTTGTGCGGACCACCGCATCCCCAACACCTTAATTCTTTTCTCTCCGCCCTGGCGTCCGTACGCCTGTCACCATTTTGTTGTCTACTGAAATTACGGTCGCGGTTGAAATTACCGCGGTAATGCCGATGTCGCGCGTGATCAATCTCCATGGGCTGCTCGTTACGTCGCCCTTGATTAATGTTGACTGGTTTGTTCAGTCGGTCCGGTCGTGCCTTATCTCGCGTGGCGCACCTATACATTATACCCTGTTCGCGTAAGGCAATTTGATATGCCTCCTCAAATGTGGCCGGGTTATTTCTTTCTACTTGTGCCCTAACATTCCCGTCAGATAGCCCGCTAAGAAAAATGCTCAGGAGCTGCGATTCTATGATAGGTACAATCGCATCATTCTTCTCCGGGTAGGCTTTCTCAGAGAGGCTGAGCAACCTTTCTGCGAAGAACTGCACGTCTTCGTCTTTTTTCTGTTTCGTATTAACGAGGCGCTCGAAGGCCTTTGGTCTGTCCAAAATTGGTGAAAATCTGCTCTGCAAATTTTCTTTTAAATGTGCCCATGTTTTGTCTCTGGCGTCTGACTCGAGATATCTTTTGATATAGTCCGAAACCAGACCCGTACTGGTTTGATAAGCTACCAGCTGCTTTTTTCTGTCGTTACAATTAAACAAAAATGAATGTTTCTCTATTTGTTTTATCCAGGTCTCAAACTCCTGCGGGTTGCCCTCGAAAACCTTTATATTGAAGGGAATCTTACCCTCGTTACTTTTACCCCCAGGGCTAGCAATATCCCCAAAGCTAAGGTCATCTAATGTGTGCGCAAGTCTGCTTGGCATTCTGTCATTATGTGATTATTTCTGTCTGTAGTTTGTACATTTTGCAATAAAATCTGGCTATTTTCACCAATAGCCTGAGCTAAGTTTTGTAGACTCTGTTCCGACATTTTGTTTAACTAATTATAATTATAAGTTTTACTGATTTCTTTTTGTTCAATTTGTTGTTGGTTTACTAAATGTGCATTCAAATGCCTCTGGTACTCCCTAATGACTTCTATGTCTTGTTTTATTTGAACAAGCAACTCCCTTAACTCATTGAATTTCTGGGTTGCAATTTGTTCCTTAATGGTTAATTTTCCGATTTCTTCTTCTAGGCTTGACATTTATTATTATATGTAGATCTATTTTAAAATTGTAATTTAATTAAGAAACCAACCGTCAACATAATAACTTCCACAGGGATGTGGTTTTGACAGATATTTATTATTTTTAATATGGAAGCTGCCTGTTTTCAAAATTCCGTTATGTAGATATTTATCTGTTTTAAATGTTCTTTTTCTTGGACGCACCACTGCAACCGAATTAACTGCTTTTGAATTTACTTCCCCAGAAGATCTTAAATTTCTAGCTTTATTCGATGCTCTTCCCTTAGCCCTATTTTGGGTCTTAACTTGGTTGTTTTCACCCGGTAAAATAGTCTCTGAGACAGAGAATAATTTTGAAATATTGGCCAAAAAATATAATAAAGCGAAACTAGTACTGAAGAACATTACCTTTCAGTCCAGTTTAAAGTTCATGATTTTTCTTGCTCCCCAGTCGTCGATTCCTCGCGTTGTGTTTTTTTTTCCAAGTCCTTTTTATCAATTATTTATTATAAAATAATAGATATCCGCTGTCACGGCTCCAAATTAAACAGTGTCACCCTATGATCGTTTAGTTATAAACAACAAAAATGTTCATTTTGACTTCTTTTAATTTTCAATTTCTAATTTCCGTATTTTTGGGTTCCTAAAAGTGCCTCAGCTATACCAAAGTTAAAATAGTAAAAGTTGATCCTTCCCGATCGCCGCTCAAGCCGAGACTGCCGAACTCTTCTCGTGCTGCTTGTTTTATTGCTTCTCCGGTCCAAAGCTCAGAAACAGAGACTTCTCATTGGACCAGAGCATATTTTAGCCATCCCACGTCAGAGTTCAAGCCCAGTCAGGCACATGACCATGGTTATGAAACATCCCGGTCAGTAATTGTAACGACGAGTTATTCAGCGGTCAGTTTCCCAAATATAGATACAGCTAAGTGTTTTGAACTGTCATTACAAGAGTAGTAGGACATCAAAGTCACGCTTGGTTCTTGGATGTTTGCATGACCCATGTCCTACCTGTACTAAGTATGACCAGGTAAGCCGAGGCCCAACCCCATATTACAACATCACCTACTCACCATCACAAGAGCTACATTCCCTACAAGTTTTATAACTCCATCTTGCAATTTGATTTGACTTAGAACTTTTGTTTTCTAAAAGAAACTGCAGACGAGCGTTGGCACCCGCTTGCGGTGCTCTTGTTTTTATTATTATTATTTGAATCTTTGAATTAGCTCTGTCTATTACTATGTGAACGCACGCTGTAATTGTAGTGTCGGACGATATTGCCCATACGGAATTGCGGTGGTGCCATTTCCCCGACTAAATTAAACATATTAGTCGCAAGGCGCTCGGTAGGCGCTGGGCCGACGTTGATTCGACGTCATGACGTTGAATCGAAAGTCGGGTCAATGTCGATTCAGCATTGTGTGCTTGCCAGGAATGTTTGCTAAGAATGTGAATTATTGGGCCTGTCCATGCAGTGCAGTTAGTACCTTTCGCCTGATTTAAGTATAGTAATTATGTTGGCCATGTCTGCATTGTTTGCTGGCTCCCGGCTTGCACATTGTCAGTGTTGGGGGAACGGGTAGCAATACCCACCCCCACCCCCTGACCTTTCAAGTCTTCGGACCGGGAATCGGCAGATTGTGCAAACAGGGTGAAAAAGTCCGTACTGTAGCCTCAGTAAACCATGAGTTACCTCGCTTTCATCATAAATAGAAATCATGCATGCTATTCCACCCCCCCCCCCCCCCCCCCACACACACACACACACACACACATATTCTTGCTAAGAAAGTGTTATTCTAAGTTTTACATGTAAATGCATATGCCACCCTGTCTCAATGTATTATACTTGTTAATATCCTCATATGTCTGTATAGACCTGAGTGTTAATAAAGTTCTGTTGTGTTCTGTACTTGCTGGTGTTTCTTTTTTATTTACTATTATATATCAAATGTGAAGTTAATCTTTAAAACTGTGCATGACATGTATTGAACTTTAAAATAAATAGATAACCATTCACGAAAAAATAATAATACAAAAATAATTAACAGAATTCTAACACAGCGCGCCTATAGAGGCAATGGAAAACAACTGTGTTTTATTCTACAACAAATCACAGCAAGGGAGAGCGTGACGAGTGACGTCATTAAAAACTGCAAATTTATGAAGTCACTAGTCGATTTCCTTGACGTTAGACGGTGCAACGTCATTTTCTCGCATCGAAAACGTTAGAATAGGATATAAAAGCATGTGTTTCAGTCGATAATTTTAGCGGGATTTCTCCTAACAATGGCGAAAAGTTGTGAGATTTTGAAGGAAACAAAAGCATTATTGCCGATTTTCAGCCTGTTAGAATCGAAATAGATCAGCTCTAGTTTGTGATTTGTTGAGTAATAAATCACAGTTTGTCGGTCAGTTGTAAGTAGACAAATCACAAGCGCGTAGGGCGCGTGATTTGTCTACTTTACAACTGACCTCCAAACTGTGATTTATTACTCAACAAATCACAGTTAGAGCTGATCTATTTCTTAATTGAAAATTAAAAATGAAATAATAAAAATGTTTATCATATGACGTCGCGTCTGAGAGTGTAATAACGCCATGCATTATTTTCGATAATCCACTATTTGTTTGATTTGAGGTTTAACGTCCCCGTCAACACTGTAAAGGTCATTTTTGAGACGTTGCTTCCAATTTTGTGGGACTTTTACCCGACATTGAGATGAAATGACATCTCAAGCCCTGTCGCCCAATGAAACCAATAGGGTTTATTAGCATGGACGGTCCGCCTCGCACCGCGGTTCCTGGACAGGCTTAGATCCTCTAAGTGGTTTACCAGTACTAGTGTGCGGGCCGGATTCAGCTCTGCGTGGAAGCATCATGCAGTCCATATATTTCTTCAAGCCCCTATGGGCGGGGGCTTAGAAAATCCACTAGTGGATTAAATATGCATATTAGCTAGATACGTTCCGTAACGTTACATGTACGACGTCCTTAACGGCGTCGCGTTTACTAATGGCGGAATATTGACATTTTTGTAAACAATCGTGAATAAAATGCGTTTTAAATGTCATATGATAAATAGAATCTTGCATTCGTGCTCATGTATTATTGAATTTATTAAACTCGTTGAGGAAAAGGGATAAAATGCTCGGCACAGCCTCGCATTTTATCCCGTTTCCTCAACTCGTTTAATAAATTCAATAATACATGAACACTCATGTAAGATCCTCTATAAATGCTTAAACTATTTTATAAAAAAATCATCAAGAAAAAAATAAATCATGCTTTTAATAGCTTTATGAATAAAGGTTGTCAGCGAGGATCGAACCTGCGACCCTCAGGAAAGTAAACCGGTCGTTTTGGGTGCTCCTCGATACTAGTTGCGCTACGCAACTGATTACATTGATACTGCAAAATTTAGTGCTTTTGTGTTAGACTATGACCCGTTACGTACCTGTGGAAAACACCGTTGTTTGTTATGATTTATAAATAGACGAGTATTTATCAACATTACAATCATAACACCGACATATTATGGCAGGGTACCTGTAGAAGTTGTTTTATTTATCTTCGGGTGCCCTAAGTTCGTTACCGCCTTAACTCCGTGACATCATCATTTTCTGTGCTATTCGACCTTGTTCTCATGTGACTTTCATATGCCGTTATTTTTAGCTGTCGACTAGAAGTTTTCCTGGACAAAGTTTTGTCAAGAATGGCTTTCATACAAATGAGTTAACATCCATATTTTATTGTTCTTTTGTAAGAAAGTCATTTTCACTATTCCCAAATTCATCATCTGGAAAAAAAAAAAAAAAAATATATTTTCAAATCTGCCTGCATGGTTTTCACGATATAAAGTGTGGATTATGGAGGTGTTCATTTCAGACTTAATTCACGAATATAACAAGGTCTAATTGGCCGAAACTAGCTAGTCTGGCCCAGAAAACTGCACACTCCATACATTTAACACTTAAAATGCCAAGAAAAATTACACCTGAAAATGTCATCTGCTATTTCGTCTGCTGATTTTCTTGCAAATTTTTTAAAATTATTTTTTTCATCCAGGAAAACAGTGCGGTCCCAGATCAGACTGCTAGTGGTGCAGTATGATCTGGGTCCACATTGTTTGCAAAAAAAAAAAGTTTTGAAGTAACCGGCAGACGACAAAGCAGAGGACAATTGTCTTGATTGGCGTCTTTAGGGTTAAGTTCTTTGGTGTATTCTTTGCCTCCGAAGGATAACACTTATAGAGCACTTTTAACACTTTTATTCCAATTTAGTCCCACAAAATTGGAAGCAACGCCTGCAAAATGACCTATACAGTGTTGATACGGACGTTAAACCTCAAACAAATGAAATGCTGGATCCTATTTTCTGGGAACAAATAAGATCTGACATCAGATAAGACCAAAAGATGCAGATAAAATGACAAACAGTGAAGACCCTGATTAGACCGAGAAGAAGCAGTCTGTACTGGGCCTGCACTGTTTGCCTAGACCAGGACTGTCCGAAATCTTAGGATCCATTTCAGTCAGTGTGAAAAAAACAATAAATGCCCAAGCCTCCGTGACCTATTTGGTTAGAGCGCTGACTCGCGAAGCCTCTCAATGCTGTGTTTCAAGTCTTGCTCACACCATATGTGGGCAGGACAGGTAGTTTTTCTCCGGGTCCTCCATTTCGCTCACAGGCCGGAAATAAGTCAAATAATCTTGAAAGGACCATAAAACCGAACAAAAAATGTACTGGACACCACAAAACGGACCTTCACCTCTGAACATGAAAAAAATTGTGAAATACGCAAAGAGATAATAGTTTCACCTGTCATATCATTCATTTACACGCATTTCGTTCACATTTGTTTGAAATTGATGTCGTCACAGGTATGCTGCACGATGATGTTAAAATTAGTGCCGTCTATTAATAGTTCATTATTGGATTTCGTATAAATGCTATGCAGGGATTTTCCTAGTGCAACTTTGGGGCCGGTAATCGGCCCCTATTTTTCCCAATTTAGAGACAGATATTCCTAAATTTTATAACAAATTTCCCAACTTCTGATGTTGTGCTACATTTTGATAAAGCTTTCATGAAAATTTAACCAAAATTGACAAAGTTACAGCTGATATAAATTCCCAACTATAAATATTAGCGAGCTGTTTTTCCCAAACCCAGCGGCCCCTGGACCCTGATTCTGAAGGGTAGGAAAATCCCTGCTGTGAGGGTGTCCCCACAGATACTTGGGGTCAGTAGAGCTGCCTTGCGGTTAGTAGAGCGGATGGTCCAAAACTGATCTCTTGGAATTTTTTTTCGTTATTTTTGCATTTTAGCATACTTGAACAACACCTTAATCCATACAAGTCCAGTAAATCATTCAAAAGTAATGATATTTTATGGAAAGGATAAAATTACGTAAAGATAAACAACTTTATCTCACTGTCAAGAGGTCGTTTTTGTTTTTTTGCGCCAAGCATGCGCTTTTTCCCGTGAAAAAAACACTAGCGTTCACGAGACAGTAAAATAGTCTGTTTTTATTACGCATACATCTACTTTAGGAGGATTTTCACACTTGTTGATTGAGTTTTATGATTGAGGGATATACCCAAATAAGAGACATAACTTGACCTTATTTTCTCACCTCGTCACACAAAACATTATGGTCTTATCGATATGACAGGCGGCCAGTAATTTTTTTAACCCCGCGTCCAGGACGCACAAATAGGACTGAGGACGCACAATCATAAAATATGTGCGTCCCTTGGACGCAAAAATTCATGGGCGAAAAATCCAACTTTAGTTTATGGCGGCTGTAAATATCAGCAGAAGTGATTAAATACTGCACTTTTACCCAACGAGTCACCTAAAATTCAATACAGGTACAATTTAATGATCCAACCACAAGACGAGGATCCCTTCCATCCAAAACCAGCCTGAACTTTCATACAAGCAAGTTCAATGCAAATTTCTGCACGTATCGGTAAATGACGCCATCCGATGCCAGCAACCCCACACGTGTTTAATGACATTGTTTTACTTTAATGGGGTGTATATCTTTCATAAAAAAAATTGTTTGGACCCGGTAAAAATATTTTCTCGATCGCGAAATGGTTGTGAATAGAGGTGGATAGAAAACAGCATTTTGCACAGCTCCCAATTATCCCCAGAAGCTCGAACAACAGCGTTCGACTTTTCTCGTCTAGCATCTGCTATTTGGCGCCAAAACATAACATTCACAAGATAGTAGACTAGTCCGTTTTTAATATGCTAGAGGGATAAACGCAAATTAGAGACAGTTCTCGGAAACGCCGAATCCGGCGTATTTTTACGCCTGCTTTTGCCTTCGTACGTGTAAAATTTCCTGCCGTGGATTTTTAATTACGCCATTTTTTTTTTCGCCCGACGCGTCCGTAATAGTTTGTAAAAATTACCTCAATTACAATCAAAAGATGACAGCAGGTGTCCAATTTATCTCCAAATTTAGCTGCCGCTTTCAGATCAAAAGTTTACCGTTAATCGTTGCCACCAGGCTTATTCAAGCATTACCTAGCTCGGACAGTCGTCTGTGGCATCTGATCTGGGCCTGCACTGTTGGTGTGTTGTTTTTTTTTTGGGGGGGGGGGGGTATTAGTGACAAACTGGATATAAATAAAAACAACAAACATTTATCATGTTTATTTTCTTTTTTTTTAATGAAAGTCAAAATTTTGAGTCATGTTTTTTTTACATCTTATTTCTTCAAATCCTGGTTATTTTGAAGAAACAAAATGGACTTGACTGGAAATTTTGGGAAATATTGTAAGAAGTACTAATAGGATGTAGTGAATGACCTGAACAGACTTGCCCTGTTGTAGTAGCCTGGTCACAGCCTGTACTACTGTTAACTGTTCACACTCAACTTAAACCATTATCCTGATGAATACATTAATTTAGCTGCAGTCCACTCTTAACTTTCAAAACCTAATGTAATTTATCCATTCAAATTGACAATCTGAGTGACATTGTACATGTAAATCCTGATTAGATGGAAGCCATCTGATCTGGATCTCCACTGCAAGAAAATAGTTTGTTATGTTAAGCAGGATAAGGCTTCAAGCACCAAAGTCTTTTGGAGTCTTACAGACACACTCTAGATACAGCCGTACGCATTTAGCCATAATTGACACACTTTTTTAGGTAAAACTCCAACTTTTCAAAATTTGACTCCAACTTTTCAGATTTGAATCCAACTTTTTCTATGGATGGATTCATAAACTCCTGTTTTAAAAATCCTAGTGAGAACTCTGAGAGAGATAACTTGACCATATTTTCACACCTTGTTCAAGTTGGCTTATCGATGAAATGAAAGACACGCACCACAGGACAATCATGTTAACTTGGCAATTATATGAAAGGGATTTACAATAGTGTCATAATTGAATCGTTATAAATACACAGAAGATTTGTCTCTGGATTGTCGACAAAGCCGGACATTGCAGCAATTATTGTGATTTACTTACTCTAGTTTACCGCATTTTAGGACTTAAAACACTGACAGTTGTAGACAATTTTTTTTAACTTGCTCGACCGGGCGTTGTTAGGTCAAAGTGCACCTGCCCGGCGCGATTTCGGACTTTCCCGGGCAACCGGCCCCGATAGCTCAGTTGGTAGAGTGTCCGCTCCGGGGAACGGGAGGTCTCGGGTTCGATCCCGGGCCGCGACATACCAAAGTCGTTAAAAATTGTACTAGCTGCTCCTCGCTTGGCACTCAGATTTACGGGGTAGAGCTAGGACTGGTCGATCCAGTGTCAGGATAATGTGACTGGGTGTGGTATCATGTAATGTGTCTGGGACATGATACTTCAGTGAGACAGCACTCTAAACGTGAGCATTGAGCTCCCTGTCGCAACCAGACACCGTCGTGATATGACTGAAAAATTGTTGAAAGCGACGTTAAACCAGAATTCACACACACACTTTCCCGGGCGACCGGGCAATGGATTTGTCAGTACCTGCTTAGATAGCTAGTGTCCCAATCAGGAGGAAACATTCGGGAATTTACCTCCATTGTGCATGAAGTAAATTTCACACATGTTGCGTTCTGGTGCGCATTTATCGAAAACAAAAGTATTAAACATTCCTCTGAAAAAGAATCTGAAAATAGACACAAAAACGTACACTTTAGCTGGATTTCTTCGGGCTAGTGAACAGATCACAAGATGATGATTGATTCTGTTCATTGTAAATAACAGATACTGAAGTTGAATTGGGTTTTTTTTTTCTTTGCTTCCCATTTTTTACCTCCAAATATTAGGACTCATACTTTCAGATTTAGGACGCACAGTTTTTTGGTTGAGTGAGTCCCAGGACTCTTAGTTGAAAATTTTTAAAAAAATCACTGGGCAGCGTGTGTTTGCAGTGGTTTTTATGAGTGGGGCCGGGGCCTTTAGAATTGGGAAAATTAGCGACATTTTGACTGAAATTGGGAAAAAATGTAATAATCATTTTGATGTGAATTTATTATTGGAACTGTTTTATCTCCAAGAAACGACCATGAAAATGAATTGACCTACCTGCAGATGCTGCAATTCATTTGTTTGATCAACTACAACAGGAAGCTGAAAACTTTGTGGCTAGAAGTTGCCTGCTTGTACATAAGTTATATCTTGTAGAACCCATTTGTTAAGTGATTGAGCCTGACAGTTTCAAGGAAATCTGCCTTAAAATGAGCAAATACATTTTATACTTGGCTTTATTCCATATTTTGCATGTCTAGTCCCAGTTTTACATGTAACACATTGGAAATGATGATGTTGACTACTGGTACCGTTAGAAAAAACGGCATGAATTCGGCAATTTCGGTTGAAATTTTGTGCAAGTATGAGTACAAATGTGTGTTTTTCTCTTTGAAATCCAAAAGAAGTTGATAAAAATACAAGTCAAAACTACTCAAGATTGCTCCAGTTGTTGACTTCAACAGTAGAAAATACTGCAATTTCATCAGTTTTCGTGGCTTTCGGAAAAGGACATTTTTCTGCCTTTTTTCAACTTCTGATTGGGGATTTTTTCAAGCCAATTGTGAAAAAATGATACTTTTTCCATTGGGAATGGGGCCGAATTTCGGCCCCAAATTATGCAGATCGGGAGCCCTGCAGTTTAATAGTAAAATAGTAACGTGAAGAATACGGTCAGCGTTTATAACACAATTCAGTTTACTAACACGGTGCGTTTACTAACACAAAGCCGCTTTATATTGCAAATTGGTAGAAATTTCACACTCTAAAAGACTAAAACTTACGAATTCATTTCGGAAGAGCGATATAAATGAACACACTTAAACATATTCCATTTTGAGATATTTGTATTGAATACCAAGTTCACATTTAATCAACCACGTCTCTGTTACCTTCAGCCAATTATTGGAAAAGCGATAAGATTGTGCATTTACACAAGAGTATTTATAACAAACAACAAAGGCGCTAATTATGGTCGCTGAAGTGTCAACAGCTGTCAGGTGCTAAAAACAGGTTTACACAACAGTATTTATAATCAATGCCAAAAGCACTAATTATGGGGTCGCTGAAGTGCGGACAATCAACAGGTGTCAGGTGCTAAAATTTGTGCCGGGTTAATTTTAAGAGGCTGAAGATATATGGCTGCCGATAAATAGACTTCAAAGGAAAGAAACCTGATCAGGATGTTATAACATGATTGATTGTTCTACGATAAAAAGGTGTGCCCTGCAGACTTCATTAACAATCGATAGTGACAAAAGCGCTATCGATTGTTGCTGACATTGCTCAGAACGATTAGTTTCCGAAGTTCAGCGACAATCGGAATAACACTAGTGATCGGCAATAGTTTTGATTTGAAATATGCATAAACAAAACTCTGAAAAACTTCCAAAGTTCTCTTTTATTCAAGAAAAGCTAAAAAGTATATAAGAATTTCATTAGGCCAGTTTTACCAATTTAATTATTTTTAATTTGTGTTGAAAAAAAATATATATGATTAAGAATGAATATACATAAATGTATAAAATAAACATTAAAATTGTTTAAAACAACTTTGTATGACTGAATTAGGACCAAAACAAAATTTTGGATCAGGGATTTTCGACTCGGATCAGGAAGGATGTTTTAAAGGGGGGAGACATCTGTGTTTTTTGTAGAAAAACAAATTCTAGTATTTGTTTTGGATAGCCAATTGGCCATTTTGTGGGAAAGTAACTGTCATTTTGGTTTTTCGTTGTTGGTGTTTCCATTGGGGTCTGGTTATTTCATGGTTGTGTTTCTTTCCCTTTGGTGTCACTGATGGGAGCTGTGGGTTAATTGTAGGGCTGGCTAATCGGAGCTGAAAAGATAATCGATTATCAGTTCTGTCATTGCGATTGATAATCGATTAGTAATCGCTAAGATTTTTGTCATTATTTTACCTGTCTGGCTGAGCATGACTCTTACCATATGTTGCACTTTACCATATGAATATTTGAACAGACAGGCCTGAGCAAACAGTGTAGACCCAGATGAGACGCCGCATGATGCGGCATCACATCTGGGTCTACACTGTTTGCTCAGGCCTGTCTGAGCTCATCCAGATATTTTAGTCATAACTTTGGGTAGTAAATTGTACCTATCAAGTAATCGATTAAAAGCAAATCAGAAATGATAATCAATTCTGTAGAATTTTTCAATCGATTAATTGATTATACGATTAATCGTGGCAGCCTTAGTTAATTGTATCGATTCCTGATCAAGAGTAGAATCTAGTGATGGTTATTTCTTGAGTTTGTAGAACTTTGTGATTTTAATTGTCCGACTTGGAAGATGATCACCAATATTATGTCGAACAATTAAAATTGGTTGTGGGAAACCATAGATCTATGGGTGAAGAAGCCATCTGATCAGGATCTATACATAGAGAATACCAGGTGAGTGTCTTTTGATATGAAGTTTATCAGGCAAGGCTTCGAGAATGCTTGTAGAATCGCAAGGCTTGTCGAGCGATTCTACATGCGTTCTCAAAGCCGAGCCTTATAAATTTGATATCAAATGATACAAATCTGATATTCTATTTATCAGTATATCCCTTTGTATACTCTTTAATTAGCAATTTACGAACAGCTATTGATGGTCCGCAGTACGTCCTAGCTGTCGACCTGAACTAAAACATCCTTCTTTTACCCTCAGTCTTCAGTGTTAAATTACACTGTATGTTTCATTATGCTAAATGAAGTGAAGAGACACATTCACCATTGATGACAAGAAGCTGATCACTGATAAAAACAAGATAAGTTTCGTACCAGGTTTGGTAATGTGAGTTAATAGGTATATTTACAATAAGCATGGAGATTAGCTGGGACTGTCAAAAAGGCAACACTTTGTTCTATGCGAAGAAATGCCTAAAGCAGTCATTAGTTAAAATTTCAAAATTGAGGGCAACAATCACGCTTATCTAAAAAAGGGTTGTGTCGCTAGAAAAATGGTATGACACCAGAGATAAGGAGCATGGCTCTGTGTCAGGCTAAAAAGTGCTGGGGGGAAACACTAATTAAACCCTAGCAGTGTCTTTGGGCAGTAGCACTTGAGATATCGGGTAAAATTCCCATGTAAAATCGGAAGCAACATCTCCAAAATGGCTTATTAATAGTGTCAACACAAACAAAACATAAACATCAAGTAACTTGATAAAATAGCAAACCATGAGATGACATAAAATATTGCTTATTTTTGTTTTCTTTTGCAGTCACCAGTGTTTGATGGAAAGGTATGTAGTTTTACTCCAGTATACGATTCAGATACCATGTTCACTGTAAGATGGACACAGTCCAGTAAGACATTCATACAAAAATCAAAGCACCAGATTGTCTCAGAAAAAACTTTGACTGTTTCATTTAACCCTTTTAAAAATTCTTGTACTTTACAACAGTCTGCAAGATGGCCCTGCAAGATGGCCCCTGCCCATTGGGGCTTGAAGAAAATAATATGTGGGCTGCATGATGCTTCCACGCAGAGCTTAATCCGACCCGCACACGAGTACTGGTAAATCACTTAGAGGATCTAAGCTTGCCCAGACAAAGCGGTGCGCATGAGTTGGACCATCCATGCTTATAAACCCTATCGGTTTCATTGGGCGACAGGGCTTGAGATGTCATTTCATCTCAATCTCGGGTAAAAGTCCCACAAAATTGGAAGCAACGTCTCCAAAATGACATTTACAGTGTTGACGGGGACGTTAAATCTCAAATCAAACAAACCGACCCGACCCGCACATGAGTACTGGTAAATCACTTAGAGGATCTAAGCTTGCCCAGACAAAGCGGTGCGCATGAGTTGGACCGTCCATGCTTATAAACCCTATCGGTTTCATTGGGCGACAGGGTTTGAGATGTCATTTCATCTCAATCTCGGGTAAAAGTCCCACAAAATTGGAAGCAACATCTCCAAAATGACATTTACAGTGTTGACGTGGACGTTAAACCTCAAATCAAACAAACAAAACAGTCTGCAAGTAATTTTTTTAAAAAGTACATGTAGGTCAAAGGTCACAGTGAAGGTCACAGTGTAAACAACTGGTATTAACAGAATGATCTTGTCTCAAGTAATATACATGCTAAACATGAAAGCTGTATAGTAAGTAAGTTGGTAACTGGTTCAGAAGCACAGCAACAGATAGGGTGTTTTTTTTTTTGTAATAACCGAAGGATAGTTTTCCTTATTTTCCAAAAAAACTTACATTGTGGGTACTCATGGGAACTGCTTTGCCGATGCAGTTCTAACGAATACCCACAACCTGCGTTTTATATTGAGAATCCTCCAATTATCACAAAATACACACCTTATCTGTTTCTATGCAGCAGTTACAGTTTATACTATTATGTTATGTTATTACATAGCTCAAAGATCATGGGCACAGGGTCTGCCAGAATTTGCTTATCACAAACAATACAAATGACAAATATGTTACCTCCCTTCCATTATCTACCTTGGTAGATCATATGCATAGCTTCTAGGTTTATAAACACTCTCTGACACCTGCGTCAGGGAGTCGACTCTTTGGCTCAGGGGTAAGAGCAGTGGACTATCACCCGGGCGGCCCGGGTTCGAATCCCACCATAGGCGGGGATTTTTTTCAGGCTATGCATCTTTCCTTTGTTACGGCTTTCAGGTCGTAAGATGGGGGCTCGTCCGAAATGCCAGAATTGGCTTGTGCCGAAGTTGGTATCCTTCACGTCATCATAAATGATGACTTCCTTGAAGAGGGGGTGTGTTACCTCCCTTCCATTATCTACCTTGGTAGATCATATGCATAGCTTCTAGGTTTATAAACACTCTCTGACACCTGCGTCAGGGAGTCGACTCTTTGGCTCAGGGGTAAGAGCAGTGGACTATCACCCGGGCGGCCCGGGTTCGAATCCCACCATAGGCGGGGATTTTTTTCAGGCTATGCATCTTTCCTTTGTTACGGCTTTCAGGTCGTAAGAAATATGAAAGCTATAATTATGTCAACTGATTTAAAAGTTTGGGCAATGTGAAGATTTTAGTCATACGGTGGATCTTTGATGCTGTTTGTGAGGATTAATTTGATATGCACTGCAGATTCCTAACTGGTATCACTATGCCTGCTTCTGGAAGAGAGCTAAATGTTTAGATCCCCACTCTATCCATGGATTCGATGCCCTCAGATGGGAGGACCAGCAGAAAATCAAAGACAAAATAGGAGGTATGTATCCATACTAGAGAAAGGTGAAAGAGGAATACTTCAAATTGCAGTTACATGTTTGTAGGTTTGAGAAAATTGCAGTTAAAAGTTGCACAATCATACTGATTTTTAGCTGGGCTGTTTCGAAGAAAACAATGAGGTATTGTCATAGCTCTGGTGTCATCTGCGTCGCCGTCGTGCAAAAACTTGGACATTTTGTAATATCTCTGTCATTACTGAACATATTTACTTGAAACTTGGACTAGTTGTTCATTATGAAAAGGGGAACTCGTACCAATAGGAATGTAACCCTCAAAATATTTTTGGCACAGTTATGCCCCTTTTTTGACTTAGAATTTTTGCAGCCGAGTGTTTGCACCCACATGCGGTGCTCTTGTTTTGGTGCAATATCCATTCATCTGTTCTTTCATCAAGCTGTCCACATTTGCCTTCACCCAAGCATTCATCCTAATGTAAGGGTCCAGTTTTCAAGAACTATATGAGGAGAATTGTAGGATTATTATTTTGTATTTTCATAACAGTACAAAGTTGCACCATATAATACCTTGACTTACATTTTAATGGTTCACAAATTTTATGGACAATTGTGTCATCCCCAGCATTTACTTTGTTCAAGTCTATTTCTCAAGAACTATAAGAGAAGAGCTCCATTAATGATACTTGGTACCTGGGCTCGATAAAATGCCGGTTTGTCGGTTCCGGACCGATTTTGGCTTCCATAAACCGATTTTGATTTCAGAAGAAGATTAAAAAATCGGTCCATAATTCAATAACATTTTTAAAAAAATCGATTCGAAAATTTTCACTAAATCATTGTTGTAAAAACAAGCTGACCATTTGCCACTGATAATCCAAGCATGTATACAAAAAACGCCTGCAGCACAAGGTGTTAGACCGGTTCATTATCTAACTAGGTGAAAATCGGACAAGTCCACTTCGGGTTCTTTGATCTTATCGCAGCGAAATTTGACCCGTGTGTCAAAATTATTAAACCGTGAACACTTGCCTCAGGCTCTATCGGCAAGCTGGCAGGGTGAGAAAATTGGGTCAATCAATGCAGGACATACGCTAGTTTGTTTACACAAGTCATTGATTTATGGCTTACTATAGAACCGGTATTTGAATATAAAATTGTTTTTTCACAGGGCGCAATTTTCAGTACACACCCGTCATGTCTGAATGTTAAGCCTTTGAGAGAAAATAACTTTTTTTCACCCATTCTAAACGATATTTTTATTTAAGAAATACGCTCCATTGAAACCAATAACTTAAACCACGTGTGTATTACGCCCTTGAATGGATTAAAATGAAACCGCATGATGTCATTTTCCGATCACGTGGCTTCAATATCGGTCGCCATTTGTAGACAAAGCGGTTTGTTTCAGGCTTGTGTAATCGTGAAATATGTATTTATACTCTTTAGAACTCGGTTCAGCCATGTAAGATTTTCAGTGACTCTCGTTCGGCCATGTTTTGGTTTGAGAGTAAAGAAATGTTTTTTACGATTTTTTAACACGTTCAAAACGATTTTTTTTAAGAAATTATTACACTGTTAAAATCAATGACATAAAACAGGTGTGTGTGTTACGTCCTTGACTGCATTAATGTGTATTGTGTAAACGGAAACCGTATGACGTCATTTTCCGACCACATGGCTGCAATATTGGTCGCCATTTGTAAACCAAGCAATTTGGGCAAAATAAAGATGCGTGAAATAAGAGAAATATTTTAAAGGTTTTAAAAAGGAAAAAAATATATAGTGACCATTGAACTCCATGCCGGTTGTTTCCCTTTACCAGTCTTCAGGTGCTGAGTGACCGGGATATGGGGGAAATTGAAAGTAGATGAAATCTGGCGTAGAAAATGAAAGTAGATGAAATCTGAACGATGTGAGCAATAATTGCCGTTTATAATCCGGATACTGGTGCTCATATTCGTTGACAAGTGTAAGAGTTATATTGGTATGTCATTCGTTAAGCTAATGACACATTTTGAAATTGCAAATCACCAAGGACGATTACCGAAACCGATCAGCAATTTCCTTAATTTTTGGCGAAATCTGGCTGGACCGATTTGGATTCTTCAGTTTCTCGAGCCCTGCTTGGTACAAACTTTCTTCTAGGGATGGCAACTTATTTATTTTCATTGTAGCTGGCGTTGTGCAGTGTGGCGGCCGTAAAATGTCTCCCCGTACATCATCATTGTGCAGATTATATTTTCTGGTCCTTTGGGATCATTGAGTTCATTTGGTATCATTTTGAAAATAGAGTTCTGCTTAAGCTGGTGCAAGAGGGCGTGGCTGGTGTTGCACATTTCAGTACTGGTCATGAACGTACTCAATAAAATATAACTGAATCTGCTATTTTTCGTTAATTCCTTGCTTCCAAAGGATCTAACTTCAGAACATTTTTTATGAGTGCGTTCCATAGTTGACCTATATTTCGGAGTTCACTGACTTTATGAACTTTTATGTCAACCTAGCATTCACACTGATGTTCAAGTTCATTTCACAAGAACTAAGAGATTCATTAATGATGCTTGGTACAAACTTGCATCTATGGATAAGCATTCATGTTTGACCTTGACCTGCGTTTCATGGTGTCGGAGCTCAGCGCCCCAACATGCATGACATAGCCTTTCAAGGCTTTGGCAGAATTCTTATTTTATATTACTAATCAATTTTGAAAAGAAAACACCAAAACAGGTCATTGGCACACAGTACAGGCCCAAATCAGGCAAACTATTTAGAGATTTCACTGGTTTCAGAAAGTTCAACCATTTTCTAACAAATTAAGTGAACCTAACACCTAAATTTCAAAATGGATTTCTGCATTTAATGATTATTTGTAGCCGAGTGGAAGTTTCCAATCAGAACAGGAAAGACACCCTAATATTGTGCATGTAATGTGTATTGTTCTTTGTCAAATGCCTTTAGAGAAGACGCGTAAAGAAAGTTAATAGAAACTTCACAAAGCAGCCTTCGTTAAATAACAATTTATAATTTATGGTATGTCACTTATTCATTTTTGTATTTCTCATGTCATCACCTCTACTATCTCTTTTTGTTACCTTTCCCTGGAAGCTGACAGAAAATGGTTGTGTCGTTAACCCCCAATACAATCAATCAAAATGAATCTCTTACAGAAAATGAGTTAAGATAATGTCTAGTGTATCCATTCACCTTAAAAGGACCAGGGGCCACTTGTTCAAAACTAACGACGTTGCTAGTTAACATATCGTTAAAAATTTGATCATTAAATCTGTAAAATATACATGAGCAAAAGCTGCTCACATTTTTTCAGCAAAAATACCAAAATTTTTTATATTGTACTTGTTAGGACAGTTAACAATTTGACCACTAACGAGCTTGTTAAGCTAACGATGCTTTGAACAACTGGCCCCTCATATTTAACCCTTATCCTGCTATCGTGCTGACAAGCCCTAACTTTGCAAACAGTCTAGATCCAGATCAGATGGTTTCTTCAGAAATCATCTGAACTGGATCTAAACTGTTTGTCATTCAGTTTGTGAATTTGAATGAATGCCCTATATCAAGTAATTTGATTGGTTAATACATCTAGTCAGAAGTGGATGTGGTTAAATTAATTTATTCAGCAGGTTAAGGGTTAACCCTTATGAACGCTTCAGATAGGGGAGTAAGGAGAGTTGCAGCATTAGTTTTCTTCTATTTTTATAATAGCTTTTGTTGTGAATACTTGTAAGAAAAGCCTCAAGGTAAATTACTAATGCAAATTATAGTCCTGGGACCAATAATGGTTCTCCCCAGGGCCCACTTGATACACTATGTATCAGGTGAGCAATCCAGGGCCATCATGGCCCTCTTGTTTGGATTTACCCGGCATTGAGATGAAGTGACATTTCAAGCCCAATGAGATGGTTCAGAACAAAACCTACAGTAAGAAATGCCACCGGCAACGACGTAGGTCAACCAGGGCAAGAGGTGCTGTTTATTTCTCTAAATAGCCTGGAGAATATTGAAGTTTCATGCGATCAGTGAGACTCTGATCAGACTGTGTGATATGAGTTTTTGCTGTAGGTTTCATTTTGTACGGGCTATTTTTCACACAAGTTTGCTGATTTTATTTTAGGCGGTGGTGATGCAACAGATGGGTCAGGGGCACAAGAAAAAGAATTTTCTACAGAGTATGCGAAGTCTGGCAAGTCCAAATGTAGACAGTGCGAAGACTTTATTGGCAAGGTATTTCTGAAAAAAATATTATGGAACTGTTGTTATCAGCTTGTCCTGTCTTAGGGAAAGTTACTTGGAAAGACTCCTTGCCCCCGCCCATTGGGGCTTGAAGAAATATATGGGCTGCATGATACTTCCACGCAGAGCTGAATCAGACCCGCAACCGAGTACTGGTAAACCGCTTGGAGGATCTAAGCCCGCCCAGGCAAAGCGGTGCGCACGAGTCGGACCGTCCATGCTTATAAACTCTATTGGTTTCATTTGGCGACAGGGCTTGAGATGTCATTTCATCTTAATGTCGGGTAAAAGTCCCACAAAATTGGAAGCAATGTCTCCAAAATGACCTTTACAGTTTTGATGGGGACGTCAAACCTCAAATCAAACAAACAAAACATGGAAAGATGCATTTAATATTAAGATTTTTACCTATAAGGTCATATTTCAGGACAGGGCTCTCAGTCCGCATAATTTGGGGCCGAAATTCAGCCCCATTCCCAATGGAAAAAATTATCCTTGTTTCCCAATTAGCAGGAAAAAATTCCCAATCAGAAGTTGAAGAAAAACGAGAGCTGTCACTATAGGTGACCAATTTCCCCTGTGGGAGCCAATTTCTGAGTTTTTGCAAAATTTCAAGGGGAGATAATTCAACCAAAAATGACAACAGAGTTATGGCCCTTTGTCAGAATGTAGCCCTTGTGATGGTGAAGAAGTGTGTGAAATTTCATGGGGCCGGGTCAAATACTTTTTAAGTTATGAACAAGGGCCGTTTCGAAAGCCAAGAAAACTGATGGCATTGCAGTGTTTTTTACTGCTGAAGTTAACAAATGGAGCAAGAGTAGTTTTGACTTGTATTTTTGTCATCTTTTGGATTTCAAGGAGAAAAACACTCATTTGTAGGTTTTGGCTACTCAAACTTGCCCAAAATTTCTACTAAAATTGCCGAATTTGTGCTGTTTTTTTTCGAACGTTACTAGTAGTCAACATCATCATTTCCAGTGTGTTACATGTAAAACTGGGACTGTAAAGGTTGTAAACATCATGCAAAATATGGAAAAAGCCTGAGTATAAAATTTATTTGCTCATTTTAAGGCAGATTTCCTTTAAACTGTGAGGCTCAATCACTTTACAAATGGGTTCTACTAGATATAACTTATGTACAAGCAGGCGACTTCTCCTAGCCACAAAGCTTTCAGCTTTCTGCTGTATTTGATCAAACAAATGAATTGAACCATCTGTAGCTAGGTTAATTCATTTTCATGGTCGTATGTATTTCTTGGTGATAAAACGGTTCTAATAATAAATTTACATCAAAATGATTATTGCATTTTTCCCAATTTCAGTCAAAATGTTGCTAATTTTCCCAATACTAAAGGCCCTGCCCGGCCCCATTCCAAAAATGTGGTGTGAGATCCCTGCAGGACTTTTATTTACTTTTAGACCGGTACTGTCCCCCTCCCACCTCCCCACATCCAAAGTACTAGACTGTTACTTGTGCAAGTTCCATTCCTTCAGTCAAGCCTGAACTAAACCTTGCTCAAAAGTGCATCTTCCGGACACTGCAAAACCAATTACCAGGTCTTCCCTTGAGACTGTAAAAGAGACCTTGTCAAACAGTGCAGACCCAGATCAGATACAATTTCTTACCTTGAAACTATAAAATTGACTTAGGCAAACTGTAAAAGGGTCTTAGGCAAACTGTAAATGGGACTTAGGCAAACTGTAAAAGGGACTTAGGCAAACTGTAAAAGGGACTTAGGCAAACTGTAAATGGGACTTAGGCAAACTGTAAAAGGGACTTAGGCAAACTGTAAAATGGACTTAGGCAAACTGTAAATGGGACTTAGGCAAACTGTAAAAGGGACTTAGGCAAACTGTAAAATGGACTTAGGCAAACTGTAAAAGGGACTTAGGCAAACTGTAAATGGGACTTAGGCAAACTGTAAAATGGACTTAGGCAAACTGTAAATGGGACTTAGGCAAACTGTAAATGGGACTTAGGCAAACTGTAAAAGGGACTTAGGCAAACTGTAAAAGGGACTTAGGCAAACTGTAAAAGGGACTTAGGCAAACTGTAAATGGGACTTAGGCAAACTGTAAATGGGACTTAGACAAACTTTAATTATCTCTAACACTAATATACCAAGCTACAGCTTGTGTCAAAGTAAACAATGTTGTTTAATTTTTGCAACATGCTCCTTGGATATCCACTACCTTCATCTCAATTCAAACTACTCTTATCTTAAGCCAGAAATTCCCGGCCCCCGCCCATCGGGCTTGAAGAAATATATTGGCTGCTGATGCTTCCGTGCAGAGAGAAATCCGACCCGCACACAAGTACTGGTAAACCGCTTGTAGGATCTAAGCCTGCCCAAGCAAAGTGCTACGAGTCTGACCGTCCATACATATAAACCCTATTGGTTTCATTTGGCGACAGGGCTTGAGATGTCATCTCAACGTCTGGTAAAAGTCCCACAAAATTGGAAGCAACGTCTCCAAAATGACCTTACAGTGTTGACGGGGACATTAAACCTCAAATCAAACAAAAACCAAAAATTCCAGTCAGAAGGAATTTCAGATACAGAGAGCTACCTGTAGATTGTGTGGACATGTTAGAATGGCCAAGAGATTTCTTGTAAGTACCCACAACATAGTATAGCTTTCAAAAGGATACGTAAAGTATCTGGTTACGAGGCACTTTAATTCAACTTACCTGGCGTTACAACTAGGCTCATCAGGCGCACAGCATTCATCCAGGCTGTAAACAAAGGAAAAGTTGCTTGTTGGTTTAATGTTTAGGTGTAAGCATGACCAGTTAAAGTCTGGTTTGGTTAAGTTACTGACTCAATACTACCTTCATAGTGTTGACTGCACTCTTAAATTCCAATTGCCAAAAAACAAAAAAACAAAATACATATGTCTAAGCCTGCTGAGAAACAGCTTGAATAGATTAGTTGACTGTTTTGAGTAGTGTTCAGACACTGGTATTAAGTTTTTCAAACACATCTCTGCAGACAAAACTGGGATTCCTTTCATATTTGGCATAATAATAGAGGCAGGTTCCAAACATAACGGAGGGTAATAAAAATTGGATAATATTATTATTTGTATATTAAAACATACGTTTTGAGTATTTGAGTCTCACAAACAGCTAAGGTCAAACGGAAACAGGACCTCCATTTAAAGAGAAGCTCGGGATCGATCCTGCGACCCCTGATTTACGAGGCGATTAGCATAACCATTACACCATGAAGGCTTCTACATATGTTGTAGGTACAGGCGATTCTAACAAGTACCCACAGCATATATACTTCTGACAACAAGTTAGGAAAATAACCCCTGAATTTTCTTTGTTATGTCCCTTATCTGGAACTATGTGATTGTTGTTTTAGAGTGAACTCAGGCTAGCTGTGAAGGACTATGAGAGCCAGAGAGCTAGGATGTATGGTCCTGTAGATCTGTGGCATCATGTTGATTGTTTTGTCGACAACAGAGATGATATTGGCTTCGAAAAGAGCCTCAATGTGGAGAAGTAAGTTGAGAAACACTAAAACCTCTTCGTTTACCCTTTTTGAAGGTCCAAAGCAAAAAGTATTCAACCCATAAAATGCCAATCATGACAATTGTCGTCTGCTGGTTACTTTAAAAGTCATTTTTGCAAACAGTGTGGACCCAGATCAGACAGCTCCTGGTCCACACTGTTTGCCTGTATGGGAGAGCTTATAGGATAGGCAGTTGTCCGTCGTCCTATGATGTATGTCTGGCGTCAACACTTTTAAAAGACTTCTCCTCTGAAGTCACTGGGCCAATTGGGCTCAAATTTCATCTGTAGCATTCTTGGGCTGGGGGATTGAAATTTTTTTTTTTTTATGAAAACGGCTCTTTTAGTTTGGTTGCTATGGCAACTTATTTCGCTAGACTTATAATGGGGAAAATTTACTGCCAAGTCATTGCAGATATTTTGACAAACCTTTTATAGAAATGTTTCTTGAGAAAATTTCTCTTAGCCATATGCTTTTATGCCAACCTTTCACTTGATATAAGACCATATATCTCAGAAACCATTCCGATCCCCACCCCTACCCCATATATATTCTTGTTCTTTACCATAACATGCATTCACTGACGCCAACCTGGGGGCTCCGGTATGTGCTGGAGCCTTTCCCCACCCCTTCCACTTCATAAAAAGCCCAAAGCCCCGCCCATAGGGGCTTGAAGAAATATATGGGCTGCATCATGCTTCCACGCAAAGCAGCCCGCACACTAGTACTGGTAAACCGCTTAGAGGATCTAAGCCTGTCCAGGAACCTCGGTGCAAGGCGGACCGTCCATGCTAATAAACCCTATTGGTTTCATTGGGCGACAGGGCTTCAGATGTCATTTCATCTCAATGTCGGGTATAAGTCGCACAAAACTGGGGCACCTCGAGGACTTGATGTAATTCTCCTAAAATTTTAACAAATTTGTTTCTGGATCCTGCAAGGAAATGGAATGGCAAACAGTGTAGATCCTGATCAGACTGCTCCTTCAGGAGCAGTCTGATCTGGGTCTGCACTGTTAAGTTAGTAGGCCTATCTGTCCAGTACTATAATTAGCATGTTTAATATGAAAATGATTGATAATTTTCTTATTAGAAACATAGATTGTGGGTGCTCACAATCTGTCCAGTACTTTTGATCCCTATGGTATCTTTAACCCTTGTCCTGCTAATCCTGGATATGCCTTATCTTTGAAACAATGTAGATCCAGATCAGATGGCTTCTGACGAAGCCATCTGATCAGGATATACATTGTTTGGCATTCAGTTTATGAATTTGTAGCAATAAATTACATCAAGTAATTTGATTGGTTGATAGACAGAAATGGGTGTGGCTTAAATGAATATTCAGCAAGATAAGGGTTAATATCTCTAGAATTAGCATGTTTCAGATGAAAATGTTTGATATTTTTTATGCCCCCGGAATCTAAGAGATTCGGGGGCATATAGTTTTTGGTCTGTCCGTCTGTTTGTCCGTTTGTCCGTCTGCAAAAACTTAACATTGGGCATAACTTTTGAATGGTAATAGATAGAGCTTTCATATTTCACATGTGTATACCTTATCACAAGACCTTTCCAGTGGTACCATAATTTTTGATTTCGTGACCTTGACCTTGACCTTTGACCTATTTTTTTCAAAATTTTTAAAAACATTAACATTGGCGCTGTCCGGGGGCATCAGTGTTTCACAAACACATCTTGTTTTATTTCTGTTGAAACATTGATTGTGGGTGCTCACAATGGATAATTTTGGGCAAAAATAAGGAAAATAATGTATACCCCGGTAAACCCAAATTTTCTATATTAACCCATATATGGGTAGCTCCCCTTTTTAGCTCACCTGTCACGTAGTGACAAGGTGAGCTTTTGGGATCACTTTTTGTCCGTCGTCCGTCGTGCGTGCGTCCGTGCGTGCGTCCGTAAACTTTTCTTCAAACGACATCTCCTCCTAAACCACTGATCGGATTTTGACCAAACTTCACAGGAATGATCCTTAGGTGGTCCCCTTTCAAAGTTGTTCAAATGGTTCCGGTCCATTGCACATATAGGTCACAGGAGCCAAAAATAGATTTTTTTCACCGAAAACTTAAAAAATCTTCTTCTCTGAAACGGCAAGGCCCAGGTCTTGGATATTTGGTATGAAGCTTCATCTAGTGGACCCCTACCAAGATTGTTCAAATTATAGTGCTGGGGCCAAAAATGCCCCCGCACGGGGTGCCCTTTGGTTTTGCATGGGCTTATATGGGGAAATTCTTTAAAAATCTTCTTCTCTAAAACCGCAAGGCCCAGATCTTTGATATTTGGTATGAAGCTTCATCTAGTGGACCCCTACCAAGATTGTTCAAATTATAGTGCTGGAGCTAAAAATGCCCCCGCACGGGGGCCCTTTGGTTTTACATGGGCTTATATAGGGAAAATCTTGAAAAATCTTCTTCTCTGAAACCGCAAGGCCCAGGTCTTTGATATTTGGTATGAAGCTTCATCTAGTGGACCCCTACCAAGATTGTTCAAATTATAGTGCTGGGGCCAAAAATGCCCCCGCACGGGGGCTCTTTGGTTTTACATGGGCTTATATAGGGAAAAGCTTTAAAAATCTTCTTCTCTGAAACCGCAAGGCCCAGATCTTTGATATTTTGTATGAAGCTTCATTTAGGGGATCCCTACCAAGATTGTTCAAATTATAGTGCTGGAGCTAAAAATGCCCCCGCACGTGGGCCCTTTGGTTTTACATGGGCTTATATAGGGAAAATCTTGAAAAATCTTCTTCTCTGAAACCGCAAGGCCCAGGTCTTTGCTATTTGGTATGAAGCTTCATCTAGTGGACCCCTACCATGATTGTTCAAATTATAGTGCTGGGGCCAAAAATGCCCCCGCTCGGGGGCCCTTTGGTTTTACAAGGGCTTATATGGGGAAAATCTTTAAAAATCTTCTTCGCTGAAACCGCAAGGTCCAGGTCTTTGATATTAGGTATGAAGCTTCATCTAGTGAACCCCTACCAAGATTGTTCAAATTATAGTGCTGAAGCTAAAAATGCCCCCGCACAGGGGCCCTTTGGTTTTACATGGGCTTATATAGGGAAAATCTTGAAAAATCTTCTTCTCTGAAACCGCAAGGCCCAGGTCTTTGATATTTGGTATGAAGCTTCATCTAGTGGACCCCTACCAAGATTGTTCAAATTATAGCTGTAGGTGTGTGGCTGACGACTCGGATTGGTCGCGCCATGGTCTTGCTCATTGTGACTCATAGCGAATAATTCCTAACTAGTTTCTGCCTAATAGTAGGCTTTCATCAGAGGATGTGTGCGCTTGTCACAGATTTGTGACGAGCTGTGCGATTTTCGCTCTTTATATACCCTCTGGGTCACCCATGGTTACCCATCATTATGTATGTAGACCGGCCCTTTTGGGGCTGGTGGGCGGTATTTGCCTTTGTGAAGACTGTCACCGGCCCTTTGGGGGCCGGTTGACGTTATTTCCATTTAGTTGTTATGGAGAGAACGTCGTCACCGGCCCCTGGGGGCCGGTGACGTTATAATCCATTGTTGTTAATGGGCACAAGACGTTCACCGGCCCCTATGGGGCCGGGCGACGTTTTCCTTTACTATTATGGTTAGGATTGTGACGTTATTGGTCCGTTTGGGGCCGCTTTGTATTATCGGTAGCCTAAATACATGTATTTATATGTATCGTATGTATCTTATTGTCGGCACCGGTACCGATTTTTGGACAGTCTTTGAAAGGGAATACATTTTCGCTGTTTATTTACAGGCTTTGTGGGGTTACTGAAATGAGGCGCATTTGCAATATTATGTATTGTTAATTTATGTTAATTGACGGGTGGGATGGGGGAGAGAATGTTTGTATAACATGTATAAGATGATTGTTTACATGCAAAGGTATGAAATTGTTTATAATAAACGGTCAAATGAAACTTATTTGTTTTCATTTACATACCTTTATTTCGAAGTTGGCCATTGTGAATTTTCTATTGTGAAGTCCCGTGTGTTCGGGTCCTTGACACTTCGACTTTCCCCTGTAATTCCTTCGTGTTTGTTACGAATATGCTCACACATAGAGTCTTTTCTAGTGAATAATAGCCCACAATGCTGGCATAAGATGCGGAGTCGTTTGTGTGCCGTTTCAAGGTGTCTCCGCAGGCTTTTTGGGTGTTTGTATGTCTTGTTACATTCCAAACATGGATGCATTTCCGTAGTTTGTTATTTGTGCGACAATCGTGCGACGTTATGACGTCCTCTTAATGCCAGTTTTGGGGCGTCTTTGCCCCGTAATTGCAAACGTATTAGAGCTAACTTATAGGTTGCATGTTCGGGATAGAGAGAGGAGTAAGGGGACATAAATGTGAAAGGTGCATGGCTGAAATTTCCTGTCTCTATCCCTGAACATTAGTCCCGACCGGTCGGAGAGTGTGTAGCTGATAGATCCAGTACAATTCCTCGATTTTTCGGGGGTTTGTACTCCTATGGTCATCAGGGTCTGATGGTAAGATTTCAATAATTTGAAATATCATTTGTTCGAGGGCATGGTCAAGGAGGTTGAAATGGTTTGCCACCGGCGTATCCCGTTTTTTCGGGTGTCGCGCTGGTGTTCCGTCATTCGAACCTTCTTGATAAGCCTCGATATGATTGTTCTGGCTTCTTTATAGGCCGGTTGGATCTGTGCCGGTAACTTTAGCATCTTCCTTCTTAGACGGCTCCTCTTCCGAAGTGTTCTCCCTGGTCCTCTTTTTGGAACTCTTCTCTTTGGGAACAACCGTAATTCGCAACGAACTTGCTGACGCAGACGTCAGGGTCAGATTGCTCAGGCTTGAGCTAACTGACATGTCGCTGTTGGTCTGTGTTGGACTTCTCCCATGGAACGCTGACCCGGCGCATCCGTCTCCGAACAAATCTGTGACAAGCGCACACATCCTCTGATGAAAGCCTACTATTAGGCAGAAACTAGTTAGGAATTATTCGCTATGAGTCACAATGAGCAAGACCATGGCGCGACCAATCCGAGTCGTCAGCCACACACCTACAGCTTTTATGCACACCTTCTCCGCTCGGAGACGGATGCGCCGGGTCAGCGTTCCATGGGAGAAGTCCAACACAGACCAACAGCGACATGTCAGTTAGCTCAAGCCTGAGCAATCTGACCCTGACGTCTGCGTCAGCAAGTTCGTTGCGAATTACGGTTGTTCCCAAAGAGAAGAGTTCCAAAAAGAGGACCAGGGAGAACACTTCGGAAGAGGAGCCGTCTAAGAAGGAAGATGCTAAAGTTACCGGCACAGATCCAACCGGCCTATAAAGAAGCCAGAACAATCATATCGAGGCTTATCAAGAAGGTTCGAATGACGGAACACCAGCGCGACACCCGAAAAAACGGGATACGCCGGTGGCAAACCATTTCAACCTCCTTGACCATGCCCTCGAACAAATGATATTTCAAATTATTGAAATCTTACCATCAGACCCTGATGACCATAGGAGTACAAACCCCCGAAAAATCGAGGAATTGTACTGGATCTATCAGCTACACACTCTCCGACCGGTCGGGACTAATGTTCAGGGATAGAGACAGGAAATTTCAGCCATGCACCTTTCACATTGTTCAAATTATAGTGCTGGGGCCAAAAATGCCCCCGCACGGGGGCCCTTTGGTTTTGCATGGGCTTATATGGGGAAAATCTTTAAAAATCTTCTTCTCTGAAACCGCAAGGCCCAGATCTTTGATATTTGGTATGAAGTTCATCTAGTGGACCCCTACCAAGATTGTTCAAATTATAGTGCTGGAGCTAAAAATGCCCCCGCACGGGGGCCCTTTGGTTTTACATGGGCTTATATAGGGAAAATCTTGAAAAATCTTCTCCTCTGAAACCGCAAGGCCCAGGTCTTTGATATTTGGTATGAAGCTTCATCTAGTGGACCCCTACCAAGATTGTTCAAATTATAGTGCTGGAGCTAAAAATGCCCCCGCACGGGGGCCCTTTGGTTTTACATGGGCTTATATAGGGAAAATCTTGAAAAATCTTCTTCTCTGAAACCGCAAGGCCCAGGTCTTTGATATTTGGTATGAAGCTTCATCTAGTGGACCCCTACCAAGATTGTTCAAATTATAGTGCTGGAGCTAAAAATGCCCTTTGCACGGGGGCCCTTTGGTTTTACATGGGCTTATATAGGGAAAATCTTGAAAAATCTTCTTCTCTGAAACGGCAAGGCCCAGGTCTTTGATATTTGGTATGAAGCTTCATCTAGTAGACCCCTACCAAGATTGTTCAAATTATAGTGCTGGGGCCAAAAATGCCCCTGCACCAGGGCCCTTTTGTTTTACAAAGGCTTATATAGGGAAAATCTTGAAAAATTTTCTTCTCTGAAACCGCAAGGCCCAGGTCTTTGATATTTGATATGAAGCTTCATCTTGTGGACCTCTACCAAGATTGTTCAAATTATAGCCCTGGGGCCAAAAATACCCCCACTCCGGGGCCCTTTGGTTTTACATAGACTTATATAGGGAAAATCTTGAAAAATCTTCTTCTCTGAAACCACAAGGCTTAGGTCTTCGATATTTGTTATGACGCTTCAGCTAGTGGACCTCTATAAAGATTGTTCAAATTGTAGGCCTGAGACCAAAAATGCCCCCGCCATGTGGCCCTTTGGTTTTACATAGACTTATATAGGGAAAATCTTTAAAAATCATCTTCTCTGAAACACAAGGCTTAGGTCTTTGATATTTGTTATGAAGCTTCAGCTAGTGGACCTCTACCAAGATTGTTCAAATTATAGCCCGGGGGCCAAAAATGCCCCCGCTCCGGTGCCCTTTGGTTTTACATAGACTTATATAGGGAAAATCTTGTTTTACATAGACTTCTATATGCAGGGTAAACCTTTAAAATCTTCTTTTCTGAAACCAGAAAGCCCAGGTCTTTCATATTAGATATGAAGCTTCATCTTGTGGACCCCTACCAAGATTGTTCAAATTTTAGCCCTGGGGCCAAAACTGACCCTGCCCGGGGCCCACTTGTTATACTTTGGATCAGGTGAGCGAACCAGGGCCCTCTGGGCCCTCTTGTTTAGGACCTTGTCAGACAGTGTAGACCCAGATCAGACACAGCAGATCACAGCGTCTGATCTGGGCCTTCACTGTTTGCTCAAAGATCATACATTTTTGTACAACTTTCATTAAACAAAGCTGATACCAATTGAAAATGGACCATTCCAAACTTATTAGGTAGAAGATTCCATTGTCATATATGGGTTAATGTGGGGTTTACAAAGATATTAAGGGGAATGGATACACTTTCAGGGGAGGCAACTCCTGCAAGAGTATTTTTATCTCGCATGCCAATAGGAGTCAACTCTTAAAGGAAAGAATTTGCTCCTGAGAAGAGTAAACTCCATTTTCTGTGGGACAGGGCTTATAGAAAAGGGAACAGGAAGTCTCGAAAGTTGTCTCGCTTTGAAAAATAGCAGAAAAATCTGCCAGGTGTTCCCATTCCCCTTAAGGGGAATGGGAACACCTGGCAGATTTTTCCGCCATTTTTTAAAGGGAGACAACTTTCGGGACTTCCAGTTCGCTTTTCTGTAAGCCCTGTCCCACTGAAAAAGGGGTCTACTCTTAAAGGAAAGAATTTGCTCCTGAGGAGCAAATTCTTTCCTTTAAGAGTTGACCCCTATTGACATGGGAGACAAAAATACTTTGGCAGGAGTTTCCTCCCCTGAAGGTGTTCCCATTCCCCTAAATGCAATGTTATTGGGCTTTTACAGGATTAATGGATTTGCCAAACTGCTGCAGGCAGACAAAGACACACTGGTTGAAAAACTTGGAAAGGGAGAAAACAGGTAGGTAGTAAAGATCATACTGATAAATGTTTAATACTGTGTTGAAAATTGACATACCTCCTCCATGCTATCAAAAAAAGCTAGTTGTCAAAATTATGGCAGACTTAAAGTTGGCTTTTGAGGTTTTAGTAAAAATTTTAAAGATTCTCGTTTTTGTAACAATGAAGTACAGTCAAACTTCGATGGCTCGAACACAGTTGGCTCGTTTACCATGGCTGAGTCGAACACATTTTTGAGTCCCTAGGGAATTCCTCTGCATTAGAAAAATTGTGGGATAATTAAGGACTTTTATCTTACAAATGTATGCTGAGGCCATTCTAATGAGTACACACAGCATACATTTATGTTACAGAACACTAAAAAGAAGTCCAAAAATACCCCCCGTTATGTTTTCTGGAAGTATGCATCAGTGGCTCGAACTACCGCTATTTCGAACAAATTTCTATGGTCCTGAACGGGTTCGAGCCATCGAAGTTCGACTGTATCAGTTTTGATCTTCAACAACTTGGTTGAATTAACATTTCTGGCCTCCCTACCACAGTCGGATGAGCATCTGACCGATGATCAGGACACAGGTTCGCTAACTGCCAGGGTCAACGATATTCTTATGCGGAGATTGATCATGAAATCTTTTCTATGATCATTCTCTTCCTTCCGCTGATTCAAGAAGGGCAGTTGTCAGTTTCTGGCGAAATAATGTGCACTGTACTGGTTAACTGCTTACATATAAGGTGTGGATAGGTAAACTGACCGGCTAAAAATGACCTAAAATAGTAATGACTGTATCAGTCAACATACTTGACTTGTCCAACATACAGCAATGGAAGAGTCCACCTGTATACAATGGGTTAAGGGATAATTTTCCTTATTTCTTGTAGGAAATGTATGTTGTGGTACTTGTTTGACTTTCCTCATTGCGGCAGTGCTAACAAGCACCTACGTTTTAATGGAGTTACAAGGGAAAAAAAAAGTCCCAGAATTATCCCAAATACTTTTTGTTGCACCTGCTTTAAGCATAGTGTGGTATAGGAGTTTGGTGTTCTGTCCTTTGCCAATGTGTCAACAATTGCGTCAGCCCAAATGTTCGAGTCCATACAGGCAGGACATAGTCTTGTGCGGAATTCTTGTCCTTATCTGTGGTTACGTCAATTCTTAGTGGGAAGAAGAGGAAGGCAGAAGGAGGGAAAGAGGCTGGTGGGAAAAAGAAGAAAAAGGAAGAAACAGAAGAAGAGAAACAGTTAAAGGTACAGCATTTCAATTCCAGGAGTTTATGCAAGAGGACCTATGTATTTATAGCCTTGCTTTGAAAAAGTGGGGGCTATATTGGATTTGCCTTGTCTTTCTGTGATTCCGTACTTCCCTAATTCTGTCATTCATGGTAACTCAAAAAACGTTTGAGATATTTTCATGAAACTTCACACAAATGTAAAGCACGGTGAGACAATGTGCAGAGTGCATAAACCATAACTCTGGAATGCCTACTATTGGAGTTATTGCTCTATGAACATTGAAAAATGGCAATTTTAACCTTGTCCGCTCCAGAACTAAAAAACCGTTTGATGTATTTTCATGAAACTTCACATAAATATAAAGCACTATAAGACGATGTGCAGAGCGCATGAACCATAACTCTGGATTGCCTACTTTTGGAGTTATTGCCCTTTGAACATTGACAAATTTAATTAGAGGCTGAAATCTGAAAACTTTTTCTTTGTTGTATTTTTCTTTTCTGATAGCGCTTTTTCTTGTATATTTTTCTTTTCTGATAGTGCTGTACCCCTTAGCGCTATAGATCCTCTGACAGTTCTAGTTTTTATGCTGCTAATTTCAGCCTATATAGCTTCATTTCATTGGCAGTTCTGCAACTATGTCCAGTGTAAGCAAAATGTTTTTAATTACAGTAAACTTCCTATATTAAGACCACCTTTGGGCTGTTAAAAAGTGGTCTTTAAGACCACTTTTGAACAGTTCAAAAGTCGCCCTTGACCAGAGGACACTGTGGGCAGTAAACACAAAGAAAGATTAAGAGCAGCCTTCAAAATGAGCTTTTTGAAGCATTTAGGTGGTCTTAATAGTGGAATTTCACTGTATTTACACAGGAATCCAGGTGTTCTTAGGTGGAGTCCCATGTGGGAGAGATCTGTGACAACCGGCCCTGATAGCTCAGTTGGTAGAGTGTCCGCTCCGGGGAACGGGAGGTCTGGGGTTCGATCCCGGGACGCGACATACCAAAGTCGTTAAAAATGGTACTAGCTGCTCCTCGCTTGGCACTCAGGTTTACGGGGAAGAGCTAGGACTGGTCGATCCAGTGTCAGGAAAATGTGACTGGGTGTGGTATCATGTAATGTGTCTGGGACATGATACTTCAGTGAGGCAGCACTATAAAGGTGAGCATTGAGCTCCCTGTCGCAACCAGACATCGTCATGATATGACTGAAAAATTGTTGAAAGCGACGTTAAACCCGAATTCACACACACACACACACAGATCTGTGACATAGAGGATTAGATAAATTGCCATATAAACTAGTGGTGTTGAGTTTGAGTCAGTGGCTAGTCTATCAGCTGAATTCTTGAACGTAAGTTCTGCCTCTGTGTGAAGTCAACTGCCCTTTGTTGCTTGTATACCCTGTCTGGTTCAGAACTTGCTCATCATAGACTCTGACACAACATGTACGTCACTGGGCTGCACAAGCAAGCTTTAACCCTTTACCACTCAGATACGTATATTCCCGACTCGATCCATTACCACTCAGACCCGTATATTTACGACTTTATCGATTAACGTACAGATACGTATATCCCCGTGTGTCGCCATTTGAACAAATACGTGTTTGCCCGTGTCTCAAAATCAATCGCGTTATTTTTACCTTTTTCCTAAATATAAAAACGCCGGATGTTTATTAATGTTAAGTTTGGTCTTTTGCCAACAATATTTGCGAAAAAAACAAATATGTTTCTAAACAAAGTTTTTGTGTAATTTACAACCAAACACACCAGGGGTTTCTTCTACTGAATCACGATGACCTTGCCTGACCGGAATGGAAAATTACTGGGTTGAGTTACTGAATGACGCAATATTTGTGTGTCGGTCGCGCATGATTTGCATGATTTAGGTAAAGACAATTAGCGCTGTATAATCAGTTAGATTCAAGGGATTTATGGTTCAAGATAATTAGTTAATTGGGGATTATGATACCATAGGAATGTTTATACAGCGGATGCCTCCCGGAGCGTGCCGAGCTTTGAGCCGCAATAAATTACGTAACAGTACCCAAAAGTGTACCCAGGTGTTCATCGGAAGGGCAATAAAACCCACAGATGGGTAGAAGGCCTTTCATTGGTCAATAGTTTCAGCCCCTTTAATGAATATTAATTTCTAAAAAAAAAAAATATGCGACGTCTGATCAGGGTCTCACCGCCGACACGTTAACAGACAAACAGATGCAATTATTAAGCGGCACCTGATCAGGGTCTTCAGGTTTTTGGACCTTATAATGCTACGGCACCCGGATCAGACCCTCCACAATTATTGCCGCGACGTCTGATTCAGCTCCAACCGCCGACGGTTCATTTTATTTTATTTTCCGCGACCGAATAGGTTTGGAGGATATAGCGACCGTCCAAATGTCCGTCCGTCCGTAGACACAACAGACAGATGCAAACAATGCAGACTCGGATCAGACGCCGTACTATTATTGAACGGCGTCTGATGAGGGTCAGCATGTTTGTAGAAGGCATCTGAGACGGCGCGGACCCGGACAAGACGCTGCGCAACGGTTATGCGGCGTCTGATCAGGGTCTTATCGGCGACGGTGGTGTTTTTTTATCCCTAGTCTAAACAGGTTCGGAGCCTGGCGTCCGTTCATTCGCCCGTTCGTAGACACAAAATTATGAGTGACAAGACGCTGCGCAACGGTTATGCGGCGTCTGATCAGGGTCTTATCGGCGACGGTGGTGTTTTTTATCCCTAGTCTGAACAGGTTCGGAGCCTGGCGTCCGTTCAAACGTCCGTCCGTAGACGCAATAGACATATGAAAAAAATGCAGATCCGGATCAGATGTACAATTATTAAACGGCGTCTGATGATGGTCTACATGTATGTAGACGGTATCTGAGACGGCGCAGACCCGGACAAGACGTTGCGCAACGACGCGGCGTCTGATCAGGGTCTTATCGCCAACGGTGGTGTTTTTTTTAACCCTAGTCTGAACAGGTTCGGGGGATATAGCGATCAGCGTGGCGTCATTCACCCAACCGTCTGTATAACAAAAGACAGAACACAAAGGTGCAAACAGTGCAGATTTGAATCGGACGCCATACAATTATTATACGGCGTCTGGATAGGGTCTACAAGTTTGTAGACGGAATATACGACGGCACAGACCCAGACCAGACGCTGTACAATGATCATGCGGTGTCTGATCATGGTCTGACCCCCGCCGGTGCGTTTTATTTTTATCCCCTGACCAAATAGGTTCGGGGATATAACTATCAGCCTGGCGTTCGTCCGTTCGTCCGTCCGCAAACAAAATTATGAGTCTGGCGTCCGTTCACATGTCCGTCCGTTCGTCCGTAGACACAACAGACAGATGCAAGCAATGCAGATAAGAATCAGACCTGTACAATTATTAAACGGCGTCTGATGGGGGTCTACAGGTTTGTAGATGGCATATGGATCGGCGCAGACCCGGACAAGACGCTACACAACGATAATGCGGCGTCTGATCAGGGACTAATTGCCGGCGGTGGTGTTTTTATCCCTAGTCTGAACATGTTCGGGGGATATAGTTATCAGCCTGGCGTCATCCACTCAACCGTCTGTATAACAATAGACAGAACACAAAGGTGCAAACAGTGCAGATTTGAATCAGACGCCATACAATGATTATAAGGCGTCTGGATAGGGTCTACAGGTTTGAAGATGGCATATGCGACGACACAGACCATGCGACGTCTGTTCATGGTCTGACCGCCGCCGGTGCGTTTTATTTTTTATCCCCTGACCAAATAGGTTCGGGGATATAACATTCAGCCTGGCGTCCGTCCGTCCGCGAACAAAATTGAGTCTGGCGTCCGTTCACATGTCCGTCCGTCCGTAGACACAACAGACAGATGCAAGCAATGCAGATTCGAATCAGACTTTAAAAATTATTAAACGGCGTCTGATGAGGGTCTACAGGTTTGTAGACGGCATATGGGTCGGCGCAGACCCGGACAAGACGCTGCACAAAGGTAATGCGGCGTCTGATCAGGGACTCATTGCCGACGGTGGTGTTTTTTATCCCTAGTCTGAACATGTTCGGGGGATATAGCGATCAGCCTGGCATCATCCACCCGTCTGTGTGTATAACTATAGACAGAACACAAAGGTGCAAACAGCGCAGTTCGGGATCAGAGCCCAGAAAATTATTATAAGGCGTCCGATCAGGGTCTACAGGATTGTAGACGGCACAGAATTAGACCAGTAGCTATCAACCTGACGTCATCCACCCGTTAGTCTGTATGACAATAGACAGAACACAAAGGTGCAAACAGTGCAGATCGGGATCAGAGCCCAGACAAATATTGTAAGGCGTCTGATCAGGGTCTACAGGGTTGTAGACAGCACATGCGATAGCACAGACCCAGACCAGACGCTGTACAATGACCATGCGCATCAGATGTCATTGCACCTCAGTGTTGGGTAAAAGTCCCACCAAACTGGAAGCAATATCTCCAAAATGTCCTAAATAGTGTTGATGGGGATGTTATACCTCTAATCAAACAAATCTTATTTATAAAAAAAAAAAAAAAAAATACAGAGACGGCTCTTTGGGGTGAGCTGGCTATGGGGTGGTTGATACATTTATTAAAAAAAAAAAAGGTAAAGTTGAGGATGGGGGTTCAAAAAAGGATAGATAGGCTGTAATAGTTATTTTAATCTTATGCAAAAGCACTGATTTTTTCATAAACAAAACACACCCATGTGTCATAGCACATTCTTTAATTTCTCCAAAATGGCTACTTTTCCATTGAAAACTTTTATATTTTTCTTATTTATACTCAGAACATAGGTCGTGGGTGCCGATTGAGGCAGTTCTAACGAGTACCCACAACCTTGGTCTTGGTGCAGAAATAAGTAAAATAATGTATACCGGGTTCAGATAGATGTTCATTTCACAGACTTATGAACATGGTCTTATTTCTGCATAAAAAGTATGTTATGGAAACTTGTTGGAAGACCCTCAGTGACATGCCCTAATGATTACCTACAAATGCGTTTTTGTGCGGAAATAAGAAAAATAATACGTGGATACCCCCTCTTTTCTGGGGCTATGGTGGTTAAAAATACTTTCTCTGACCAACCCAAAACAGAAATTTTTGCTAAAGAAAATATTTTGCTTACTTTGACACTTCATATTTTCAAAACGCAAAGAGAAACTATAATAAATTTAGTACCATTGGAAAGAAAATTTAATTTCCTAGAAACTTTACATTTACATAAATATTGTCAAATGTACAGAAAATACAAAATAATCATTTTTGTAACATAAGGGTGAAAATCACACAAAAATGCCAATATCTCTGTTCAGATAAGACTGTCAGGCCTATCAGCCATATATGGACTATTGGTTATTGATTTACCTATATCAGTGTTCTGTTAAGATGCTGTATTGGATAATTTTCTGAGTGGTAAAGGGTTAAGTGAAGTTGTTAAGCTGCAAGTAGACCTAACATGCAGTGTCCCGATTCAGAGTTGGTCTGAAAGCCTTCTGGCGGCAAGCATTTCTTATATTTATGTCTCCCCCGAAAATTTTTTTTTCGGAGAGACATATTGTTTTTCCCACGGGCGTCTGTCTGTCTGTCCGTCTGTCACACTTTCGTGTCCGCTCTGTAACTTGAAAACCGTTAGAGCTATCGTCACGAAACTTCGTATAAATATTAATCAGCATTAGACGACGTGCAGTGCGCAAGAACCATAACTCTCGCATTTATACTTTTTGAATTATCTCCCTTGGAAGTTTGTTGGTATGTATATATGTATGGGCAAATCGTGTCCGGTCAATAACTTTCTTATTTTTTGATGGATTTTAAAATTACTCGGCAGAAATATTAACAACCATAAGACGATGTGTGGTGCGCATGAGGCAGGTCGGTACCTCAAAGGTCAAGGTCATACTTAGAGGTCAAAGGTAAAAAAAGGGGCCTTTTTTTCGTATTTGGTCAATAACTTTCTTATTTTGAGATGGATTTTAAAATCACTTGGCATAATTATTAACAACCATAAGACGATGTGTGTGGCCTGAGGCAGGTCGGTACCTCAAAGGTCAAGGTCATACTTAGAGGTCAAAGGTCAAAAAAGGGGCCTTTTTTTCGTATTTGGTCAATAACTTTCTTATTTTGAGATGGATTTTAAAATTACTTGGCATAATTATTAACAACCATAAGACGATGTGTGGTGCGCATGAGGCAGGTCGGTTCCCCAAAGGTCAAGGTCATACTTAGAGGTCAAAGGTCAAAAGGGGCCTTTTTTTCGTATTTGGTCAATAACTTTCTAATTTTGAGATGGATTTTAAAATTCCTTGGCATAATTATTAACAATCATGAGACGATGTGTGGTGCACATGAGGCAGGTCGGCACCTCAAAGGTCAAGGTCATACTTAGAGGTCAAAGGTCAAAAAGTGGGCATTTTTTTCGTATTTGGTCAATAACTTTCTTATTTTGAGATGGATTTTGAAATCACATGGCAGAAATGTGAACCAATATAAGGCGATGTGTTGCGCGCATGACCCAGGTTGGTACCTCAAAGGTCAAGGTCATACTTAGAGGTCAAAGGTAAAAAAAGGGGCCTTTTTTCGGGTTTTGTCAATAACTTGCCTATTTTTAAATAGAATTTGAAGTTACTTGGCAAACATGTTAACTATCATGGGACGATGTGTTGCATGCATGATTCAGTTTGGTACCTAAAATGTCAAGGTCATACATAGAGGTCAAAGGTAAAAAAGGGGCCTTTTTTCGTGTTTGGTCAATAACTTTCTTATTTTTAGATGGATTTTGAAATTGCTAGGCAGAAATGTTAACCACCATGAGATGTGTTGCACGCATGACCCAGTTTAATACCTGAAAGGTCAAGGTCATACATAGAGGTTAAAGGTAAAAAAAGGGCCTTTTTTGTGTTCTGTCAATAATAACTTTCTTATTATGCCCCCAACTTTGAAAAAGTTTGAGGGGCATATTGGTTCTTGTTCGTTCGTCCGTCCATTACGCTTTTGATGCATAGCATAACTAAAGAACTGTGTATGCTAGGGTTTTGAAATTTCATATATGGATTCCTCATGGAAAATTAGCTGACACGTATTTTTTTTCTCATCCGGATTATGCCCCCTTCAAGAGTTATTGCCCTTTGAATTTTTTTTTTAAATAAATTCTTGTCAGCAAGATATCTCAAAAACTATTGGAGCTAGAGCCTTGAAAGTTGGTGATTATATTGATGGTGATGAGTAGATGAACTGATTAACTTTTGACAAAATTCCGAAAAATACTTTGTGAGTTATGGCACTTTGTCATTTTGGTAATTTGTGCCCATTGTAATGTATGCTAAAAGTGATGCATAGCATAACTTTAGAACCATGTATGCTAGGGTTTTGAAATTTCATATATGGATTCCTCATGGAAAATTAGCTGACGCGTATTTTTTTTTCTCGTCCAGAATATGCCCCTTTCAAGAGTTATTGCCCTTTGAAATTTTTTTAATAAAATCTTGTCAGCAAGATATCTCAAAAACTATTGGAGCTAGAGCCTTGAAAGTTGGTGAATAGAGTGTTGGTGATGAGAAGATGAACTGATTAACTTATGACAAAATTCAGAAAAATACTTTGTGAGTTATGGCCCTTTGTCATTTTGGTAATTTGTGCCCATTGTAATGTATGCTAAAAGTGATGCATAGCATAACTTTAGAACGGTGTATGCTATAATTTTGAAATTTCATATATGCATTTCTGATGGAAAATAAGCTGACACGTATTTTTTTTCTCGTCAGGATTATGCCCCTTTCAAGAGTTATTGCCCTTTGAAATTTTTTTAATAAAATCTTGTCAGCAAGATATCTCAAAAACTATTGGAGCTAGAGGCTTGAAAGTTGGTGAATATATTGGTGGTGATGAGTAGATGAACTGATTAACTTTTGACAAAATTTCAAAAAATACTTTGTGAGTTATGGCCCTTTGTCATTTTGTTAATTTGTGCCCATTGTAATGTATGCTAAAAGTGATGCATAGCATAACTTTAGAACCGTGTATGCTAGGGTTTTGAAATTTCATGTATGGGTTCCTCATGAAAAAATAGCTGACGCGTATTTTTTTTCTCGTCCGGATTATGCCCCTTTCAAGAGTTATTGCCCTTTGAAATTTTTTTAATAAAATCTTGTCAGCAAAATATCTCAAACACTATTGGAGCTAGAGCCTTGAAAGTTGTTGAGTATATTGGTGGTGATGAGTAGATGAACTGATTAACTTTTGACAAAATTCCGAAAAATACTTTGCGAGTTATGGCCCTTTGTCATTTTGGTAATTTGTGCCCATTGTAATGAATCCTATAAGTGATGCATAGCATAACTTTAGAACTGTGTATGCTATGGTTTTGAAATTCCAGCTATGCATTCCTAATGGAAAATAAGCTGACACGTATTTTTTTCTCATCCAGATTATGCCCCTTTCAAGAGTTATTGCCCTTTGAATTATTTTTAATAAAATCTTGTCAGCAAGGTATCTCAAAAACTGATGGAGCTAGAGGCTTGAAAGTTGGACCATGAGTCATGTGCAAGACCAAGGTCCATACCTCCAATGTCAAGGTCATACCTAGAGGTCAAAGGTAAAAAAAAGGACAGTCAATAACTTCCTTATTCTTTGATGGATTATGAAATTACTTGGCAGAAATGTTAACCATCATGCGACGATACCTCCAATGTCAAGGTCATACCTAGAGGTCAAAGGTAAAAAAAAAGGACAGTCAATAACTTCCTTATTCTTTGATGGATTATGAAATTACTTGGCAGAAATGTTAACCATCATGCGACGATGTGTTGTACCGCAAATGTCAAGGCCATACTTAGAGGTCAAAGGTAAAAAAGTGCTTTTTTTGTTTACGGCCAATAACTTTTTTATTTTTCTATGAACATTTTTAAAGTTACTATGCAGAAATGTTCATCTTCATTAGATGAAGTGTTGCACACAAGACCCAGCTCAATACCTCCAATGTCAAGGTTATACTTAGCAGTCAAAAACGGGGGAGACATCTGTGTTTTTGTAGAAAAACAAATTCTAGTTGAACATGGTTTTGTTTGTTATACCCCCACAAATGAAATTTGGGTGGGGGGGGGGGGGGGGGGGGGTATATAGGAGTGAACTTGTCGGTCGGTCTGTTGACTTGGTTTCCAGACGATTACTCAAAAAGCGCTTCACCGATTTTTATAATTTTTGGTACACTGATGTAACATCATAAAATACAGGTCAAGTTCGATTTCCAATACAATTCGTCAATTTTCGACATAGTTATGGCCCCTTTCAAGTGAAAAAATTGCAAAATGCAGCTGTTGTACTATCAAGGCAGTTTTTGTGGGGGTATTCATCACCTTTAGTGATAGCTCTAGTTTGATTTGAGGTTTAACGTCCCCGTCAACACTGTAAAGGTCATTTTGGAGACGTTGCTTCCAATTTTGTGGGACTTTTACCCGACATTGAGATGAAATGACATCTCAAGCCCTGTCGCCCAATGAAACCAATAGGGTTTATTAGCATGGACAGTCCCCCTCGCACCGCGGTTCCTGGACAGGCTTAGATCCTCTAAGGGGTTTACCAGTACTAGTGTGCGGGCTGGATTCAGCTCTGCGTGGAAGCATCATGCAGCCCATATATTTCTTCAAGCCCCTATGGGCGGGGGCTGAATTTGAACATCATAAGACACTATAATCAAGCTGAGTGCGTTTTTAGCTCACCGTCACGTAGTGACGAGGTGAGCTTTTGGGATCACTTTTCGTCCGTCCGTCCGTCCGTCCGTGCGTCCGTAAACAATTCTTTAAACGACATCTCCTCCTAAACCACTTACTGGATTTTGACCAAACTTCACAGAAATGATCCTTAGGTGGTCCCCTTTCAAAGTTGTTCAAATGGTTCCGGTCCGTTGCACATCTAGGTCATAGGAGCCAAAAAGAGATTTTTTTCACCAAAAACTTAAAAAATCTTCTTCTCTGAAACCACAAGGCCCAGGTCTTTGATATTTGGTATGAAGCTTCATCTGGTGGACCCCTACCAAGATTGTTCAAATTATAGTGCTGGGGCCAAAAATGCCCCCGCTCCGGGTCCCTTTGGTTTTACATGGGCTTATATAGGGAAAATCTTTAAAAATCTTCTTCTCTGAAACCGTAAGGCCCAGGTCTTTGATATTTGGTATGAAGCTTCATCTAGTGGACCCCTACCAAGATTGTTCAAATTATAGTGCTGGGGCCAAAAATGCCCCCGCTCCAGGGCCCTTTGGTTTTACATGGGCTTATATAGGGAAGAGCTTTAAAAATCTTCTTCTCTGAAACCGTAAGGCCCAGGTCTTTGATATTTGGTATGGAGCTTCATCTAGGGGACCCCTACCAAGATTGTTCAAATTGTAGTGCTGGGGTCAAATATGCCCCCGCTCCGGGGTCCTTTGGTTTTACATGGGCTTATATAGGGAAAATCTTTAAAAATTTTCTTCTCTGAAACCGTACGGCCCATGTCTTTGATATTTGGTATGAAGCTTCATCCCACAAGGCCATGGTCCTTCTTCCTCCTCCCCCCCCCTCCCCTCCCACTCCGGGGCCCTTTGGTTTTAAATGGGCTTATATAGGGAAAATCTTTAAAAAATCTTCTTCTCTGAAACTGCAAGGCCCAGGTCTTTGCTATTTGGAATGAAGCTTCATCTAGTGGACCCCTACCAAGACTGTTCAAATTATTGTGCTGGGGCCAAAAATGCCCCCGGCCCGGGGCCCTTTGGTTTAAGATAGGCTTATATAGGGAAAATCTATAAAAAATCTTCTGTTCTGAAACTGCAAGGCCCAGGTCGTTGATATTTGGTATGAAGCTTCATCTTGTGGACCTCTATCAAGATTGTTCAAATTATAGCCCTGGGGCCAAAAATGCCCCCGCTCCTGGGCCCTTGGGTTTTTCATAGACTTATATAGGGAAAATCTTGAAAAATCTTCTTCTCTGAAACCACAAGGCCTAGGTCTTTGACATTTGGTATGAAGCTTCAGCTAGTGGACCTCTACCAAGATTGTTCAAATTATAGTCCCGGGGCCACCAATGCCCCCGCCCCAGGGCCCTTTGGTTTTACATAGACTTATAATGGAGGTAATCTTTGAAAATCTTCTTCTCTGAAACAACAAGGCCCAGGTCTTTGATATATGGTGTGAAGCTTCATCTAGTGGACCTTTATCAAGATTGTTTAAATTATAGCCCTGAGGCCAAAAATGCCCCTGCCTTGGGGCCATTTGGTTTTACATAGGCTTATATAAGGATTATCTTTAAAAAATCTTCTTCTCTGAAACCGCAAGGCCCAGGTCTTTGATATTTGTTGTGTAGCTTCATCTAGTGGACCTTTGCCAAGATTGTTCAAATTATAGCCTTTGTTGATATTTGGTATGAAGCTTCAACTTTTTAGACCTCCCTCAACATTATGCACATTATAACCCTGGGGTCAATAATGGCCCTCCCCGGGGCCCACTTGTTACTCTATGGATCAGGTGAGCGATCCAGGGCCATCATGGTCCTCTTGTTCTCTGTGTTTGCGTTTACTGGAGAACAAAGCACTATACACCGAGGAATAATGTTTGTTGTTTGAATTGAGGTTTAACATCCCTGCCAATACAATTAAGGTCATTTTAGAGATGTTGGACCTGGACGGAATTGGAAAAAAATAGCTCACTAAAAGAGAAGTTTTTTTCTTGGATATCTGTTTGGTTTCTTGTCTAATGCATATCAGACAAGCGTAAACCAGCAAAATTTTATTGCTGGTTACCCTAGATTGTGATTTGTTATAGCCCCGCTTTGAAAAAGTGGGGCTATATTGGATTTGCCATGTCCTTCTGTCATTCCGTGATTCCGTTAATTTGTGTTGGCTCCATAACTTTGTATCTGCTTAACATATTTTCATGAAACTTCACACAAATGTTAAACACCATAAGACAATGTGCAGAGCGAAGGAATTATAACTGTGGATTGCCTACTTTTGGAGTTATTGCCCTTTGAACATTTTCCGTAATTCCGTAATTCCGTGATTCCGTTAATTTGTGTTGGCTCCATAACTTTGTATCTGCTTAACATATTTTCATGAAACTTCACACAAATGTTAAACACCATAAGACAATGTGCAGAGCGAAGGAATTATAACTGTGGATTGCCTACTTTTGGAGTTATTGCCCTTTGAACATTGAAAAATGGCAATTTTAATTGTGTCCGCTTCATAACTCGAAAACCGTTTGAGATATTTTTAGGAAACTTCACACAAATGTTAAGCACTATGAGACGATGTGCAGAGCGCAGGAACCATAACTCTGCATTGCTTAGTTTTGGAGTTATTGCCCTTTGAACATTGAAAAATGGCAATTTTAACAGTGTCCGCTTCATAACTCGAAAACCGTTTGAGATAATTTCATGAAACTTCACACAAATGTTTAGCACTATGAGACAATGTGCAGAGCGCAAGAACCATAACGCTGGTTTTCGTATTTTCTGTGTGTCTGTCTGTGTGTCTGTCTGTGTCTGTTAACAATTTTCGTGTCCGCTCCATAACTTTAAAACCCATTCACATATTTTCATGAAACTTCACACAAACATTAAACACCATGAGATGGTGTGCAGAGTGCAGGAACCATAACTCTGGATTGCCTAATTTTTTAGTTATTTCCCTTTGAATATTGAAAAATATCAATTTTAGCCGTCTTTGCTCGATAACTCAAAAACCGTTTGAGATAATTTTATGAAACTTCACACAAATGTAAAGCACCATATTACGTGTGCAGAGCGCAGGAACCCAAACTCTGGATTGTCTACTTTTTCAGTTATAGGCTTTTGAATATTAAAAAATGGCAATTTTAACTATGTCCGCTCCATAACCGTTTCTGATATTTTCATGAAACTTCAAATAAATGAAAAGCACCTTGAGATGATGTGCAGAGTGCAGGAACCATAACTCTGGTTTGCCTACTTTAGGAGTTATTGCCCTTTGAACATTTAAAAAGGCAATTTTGACTGTGTCGGCTCCATAACTCACAAACCATTTGAGATATTTTCATGACACTTCACACAAGTGTAAAGCACCATGAGACAATGTGCAGAGCGCAGGAACCCTGACTCTGATTTGCCTACTTTAGGAGTTATTACCCTTTGAACATTGAAAAATGGAAGATGAAATTTAGTATAAACATGGACATTCTGGTAATGTATCATGCTCATTGAAATGAGGGACAAGGGCTCACAACTCTTAGAGTTTTTCCAGATAATGTAAAATTTTCAACAGTTATTTCTTGTTCATAACTGTTTTCTCTGCAGCTTAAATAACTTTCTTCTCTGACAGCGCTGAAGCGGGGCTATAGTCAGATCCTCTGACAGCTCTAGTTTGTCTTGTAGATTGAAAAAAATTGTTGACATTCTTTCCCGCCATTACCTCACTAGTGGGTGGGGTAACGTAAACTAAAATTCTTAGGATCAAAATTAGGTCGCTTGTCACATTCATTTTTCTGGAGAGCCTGTGTGTTGTCAGATATCTGAGTGTGCTGAGCTGTATATAATTGGACCAGTATACTGATTAGTCCTTTGTAGCTGTCAGTGTGCTGGCTGTGACAAACTCAGAATCAGGATTGTTGCTTGACACCCCATAATAAATCATTAGAAATCATCAAATCACTACCCGGTATATTAAAATGAAGGTCTCCCTGTTTCCCATGGTCTTAATTCTTGGGTTCACTCTTTGGAAAACAACTTATAGAATGCATCCAGATGATGGAAATCAGGAGTGCAAGATTGCAATTAAGGAGAGTAGTAGTAGAATTTCCCAGTACTTGGCATTAACAAGGAAGAATGGGAACAGAAGGTGTTCGGAGGGCTTGCGAAACTTCAAGTTCTCGTGCGGTACAAACTTGGCTTTACTTCTAATCTTGGCGGAGACATTGAAACTAACCCCGGCCCAAGGTTTCGCTGCGGACTCTGCAAAAAATATTGCAAAGGTTCCGAGAAATGGATAGAATGTGAGGACTGTAACAAGCGCTTTCACTCCTCATGTTCTGATTTGGATAACAGTCAATTGTTAGAAATTGAATCTAGAGCTGGAACTTGGTATTGCAAAGACTGCAAAGCTGACTGTGGTCTTTGCAGTGGTGCTGTCCTTAATGGCCACAAAGCCGTTCAGTGTGATCACTGTGAAATGTGGATACACACTGTTCCTTCATTTCAGATGCAGAATATGGCACATTGGTAAATTCAAGCTGCCACTGGATACATCCAAAATGTGAGGTCTGTAACTTTTCAGACTCCTTCTTTGATGAATATGTAGAACTGAGTAAGCCAAACAGGTTTGAACCTCTGTCAGAGGATAAGAGAGGCAAATCTTCGACTGTTGATGAAACTAAGTCAAATTTTGTGAAACTTTGCAGTATAAACATAAATGGAATTAGAGGGAAAATTCTTGAACTTTTAGCTTTCCTAGATACATCTCAACCTCATATTGTTGCTATTCAGGAAACAAAGAATAATAGTTCAATTAATACATCTGAGCTTTTCCCTGAAAATTGTCAGTACAGTGTGTACAGATACTACAGAAAAGATAGGAACTCTCATGGCGGTGGGGTGATGTTGCTCATTCATAGAGACATCCCTCACATGCCGTTCATGGAACTTGAAAATGACACTGATTCGGTCTGGGTTAAGGTTTTTGCAAATAAAACTTCCCACTTCGTAGCAAGTTGGTATCGACCACCAAATGGTACAATCGAAAACTTCCAGTTGTTTAAAGACCAACTGGATTGCATTAAATTGCAGCATAAGGGTAAAAAACTCCCGGCTGTACATGTTCTAGGTAACCTCAACTTCAGAGACATTGCTTGGCCCGACAGGCTCAGCAAACAAGGCACAATGCTGAGTCAGTCGGAAGGACAAATATTAATTGACATTGTGAACGATCATGGTCTTGAACAAATTGTTAACTTCCTCACTCGTGATAAGAACACATTGGATGTGATCCTTACGACTTTGCCAGGACAATTCAAAGACATTCATTCCCCAGATAAACTAAGTGACCACGATGTTGTCTCCGGATATTTAAAAATTCACATCCCACCAATAAAGAAACCTCGGAGGAAGGTGTACTCATATCAGAAAGGTGACTATGAAACTATGAGGAAGGATGCACTCAGATTTGCAAAGGAGAATTACTTTAATGGTCATTCAGATGCTCGGTCTGTACAGGAGAATTTTGATTTGATAACTTCTTTCATTCATACTTCGGCCAAAAATCATATCCCCTCAAAAACTAGGAGGTCTGTATCTTCTATTCCCTGGAGTGATTCCCTGGATCACTCCAGAGAGAAGAAGGAAAATTCGCAGAAGGAATAAGATTCATGCAAAGGCAAAAAAGACGGGAAGTGGTAAACTCCGGACAAAATTTGAAAACTTGAGACGTGAAATCAAGACTGATATAAAAAATCAGCATGATTTGTATGTGAATAACTTGGTGGGTGATGTAAAGGCAAATCCCAGAGACTTCTACAGATATATTAATAGCCAGAAGAAAGACAGGCAAGGTATCCAGCCCCTTAATAAAAGAGGAGGGGACGGGGTTGCTGAATCAGACTCTGAAAGGGCAGATGAACTAGTTGGTCAATTCAATGATGCGTTTAATAAAACTGAGTTCAAGGAGGTTCCATTGACTGGAAGATCGGCCCCATTCATGAATAATATTGTTGTGACAGCTGCAGGAGTGATTAAATTACTTCAAGACTTAAACCCCAGTAAGGCCTTAGGACCTGATGAGCTTCATCCTAGAGTCCTGAAGGAAGTAGCAAATGAGTTGGGTCCAGTTTTTGCATTCTTGTTTCAACAGTCTCTTGATACGGGTGAAATCCCCAAAGAATGGCTCTTAGCAAACATCTGTCCACTCTTCAAAAAAGGAGATAGGGCTCTTGCCCGTAATTATCGCCCTGTGTCTCTGACTTGTGTTCTGTGTAAATTGCTGGAACATATAGTCTGCTCGAACACCATGGCCCACTTGGACTAACATAAACTTTTGTCAGACAGACAACATGCATTTAGGAAAAGGCACAGTTGTGAAACTCGGCTAAGCACAGTTAATGATGACTGAGCAAAAATCTTGGACAAAGGGGGACAGGTGGACACATTTATTCTGGACTTCAAGAAGGCTTTTGACACCCCTCCTCATGAACTACTTAAATCTAAGTTATTTGGTTATGGAATTGGGGGAAAGACCCTCAAATGGATAGATTCCTTTCTTTGCTACAGAAAACAGCGGGTTGTTGTTAATGGTGAATCTTCGGAGTGGGCTCCAGTTTTGTCTGGAGTCCCGCAAGGGACCGTTCTTGGTCCACTTTTGTTCACCCTGTACATCAACGATATTTCCAAACACATTGACTCAGAAATAAGACTGTTCGCAGATGACTGTGTTTGTTACCGGGAAATTAGAGATACAGATGACTCATTGAAATTTCAGGCTGACATAGATAGATTAGGATGTTGGGCACGTAAATGGGGCATGAGATTTCAGCCAGTTAAATGCAATATTATGCAGATAACTAGGAAGAGATCTAATAAAGTTGAGGCTTCTTACACCTTAGAGGGAACGGTCCTCGAGAATGTGGACCCCATTAAATACCTTGGAGTGACAATCTCACACAACTTGAGATGGAATACTCATATTAGCAACATGTGTACTAAGGCAAATAGAACGCTTGGTTTCCTGAGGCGAAATCTTTATCAGTGCCCTCAGGATGTAAAAGAGGCAGCATATAAAGGTCTTGTTCGCCCAATCTTGGAATATGGTAATTGTATCTGGGACCCCAGTGGAGTGGTCCTTAACGATGAAATTGAGAAAGTTCAGAATAGAGCTGCTAGATTTGTAACAGGCAATTACTGCTTTGAAACTGGGAGCATGACTGGAATACTTGGAAAATTAAAATGGGAGTCTCTCAAGAAAAGGAGAAAAGACAGTAGGCTAATCCTTTTATACAAAGGTCTAAAGGGTGCTGCCAGCATTCCAACAGATGACCTTGTTCCCCCAGCTAGACACTGTAGAAATCACCATTCGTTGTCGTTTCAGACCCTTAGCGCAAGAACTGACATTTATAAAGAGTCTTTCTTCCCCAGAACCATTAGAGATTGGAATGCCCTTCCCGATTCGATTATTTCGACAGCTGAAGGTGCTGATGATTGTGTAGCTAAATTTACCTCTTTGGTTAGAGCTAGGGACTAACTTCCCACATCACAGGTCCTGGTGTATGAATGTCATTTGACGTGTCACCAGTAACAATTCTGATTCTGATTCTGATTCCAGTTTGGGAAACTTTTACCCAACATTGAGATATAATGATATCTCGAGCCCTGTCACCCAGTGAAACCAAAAGAGGTTATATGCATGGCCGGTTTGACTCCAATCACTTTGCCTGGACAGGCTCAGACCTAGGCTGTTTACCAGCACTTGTGTGCCATTGATATCATCTCTGCATGAGAGCATTATGCAACCCAATGTATTTCTCATAGCCCTGATGGGGCCTTGAGGAATAATGGTGATAATAAAATGATATGTTTTCCTTATTTCTCCATTCAAATATATGTTGTAGATACTTGTTAGAATCGCCTCAAGAGGGCGATTCTAATAAGTATCTGCAACATATTTTTATGGAGAAATAAAGACAGCAAAATCCTGAAATTATCCTCTTACATTATGTTTATGCCGGCCTCAGTGGCTCAGTCGGATGCGCGTCTGACTGGTGATCAGGAGGACGCGGGTTCAACTCCCGCCGGGGTTGGCAACATTCTTTCGTGGAGATTGATCATGAAATCTTTTCTACGGTCATTCTCTCCCTTCCGCTGATTCAAGAAGGGCAGTTGTCAGTTTCTGGCGAAAGAATGTGCACTGTACTGGTTAACCGCTTACATATAAGCCTGCCCAGGAAAGTGTTGGTAGGTAAACTGACCGGCTCAAAAATGACCTAAATAGTGTTGACTGGGCCGTAAAACTCCAATACAAACAAACAAACATTATGTTTATCTGGAACTATGTACAAACACATTATAAAACTAAGTGCTGACATGCGCTGTATTTGCTAATTTTGTAGTGGGCTGTTTGCAGTATTGTGTAAGAGTTTAGCCTGATTTATGTTTTAGGAACAGAGTAAATTGTTGTGGGGTTTCCGTGATGCACTACAGAAATATGTCAGTAACTCTGCCATGAAGATTCTACTGGAATTGAACCAGCAAGATGTTCCTCCGGGAGAGAGTAAGGTAACATGCATTTCTATTTAAAGCTGATTAAAACCTTTAACTTTTTACAGTAACGCTTTACTCTAACACATATGGCTCTTAACCATGGCTGAGTTGAATTTGTTGTTGAGTCCTCAGGGAATTTTGCCCATAGCCACAGATAAGAAATATTGAGGGGTAATTTAGGGGAAAAGTCCTAGAAGTTTGGACACCTTAAGTACTTGCTGTAATTGTTAACAATCCAGCAAGGAGTCAAAAGGTGCAGACGGAATGGCAAATAGTGTAAGGCCTGATCTGACAGTCTGATCTAGGTCTGCACTCATTGCTTTGGCCTAGCTGTCACAAGGCATAGGATCAGTAGGGTATTTTGAAAATCTATGTTGTCTGTACTCAGAATTGCCTGAAAGGGGCAATTGTAAAGAGTACACGCAGCATATCTTCATCTTGCCTGTTGGAAAAAAACAAAACAAAACAACAACAAAAAGAAAACGCTTCTAAACTTACCTTTGGAAACTGACAGAATTTTTTATACCCCCGGCATACGAAGTATGCAATGGGGGTATATAGTTTTTGTCTTTTCAGTCTGTCTGTCCGTAAACAATTATTTTGTGTCAAAGATATCTCAGGAACTGCTTCACATAGAAACTTGAAATTTTGCACACATGATCAGTATGACTACTTGTATTGCGGGAAAGAAAATAAGGGCCAAGGGGTCAGGCCTTTTAGAGTTATTTCCCTTTGTAGTTCTTGTTTCAGCCGAGGCGATGGCCCTGGCCGGGGGTATACGTGCCCAACTGGGCACTTTGTCTAGTTTTATTTGTTTGTGGATTTATTGAAACTCTTTTTAAGCAGCATTAATAGTGAATTTACCAGCACTACTTATCCCCTCTTAGTGTGTCATACATGAGCAGAACTCCATTTCCAGTTGGCTCAATTCCAAAAGGAAGTAATAAAAAATAATGCACTATGATGAAGTAAGGGAGATGATGAAGTGGTGAGTTGCGCTGCCGCCACCACATGGCATTTAATACCAGCTGCACTGGAGGGCTCTTCCAACAGTGGCATCTTCCAACAATGGGAGACTGTCATGGTGTCAGCATGATTAAGATGTTCTAAATTGATAGAAATAGTACCATTTATTCTTTTATATTCTGATATGTTTCGTTTCTTATCATTAGTTACTAGATGCTGTGTCTGACTGTATGGCTTTTGGAGCTCTTGAGAAATGCCCAGAATGTAAAGAAGGCCAGTTGAGATGCTCGTAAGTGCCTTTATTGACATTTCTATTGATATAACTAAAATGTAATAGTTCAGTAGTACCTGCCCCGAGGTTATAAAACTTTTTTCATGCTCAACTCAGATGAGCATGAAATTAATAATGCTCATAAATATGAAAATACAAATGATAGAGTCACTTTTCTTGCTAAGATCAGTACAGAATGTCATTTGTCCTGCTCATAAATTTTAAAATGCCAACAATTGTTGGCATTTTAAAATTTGTGAGCAGGACAAATTTCATATTCAGCTGAGTTGAGCATGAAAATTTTTTTATAACCTCGGGGCCTGGTTGACTTAACCTGCTAGGCTTTAAGGTGTATGGACATAACTAGGCATTTTCATTCAATGGAGACATTTGCTTTCTTGTTATCCAAGTCCCACCAAAACAGAATCTTTCTTAAACTCTTAAAGATTAACCCTTATCCTGCTGAATAAATTAATCATTCACACCCATTTCTGACTATCAGCCAATCAGATTACTTTATTAAATATAATCATCCAAATCTACAACTTAAATGACAGTGTAGATCCTGATCAGATTCAGAAGCCATCTGATCTGGATCTACACTGTTTGCAAAGGCAGGGGTTTCAGTTGGATAAGGGTTAAAATTTAATTCTGCTTTTCAAAGTGTATTAAAACATTTTTTCAAATGAACATGACAACCCCTTCCTTTGCCAACAGTTTAGATCCAGATCAAATGGCTTCTGATCAGGATCTTCACTGTCATTCAGTTTATAAATTTGAATGACTGCATTATATCAAGTAGTTTGTTTGGTTGATGTGGCTAAATAAATTCATTCAGCAGGATAATGGTTTAGAATTGTTTAGCTATCGTGTTCAGAGTTGAAAATAGAAAAAAACTTTAAATGACCACTCTTCCCATAGCCTGGGCCAAACCCTCTACCAAAAATAGCTAGATCCATTCCTCTTCAATGAGCAAAATGGCTGCCAGAGCTAGAAATAGAAAAATATCAATAATTTGCATTAAATGCTAAATTTTCCTAAACCCTTAGGGCAGTATTGCTTAAACTTCACAGGAATGTTGCCTAGGTGGCTACCTACCAAGATAGCTAAAATCGTTCTGCTCAGGTGAACAAGATGTCCACCATGTCTAAAAATAGAAACACCTTTAAAAGACAACTCCTCCTATATCCCTAGGCCAATTTCATTCAACCTTCATATCGCCGGCCTCGGAAGCTCAGTCGGGTGAGTGTCTGACTGGTGATCAAGAGGACACAGGTTCGATACCTGCCGGGGTAGGCAACATTCTTTCGTGGAGATGGATCATGAAATCTTTTCTATGGTCATTCTCTCCCTTCCGCTGATTCAAGAAGGGTTGTTGTCAGTTTCTGGCGAAAGAATGTGCATTGTACTAGTTAATCACTTACATATAAGCCTGTGGATAGGTAAACTGACCTGCTCAAAAATAACCAAAAAAGTGTTGACTGGGCCATAAAATGCCAATACAAACAAACAGATCCGCCTTCGACTGAAGGTTGCTTAGGTGACGTTTTACCAAAATAGGTAAAACGGATCGCTTTGATGAGTAAAATGGCCACGAAAAACGTCTGCTTGAAATTAGGTGTGCGATTAAGGGCCATCTTGGCCCTCTTGTCATTGTTATTGGTCAAAGAATTCATTGGTTTCAGGTCAGGCGGTTACCACTGTACTGGTAACATGACAGAGTGGACCAAATGTATGTACAAGACAAGGTTACCCAAGAGAAAAGCTTTCAAAATACCCAAGGAGTACCATGACGTAGATATTCTGTAAGTTTAGTACTACATCCTCTTTGACACTGAAAAAGGATTTACCATTGCCAGTTATTCAGTGACTCGGCCGGGTGTATCCGACATCCGACTGGTGACAGCCGACTGGTGAATATATCTGACTGGTGAATACATCTGACTGGTGGTCCAGAGGCTGTAGGTTAGATTCCAGCAGCTCTAGAAACACACTTTCATGGAGATTGGTCATGAAATAGTTTCTGCATTCCTCAATCCCTATCCTATGACTCAATATGGGTAGTTGTATGTTTTTTTGTAAATTAATGTGCACTGCACTTGTTAACCACTCCGGTATATTATAAAGTCTGTCCAGGAAAAATATGGTTTGGCGACTGACCTGCTCAGTATGACATTAATAATGTTGACTGGGCAATTTAACTACAGACACTTAATGAACCAACCAAGCAAAGTGAATTCATGTCTGCAACCCAGTTTATGGTGCATAAAATGGTTTTGTTAATTTCCTGAAGGCCATCTTTGAATTAAAATTTTATCTACTTGTATTTTCTTAACCTAACCCTTATCATGCTGTTCACGACAACCCCTATCTTTGCAAACAGTGTAGATCCAGATCAGATGGCTTCTGAAGAAGCCATCTGATCAGGATCTACAATGTTTGGCATTTATTTTATGAATTTGTAGCAATAAATTAAATCAAGTAACATGATTGGTTGATATACAGAAATGGGTGTGGCTAATCTGAATATTCAGCAAGAGAAGGGCTAAATGTGGATAGGAAAAGTAACAAGGATAACTATTTATGAAAAATTTTCTTGTTAGAAATACCTTAACCTTTAACCTGCTGAATATTCAATTAAGCCACACTCATTTCTGACTTTGAACCAATCAGATTACTTGATGCAGCTTATTTCTACATATTCATAAACTGAATGTCAAACTGTGTAGATCCTGATCAGATGGCTTCTTCAGAAGCCATCTGATCTGGATCTACACTGTTTGCAAAGATAGGGCTTGTCGCCTACAGCAGGGTAAAGGTTAATGATACTAAGTATTGGGACAGATAGGCCCAAGCAAACTGGGTCTACATTGTTTGCCTTCCATCTGCACCTTTTGGACTCCTTGCTGGACTGTGAAACAAATTTGTTAAAATGTTTGGAAAATTAGAGCAAGTTTGCGAGGTGTCTGAACTTTTAGGATTTTTCTTGTATATTATATGATGTGGCTACTTGTTAGAACCACCTCAATGAATTTATGATCAAACCGCAGTGGCTTGAACCACACCCATTTGAACAAATGATCATAGTCACAAAGGTAACAGAGCCATTGAAGTTCAACTTATGTTCAGCAAAGACTCAGATTAGACTCTTTGTCACTCAGATTAGAACCTCCTCTATCTGCCTTAGCTATCGCGTCACGTGAGACACCAAGTTCTGCAACTGAAGGTCAGGTGGTTTTTCTCTGGGCACTCCGGTTTTCGCCCGCCTCTGATTAACGATCAGCTCGATATGAGTGAAATAATCTTGAAAGGGCCGTAAAACCAAAATCAAAAGAAGAAAAAAAAAATTTGCCTTAGGTACCCATAACTCTGTAGATGGGCTGCATGATGCTTCCACGTAGAGCTGAAACCGACTGCACTTGAGTTCTGGGTAACCGCTTAGAGGATCTAAGCCTGCCCAGGCAAACCGGTGCGAGTTGGACCATCCATGTTTTTACATTGGACAGCAAGACTTGGTGTCATTTCATCTTGATGTTGGGTAAAAGTCCCACATAAGGGCATTTAACTTCTAATCAAAGCAACCCTTGAATCTCTGATCAGATGCACAGGTCGGTCCCTGTCTTCACTGAAGCTGCAGTGGTATGTAATATGGGTCATTCAGCCAGTTTTGTACTGAATCAGAATGCAATCACAGCAGGAATCCCTTTCAAAATTTTGTTGTGTCGGATGTGTTATATTTAGAAATTTATTCAGAAAATGACTGAGATTTTGGCAAACTGTGTAGGTTTTGATCAGATGCATTCTGTGGCATCTGATCTGTGGCCTGCACTGTTTGCCACTGCCATGCTTAAGCCATTGTGTACAGGAAACTGCTTAACCCATTTTGTACAGGAAACCACAAAATGGGTACCCTGGCAAACAGTGCAGGCCCAGATCAGATGCCGCAGAATGCGGCGTCTAATCAGGGCCCACACTGTTTGCAAAAAGTTCAGCCATATTCCAAATAAATTTTGAAGAAAATAACAACCTGTCACCCCTAAATTTTGAAATGGACTCCTGCTATATATAAGGAGGAAGATTCCATTTGGCACAAAAAGGGTTAAGAGATTCCCATATAAAATTGATTAATATGAGACTATGCTGAAAGCAAGATAGAAATCTTTAATACATGTACCTTTTACAATAAACATTTTACAGACAAAAATACAAGTATGTGAAGCGAGAGAGAGTATTTCCCAATGTTGTGATACAAGATTCTGAAGGTCCAGTCAGTTCCTCACAAGACTCAGTGGATGGCGGGTAAGTCTGAAAAGAGGTGGATAACATTCAAGGAAGGCAACTGTTCCAAATAGGTTGAGTGAGTGATCTTTACCTGACATGTAGTGTTAGTTTCTCTCTGCAAGTTTTGTTCAAATGGGCTGGAATTAGTGACTTTTTCTTGGAAATTTTTGTACTAGAATGGAGATTATGTTTTCTGAATTTCACTGAAAAAAATATTTTTGAAAAAGAAAACTTAATAAAGGATTTATTGAAGAAAATAGAAAATTGTCAATCTAAACAAAGAAAGATTTACAGTTATCTGGATTTTATAAACTTACCTGTGCTGCATTGCTTCTGGACTATTATAAAAGCAGTATTTATAATACTGAAATACTGAACAATGAGTAAATCAGGAAACAAAAAGACTGAAGAAGTGAAGAAAATAGGTAATGCCTCTGGGCACACTACACCTTCAAAACCAAAACGACCTCATTCAGAGGTTGCTAATTCAAGTGCAGAAGAACTTTTATTTCTGCATGAGCAAATAGAAGAGATCTCTTCTGACCTGAGGCTCCTCAAGGACAGTATCGACCTTGTGGGTGACAAAACAGACAAAATAATGACAAAAGATGACATGCAGAAATTTATAAAGATAACAGTGGAGGAGATAATGAATGAAATAAACAAGGGTATAGAAATTACCATAGAATCAAAGTTAAAGCAGTGCACCAAAGCCATGCAAAAGGACTTAGATGACACAAAGGCTGTGAATAGGAAACTTTCTGAAGAAAATCACAGCCTGAAAATAAAACTTGATAATGCCACTACCAAACTAGAAGCTGTTGAAAAACAGTCACAGACTGCTATTAAGATGGCAAACCATAATGAACAGTACTCACGGAAGAACAACATAAAAATCCTTAATCTTAAAGATAGTAAAGATGAAAGTGAAATAGCTCTGATAGAAAAGGTTACAGCATTGTTTAATAAGTGTGATGTGGATCTACAGCCTAGTGAAATTCAGGCTATACATAGAATTCCTGGTAAACCTAACTCAGACAGGCCTGTCCTTATGAAGGTTAAAAATGGTAACATTAAGTCCAAACTTATGAGGGTACGAGCGGCAGTGAAAAGCGCAGGTCACAGACTGGTTGATGATGTTACAAGACTCAATAGCACGCTAATTTCTGACCTCCTGACCAACAGATCCATTGAGGCAGCTTGGTATTTCAATGGGTCAGTTTTTGGAAGGACTGCTGCTGGCAAAAGACTCAAATTTGACCTCCATGATGACATAGATTCTATGGTTGCCAGAGCCTAAATACATCACGAAAAACACGCCTGTATAATTTGGACCCCCTTGAACCCCACTTTTATTTAGTAGAACTGGGGTTTTCGGGGGTATGCCTTAATTTTCTTATTTCTGCTCTGAAGTGTGGATTGTGGGTACTCGTTGGAGCAGCCTCGATGAGGCGGTTCTAACTAGTGCCCACGGTCCATTTTTTGGGCGGGGGTAGGGGAGGTATCACAATTTTTCATCTTAAAATTTTCATTTTTTCGGTGATAAGGTGGCAATGTATTTGTACAGGCGTGTTTGTGTGATGGACAGTTTCAGGATTATATGAATAGATTTGGTTACACTGGATTTATTTCAATCTAAGCATAGTTGACTGCATTTTGTGCGAGTAATATGTGAAAAACAAACAATAATCAATACTTGTCCTGCTGAATATTTTAATAGTCACATCCATATCTGATTATTAGTTAATCATTTTGCATGGAATAAGGTTGTCTCTCAGATTCACAATATAAAAGACAATGTGGATCCTGATCGGATGGCTTCCTTAAAAGCCAACTGATTTAGATCTACATTGTTTTGCACAGGTAGGGGTTGTCAGCAGGACAAGGGTTAACCCTTAAGATGCCGATAACGACAATTGTCGTCTGCATTGTCGTCCGCCGGTTACTTTAAAAAAATTGGTATACGGTCTGGACCCGGATCGGACTGTTCCTCTAGGAGCAGTCTGATCTGGGTTCTCACTGTTTGCCTGTATGAAAAAAATATATATTACTGGAAAAGTTTGCAAGAACATTCAGCAGGCGACATAGGTAGCGGACATTTCCAGATGCAGTTTTTCTCGGCGTCTTAGAGGTTGACAAACAATATATGATCTTACAATAAAGGTAAAGTTATCTTATTACCCCCAGTGCAAGACATACACTTTCAGTTTCAATAATATGGACCTCTATTTGCGGACTTTAGCTGACTGGGATCTGCAGTTTCTCATTCCTTGAAGAATGGCACAGCTTGAGGATGTTGATTAAAATTAAGAATATAGGAGCTGGCGCATGACGGAACCCACAATGGGACTATTGTGGCCGGTAGAGACTCGGATCAGCCTGCGTACCCGTCCACTGTGACGGGGTCTTTTGCTTGTCTCTGCATAGATGTTGGCCTGTGTTGGGTGGATGCAGTTGGCAAAGACACTAGTCAGACAACGCAAATGCGCAGGCTGATCCGACCAGTTCGGGCCTTTTTGTGTGTTTTATCATGTGCTGGTTCATATAGTTTATCTAGATCTGTGACTTGATGAAGATGATGATGATTTCGTGTTTAACGGATCTGTGACTTGACTCATGCCCTGCTGTACACCTCGGTACGCTAAATCTATCTAAGGTTCTTCGATGTTTACATTTGCAGTGGATCCAGAGAATTGTGATTCCCAGATTAGCTGGGTTTCTCAACTGAAATGGTCATTATCCACTCCACATGTATTTTAAATAGGATGATGTATCGGGATTCGGCAGGGTTTTATGGATTTTAACACAATGCAACTTATGCGGTGGCTCTGCGTTGCGAACCACTGATGCATAGGGAAATCAAGTGCAGTGTGACTCCACTATTGAGATCTCCTAAAATTGAGAGTTTTAGTTAGTCTTTCTTTGAGTTTGCTGCGCTTGGTTTCTCCTAATAACAGACCCCTTTGGGACTGTTCAAAGGTATTCTTTAAGATCACTTTTAAACGGTCCCTAAGGTGGTGTTAATATAGTACTCTTACTGTGTTTGATATTTAAAAACATTTTTCTTTTCTTATTTGGATGGGACCAGAGCATTTTGTAAAGAATATGGACTAGAATTTTGTGCTGGTCTCAGAAAACTGTAAACTGAATTTGGATGCCACAGAAGGAATATAGACTGGATTTTTCTATTGGATTGCTTGATGTGATTAAATACCTGAACTTTATTTGATGAAATATATGGGCTGCACGGTGCTTCAGCGTGGGGCTGAGTCCGGCCCGCACACTAGTACTGGTGGGCCGCTTAGAGGATCTGGGCCTGTCCGGGAACGCGGTGCGAGGCGGGCCGTCCGTGCTGGTGGACCCTGTTGGTTTCAGCGACAGGGCTTGAGATGTCGTTTCGTCTCAGTGTCGGGTGGGAGTCCCACAAAATTGGAAGCAATGCTCCAGGGTGACCTTTACGGTGTTGACGGTGACGTTGAACCTCAGATCGGGCAAGCAAAAAACCTGAACTTTAGTGTGGTTCCTGGTCGGAGTGCCATCTGATCTGGATCTACACTGCTTGTAAAAATATTGATTTTCGGGAACAGCGATACGGGAGTTGCAAGCATGTGGTGTCCTTATCGCATTGTCCAGGCATCCGATAGGCACGGGTGTTTACATGACATCACATGTTTGAATGTTCTCATTTACCTAAATAGTAACAGGACTCCACCCTTAAATGATATATATTATTATATGCATTACAAACTTTATTTCTGTATTTCTTTTCAAACATCTCCTCTCTGGAAACTTAAATAATGTGTCCACGTCGCGTTACCTGGGTGCCCGTGCTGCGTTATCAAGTTTGCACGGACATTTCGGTAGACGTTCGGTGGACATCGAATTTACAGTGAAGCCATTTCCCTGTCAGCACACAACAGCGGGCCAACGTCGGGCCGATAGCGGTTCGACGTTGCCACGTCGTACCGCTATCGGCCCGACGATGGCCCGGCATTCTTTGCTGGCTGGGTTGTGGCTTGAGTACATGTTTTTTTTTTTTTTTTGTTTGTTTTTTTTCCTTGATAATCCAAAGATTCCATTTCCAGATGCCGAGGAGATTTCTGACATGCGCTTCAAAAAATATACTTTCACAATGAAGTCCATCACGAAAACACGCCTATATAATCTGACACCATTGAATCCCACTTTTATAAAGTAAAGCTGGGGTTTGCAGGGGTAAGCGTTATTCTGCTGATTTCTGCTCTTGGGCACGGATTGTGGGTGTTCGCTGGAACCGCCTCGATCGGGCGGTTCTTGCGAGTACCTATGGTCGGTGTTTTGGTCGGCTGTAGCAGGAATGTCGCAGTTTTTCATTTTAAAATTTTTCGTTTTTATCCGCGGTAAAATTTACACTGTATTTGTATGGGCGTGTTTTCAGGATGAGAATCAATATCGTCACTGTAAACAGTATGTGTATGAATTTTGGATTTTCATTGTTACGGGAATTCAGGGTAACATCAGAAATAACATATATACTGGGTTTATTCAATGTTAGTCAGATGCTTTGAAATTACATTAAAAATAAAGTTTGAAGCACGAAGGCATTACAAAAACACATCGGTGCATTTTTCACATCTCCAAAACGACTACTTTAGATATACAGATATTTTTTCGTGTTTATGCTGCGGGCATGGGTTGTGGGTGCTCGTTAGAACTGCTGTTAGAGGCTGTTCTAATCGGTACCCATTGGCTATGTCTTGGGGTGGGAATGGGAAGGGTAATGTGTGCCACGTAAGCCCCAGTTTTCTATGTGTGGAATGGGTTTTTGGGGTGTTCATTTCGTGAACTTAACAGAGAGTTTGATTTTTTCGGTGTGGGATTGATTTTCATCTTGCTTGTGACACCGAGAGACGTATTTTTGCTCGTGGCATTACCGCTCGCGAAGGTACATCTTTTGGTGTTCTTTCGTGGGTCTTGCATTGAGAAAGTCAAGTACCGTATCCTCGATATAATTGTTATTTTACAATCTCTTAAAAATTTTCCAAAACTGTCGCCCAGAAAATTTTGCAAATCTTGATCGGGTGCAACCAGATGTTAGTTCGGCGGCATATCAGAGCTGGATCGGTTGCAGGTGCGATGCTGACCAAGTACCTTGCACAGATAGAAAATATTAAAAATAACTTCAACTGGAGGAGGTCAGGTCCTGTATTTCGTTTCGGCAGGAATACCTCCTCTGGTAAAAGCCACCAGGATAAATTGTGATGGTTCCTTCATGCTTCCCTTTAATTGGAAAGGGACGCAAGAGAGGGAGACCAAATCTTTATGAACACATTAAAATGTGTTAGTTTATTGACAACATAAATGGATTGGCCTATTATCTCTGAGTGCAGGCTTGGAAACTGGCCATGAGTTGGGGTTGGGCGGCTTCACTTCACCCTTAGGTTTTTGTAATAAATGTAAGCAGTGGAGGCCCTGATCAGACGCTGCGTTTTTGCGGCGTCTGGTCTGGGTCTACGCTTTGCAAAGCCTATAACACATGATTTCTGTCTACATGTGGTCAACCTCTAACATCACAGTAGAACAAATGACGCGGCTGTTTTTGGATCATGACCTAAAGTTACTGGGCAAGAGGGCTTTTCAGTGCTAAAGTCCATGTGACTAACACTGACATGTCGGAATAACTTTTTTTTCATAGAAAATAGCCCAAGTGACTGAGACTGGGTTGTTGTGTGGGTGTTTTCTCTAGGGATCATGTGTTGGGCTTGGCGACCAGTGTGGGCCCGGATCGGACGCCGCGGAGCTTGCCATCTGGTTGGAGTCTGCACTGTTTGATTAAAAACTGGAATCTGGTGTTGAGTGGGGCAGTTTAGGTCACGGTCCAGGAACATTTCTCCGGCCTGCACGCTGAGACGATCGACCCACCAGTACCCACTTTGTGATCTAGCTCATGCATTCATTGAGTGCTTCATAACTGCAACTGTGAAGGTCCAGACCAGCCTTGGGTGGAGGCTCGGGCTGGTCTGGGCATTCACGGTAAAAAGACTACTCCATCGAAACAGTCCAGCTGTACAAGACTTGCAAAGCTGCGAAAATGTTATGTTTAAGGTTGGAGAGAGCGCCACTATCTTTGCTCTTCACTTTTTTAAGTCTCTGTGAAATTGTCTCTGGTCCCACTGCATGGCAGCCTCTCTACTTTTTTTTAATATGGCAATAAAGATTCTGTCTGCTAACTGTCAGGGGCTAGGCTCCACAGAAAAAAGATTAGATGTTCTAAATTATTTAGCTGAGAGAAAATGCGATATATATTGTCTTCAAGATACACATACTACCAAAGCATCTGAACGTCTATTTAGATCTCAGTGGAATAATGAATGTCTGTTCAGTTCAGGTACATCAAATTCCCGAGGAGTAGCCATACTATTTAGAAAAAATCTGGACTTAAAAATACATAACTGTATTTCCGATCCTGGAGGAAATTATATAATATGTGACATAACGGTAGAAAATGATAGGTTTACACTAATAAATTTATACGGACCCAACAAAGACACTCCTAACTTTTTTGATAATGTAATAAACATGGCGGAAACAATCGGAAATATCAGAATAATTATTTGTGGAGATTTTAACGTAGTTCAAGATGAAAAATTGGATTATTTTAACTATACAACCATCAATAACAAAAGGTCACATCAGAAAATACTTGAAATAAAAGAAAATTGCAGTCTGTTTGACCCCTTTAGAGAATTATACCCCTCACTGAAACGATACACATGGCGGAAAAAATCACCTATTAAACAAGCTCGATTGGACTTTTTTCTCCTTTCTGAAGATTTACTCCCGGCAGTAAATAAATGTTCCATTGAAGGAAGTTACAGATCTGATCATTCTATGATTACACTGGAGATCTCATTTGTTCAGTTTGAAAAAGGAAAGCCCCTCTGGAAACATAATAATTCACTTTTACATGATAAACAATACATAGATAAAATTAATGATAAGATTGACAATATCAAGATGCAATATGCACTACCAGTTTATGAATTAGATCAAATAAGGAACATACCAGATGATCAAATCCAATTCATGATTAATGATCAACTCTTTCTTGAAACCCTCCTGATGGAGATAAGAGGAATGTCTATTTCATATTCAAGTTATAAGAAAAAAGAAACAGAAAAGAAAGAAAAGGAATTAATTGCTAAGATAAAGGTACTAGAAACAAACCTGTCACAGACTAATATAAATGAAATAGAAATCTTAAAGGAAGAGCTAAACGTAATACGTAAAAACAAAATGCAGGGTATATTAATCCGATCAAGAGCCAAAATTATTGAAGATGATGAAAAACCAACTAATTTTTTCTGTAACCTTGAAAAACATAATTTTACAAGTAAAATCATACCTAAGCTAGAAAAAAACGATGGAAAAATAATTACAGACCAGTACGAAATTTTAAATGAAACAAAACAATTTTATGAAGACCTGTATGCTAGTAGAGACAGCCAACTAAGCGATATAAACCTGAATGATCTACTTAATACCGATGAAATCAGAAAATTGACCAAACATGAATCTGATTCTATTGAAGGGCCCATTACATATGAAGAAGCTACTATGGTTCTCAAGGCAATGTCCAATAACCGTAGTCCTGGATCTGACGGTTTCACAGCGGAATTTATAAAAATGTTTTGGAAAAAGTTGGGTCATTTTGTAGTGCGTTCCATCAACTGTGGATTTGCTAAAGGGGAACTATCAGTTACACAAAGGGAGGGAATAATCACATGTATACCAAAAGATAACAAGCCACGACATTTTATTAAAAACTACAGGCCTATCTCTTTACTTAACTGTACATATAAAATAGCCTCGGGAGTCATCGCCCACAGAATAAAAGGTACTCTTCAGAAACTTATTCATCCTGACCAAACTGGATTTGTTGCTGGCCGATATATAGGAGAAAATATTAGGTTAATCTACGATATCATGCATTTCACAGAAGAAAATCATAAACCCGGATTACTTCTGCTAGTCGACTTTGAGAAAGCCTTTGACTCTGTATCCTGGCCTTTCATTTACAAAGTAATGGAATACTTTGGTTTCGGTAATTCTGTCATCTCCTGGATAAAGATACTTAATCAAAATGTAAGACTTAGTGTGAATCAATGTGGTAATCTATCATCCTTTTTCAATATAGGCCGTGGGTGTCGTCAGGGGGACCCAGTATCACCCTTTCTTTTCATTCTCTGTGCTGAGATTTTAGGAATAATGATAAGAAATAATAAGAAAATCAATGGAATAATAATAAATAATAAGGAGCATAAATTATCTCAATATGCAGATGATACATCTTTCATTTTAGATGGCAGCAATAAATCCTTACACGAAACACTCAGTGTATTGTTTGAGTACTCAAAATTTTCTGGATTAAACGTGAACTTTGAAAAAACACATGCTGTATGGATAGGAAAAAACAAATACAATACATCATCCATCAAAACAAGATGGAAACTATCATGGGGTAAAACGGAATTCAAACTTTTAGGCGTAAACTTTCATATTGACCTTGAGAACATGCAAAAAATTAACTTTCATGAAAAAATACAAAAAAATAAGTCATTAATTAAGCTATGGAAAAGGCGATACTTAACACCTTTAGGTAAGATTACTGTTATAAAATCACTACTTCTGCCAATTTTAAACCACCTGTTTATATCAATACCAAACCCGACTGATCAAATAATCAAACAATTAAACTCCATATTTTTTGAATATTTGTGGGAAGGTCCTGCAAAAATAAAACAAAGTGTAGTAGTAAAGCAGTACTGCGATGGAGGTTTGCAAATGATCAACTTGAAAGCATTTATCAACAGTATGAAACTGACATGGTTAAGAAGGGTAGTAATATCAGACAGTCCTTGGCAAACTGTCTTAAAGCACGAAATAAATTTTCAAGAACTATTTAGTTTTGGAACGGATTATGCAGTATCTCTTACACGAAATATTAAAAATAAATTTTGGGTTGATGTACTTAAAGCATATGCCGATATTTTACGCCTTAACCAACAAGATAATGAAAATCATGTTCTCTCTAGCCCCATCTTTCATAATAATGAGATACAAATAGGTAATAAGCCAGTGCATATAAAAAAATGGTATCAAAAAGGTGTTAAATATGTTAATGATATCATTCATGAAAATGGAGAATATTTTTCACAAGAGGAATTTGAAAATAATTACAAGGTTAAAACAAATTTTGTTCAATTTCTAGGTCTAAAACAGGCAATTAAGGATTTTGCAGAGAAGCATAAAATCATTCACTTCACTAAGAAACTAGCTTCACCGTTTCGTCCTGCAAATATCTTGTTCCTAATAAAATCAAGGAAGGGATGCAAAGATTTTTATTCTATCCTTAACAGAAATACAGAAAAACCTACCTCCCAGATTAAATGGAACAACATTTATAATATTGAGGAAGAAACCTGGAATTCTATTTATTCTCTGCCTTTTCATTTACATTTAGGAACCAAGTTACAATGGTTTCAAACAAAAATTAACCATCGAATTCTCCCAACAAAAAAGTATCTATACATAATAAAGATTTCACCAAGCCCTAGTTGTACCTTCTGTCAAGAAGAAGAGACAATAAGACATATGTTCTGGCATTGCCAGGAAACTAAAAAATTACTTGCAGATTTCAACAACTGGCTAAAAACCAAAAATATTAATCTCCCATTAGTTGAGGAACTATTTATTTTCAATATAGGAAATATATACTCAACTGCAGATCTAGAACTTTTTATTATTCTTAAGTACTATATATATGCAACAAAACGGCTTAATCTACCTTTGTCATTGACTGCTTTGCAAAATAAAATAAAATATTTTTATACACTGAAACAACATACAGCAACAAAAAATGAATGTCTGGATAAATTCGAAAATAAATGGATCAAATACAAATCATTGATAGATACAATACACTGAGTTGCATTACAACAAGACATCTGCCTGATAAAAAAATGCTATCGTGTACATCATAATACACATACTTTAACTCTTATCTTGCTGTTCACGACAACCCCTATCTTTGCAAACAGTGTGGGTCCAGATCAGATGGTTTCTGAAGAAGAAGCCATCTGATCTGGATTCACACTGTTAGGCATTCGGTTTATAAATTTGTAGTTATAAACTACATCAAGTAATTTGATTGGTTGATAGACAGAAATGGGTGTAGCTTAAATGATATTTAGCAAGATAAGGGTTAATGTTATTTATACCCCTGACAGATATAAATATATACATAAATACCTTAACATAGTCGAGTATAAAAATATAGGTGCTGCCATGCTGAGTGGGGCTGGGATAATGAGACTTTTTTTTCTTGCTTTTTCACTTTTTTTTCTTTCGAATATGCTTTTTCGATTACCTGATGATGTGTTGTTTATTCTGTAATATATATATTGCATGTCTATTACCTTATATAAACCCACAACTGAAATGACGTTGATAGGGCAGTTTATCCATGTTAATAAACAATGTTAAGGCCGTTCTTGCCCACCACTGTGGTTCGAGCCTGGCTAAGGGCAGATGCGAGATGCCCAGTTGTACAGGGTTTCTTCGGGCACTCTGGTTTTCATCCACTTCTGATTAAGGATAGCTAGATATGCATGAAACCATCTTTAAAGGGTCGTAAATTCAAAAACCAAATCTCTGTTTATATTATATTAAAACATGCATGGTTAAAATATATCATGGAATTAAAAGATACAGAAAAGAAAACTGCTCCTTCGATGTCGCTTTTGTTGTTGATCTATGCTGTGACGAAACATCTTTATGCTACATGCTCATTTGAAAATATGCAGTTTGTAAGGTATACAGTGGGATGGTCCTCCCCGACCCACTGTATATCAAATGACGGGGAGAATAAATGGGTTACCATCAGGTAACTGAAAAAAAAAAAAAAAAAAAAAAAAAAAAAATATATATTCTTTGTCCAAACAATAGGGCTCATTACTTAACCTATTGACTGCGGGAAACCCCTAAAGGGTAAATTGGCAAACAGTGCAGGCCCAGATCAGATGCCGCATTCTAGACGCCGCAGAACGCGGTGTCTGATCAGGGCCTGCACAATTTGCTAACAGAATTTTCCATCTGAAATAGAATAAAACGCAAACATAGGTCTGACACCCCTAATATGACAAATGGACTTGTTCAACGTATAGCAATAGAAGGGTCCACTAGTATACATTGGGTTAACAAGTTTGAGATGAAGACCCTGAAATCTACAGGGGTGTTCAGTGCCTTCCTTATTGTTAATAAAAATATTGACCAGGGTACATATTAGCTCTGCCTCATTGAGGCACCACAACCCTCTAACAAGCATCCGCAATATAAAAAAAAAATGGGCAACTTTTCACCAGAAACATGTCATTCTTGCTGAAGTGACAGAAAGCACATCACATGTATGTATTATCCTACTGACATAAAAATTTAATGGTTTGAAAATTGAAAAATAAAGTTCTATAGTTTAAATTTTAACCCTTATCTTGCTGTTCACGACAACCCCTATCTTTGGAAACAGTGTAGATCCAGATCAGATGGCTTCTGAAGAAGCCATCTGATCAGGATCTACACTGTTTGACATTCAGTTTATGGATTTGTAAGAATAAATTACATCAAGTAATCTGATTGGTTCAGAGTCCCAAATGGGTGTGGCTTACATGAATATTCAGCAAGATAAGGGTTAAGACATTTTTTATGTTTTATTAAACCCCTATCCTGCTGAACAAGTTTAGCCCAAACTTTGCAAACAGTATAGATCCAGATCAGACGGGCCTCCGTGGCCTAATGGATAAGAGCGCTGACTCTTAGTCATTAGGTCTCTCACCGCCGTGGGTTCGAGCCTCGCTCGGGTCACGTGTGAGACGCCAAGTTCTGCAACGGAAGGTCAGGTGGTTTTTCTCCGGGTACTCCGGTTTTCGCCCACCTATGATTAACGATCGGCTCGATATGAGTGAAATAATCTTGAAAGGGCCGTAAAACCCAAACCAAAAAAAAAAAAAAAAAAAAAAAAAGATCCAGATCAGATGGCTCAGTTCACGATTCAGTTTGCAAATTTTGAAAAAATACATTATATCAAGTAATTTGATTGGTTGATGGTCAGAAATGGGTGTGGCTAAATTAATTTATTAAGCAGGATAAGGGTTAATAGAATGCCTGAAGTGTATATCCCTGACTCAGGTTAAAGTTACACCCTCTGGAAGGTATGAAGTTTGTGATAGCTGGCAAGCTGAAAGAATCCAAAGCTGATGTTACCAAGAAGATCAGTGGTATGGGTGGACTAGTTGTTGCTAAATGTGATAAAGCTGTTGCTGCTGTGATTAGTACTAAAGGTAATATGCAAATTAATGTTTTGATTTGTTTGATTTTAGGTTTAACGTCCCGTCAACACTGTAAAGGTCATTTTGGAGATGTTGCTTCCAATTTAGTGGGACTTTTACCCGACATTGAGATCAAATGACATCTCAAGCCCTGACGCCCAATGAAACCAATAGGGTTTATAAGCATGGACGAGCCGACTCGTACCTCTTTGCCTGGGCAGGCTTAGATCCTCTTAGCCGTTTACCAGCTCTGCGTGGAAGCATCTTGCAGTCCTTATATTTCTTCAAGCCCCGATGGTTGGTTGCCGCACAAATTAATGTATTATTCTAATTAATGTAACAAGCAAGTTAACCTACCTTGCACCACAAACCCCAAAATGGGTAATCGGGCCCAGATCAGGGCCTACACTGATTGTGAAAAGTTTCAGCATGTTTCCAAATAAATTTTGAAGAAAACATCACCCCACACCCCTAATTTTGCTATTTATCATGTGACGTCGCCTCTGAGAGTGTAATAAGGTCGTGTAATAAATTTGGTAATCCACTAGTGGATTAAATATGCAAATTAGTTAGAGACACCCCGTAACGTTACATGTATGACGTCCTTAACAATGTCGCGTTTACTGATGGCAGAATATTGACATTTTTGTAAAAAAAAAAAAAAATGGTGAAAATAGTGTGTTTTAAATGTCATATGATTAATAGCATCTTGCATTCTTGCTCATGTATTAATGAATTTATTAAACTTGTTGAGGAAAAGGGATAAAATGCTCGAAGAAACGTCACATTTTATCCCTTTTCCTCAACTTCTTTAATATATTCAGTAATAAACAAACACTCGAGTAAGATCCTCTCTATGTAAGATGGAAGATTCCTTTCATTACAAAATGGGTTAATGTGGGTAGTATAGGCTGATACGTAACTCCATGTAAAGATGAATACTGAAGACACTTGGAAGATAATTTTTTAAAGTTTAGTGCACAGCATTTCCTACAATTTACATGTGGGCCAAGCGAAGAATCAGATCAGCCTGCACATCCATATAGTCTAACCAGAGACTTCTCTTGCTGCATGAAGGAGCATTGGGCCCTTAGCTATCCTTAGAGCGCCTAACAAAGACTCTGATCAGACTGTGAGGATGCACAGGCTGATCTGAGTCTTTGTTGGGCGCACAACTTATTGCAGGCTTTGTCGTGCGCTGGCTCGTTTTTCTCCACTATACCATAATTATGTTGCTTGACTTGTTGGAATCGCCATAATCCCTGTCAGGTCTAGCAACATTCTGTCATGGAGATTAATCATGATATACTTCTATGGCCATTCCCTTCCACTAGTTCAAGAAGGGTTGTTGTCAATTTCTGGCAAAAGAATATGCTCTATACTGGTTAGCGCTTATGTACAAGACTGCCCATGAAAATTGTGGTCAGGAAACTGATGGGCTCTATGCTCTATATGGTCTTAATAATGTTGAATGGTCGATCCAGGGCTTCTCCAGACTTTTGGAGGAGTCTTTAAAGTGAGGTCCCGTCTTCGTATGACCTTAGCTGTTGGTGGGCCGTAAAACTCAAACACTCACTCAATAGTGATGACTGGGCTATTAAACTTCGTGTCAAACTAAATGAACTCAGCGTTGTTGATTTTGCAGATGAGGTAGAGAAGAAAGGGAAATTGATCAAAGAAGCTGAGAAGGCTGATGTCCATGTTATCAGTGAAGATTTCCTAGAGGCTGTAAAGAAAGGTGGAGCTGCCCTGTTGATCTCATCACATAGTATAGCCTCGTGGGGATCAGATGTAAGCTATTTACAAAGCTATTTACAATGTATACAGCGTGTATTGAATCTTTGCAAATGAGCCATGTCACAAGAATGCATCATTGGGGTCCTCTCATTAATGTTGACCAAGAATGGACAGTTTCATGGTCTGTTAACCCTTCTCTTGCTGAATATTCAGTTTAGCCACACCCATTTCTGACCTTGACCCAATCAGATTACTTGATGTATTTTTTTCCTACAAATTCATAAACTGAATGTCAAACTGTGTAGATCCTGATCAGATGGCTTCTTCAGAAGCCATCTGATCTGGATCTTCACTGTTTGCAAAGATAGGGGTTGTCGTGAACAGCAAGATATGGGTTAACATAGCTCAAGATAAGGAGACCTGCTGAGGATAATTAACCCATTGTATGCTAGTGGACTCTTCCATTGCTATATGTTGGACAAGTCCATTTGTCATATGAGGGGTGTCAGGCCCATTTCTTTCTTTGTATTCTATTGTTGATGGAAATTACTGTTAGCAAACAGTGCAGGACCTGATCCGTGTGATCTGGGCCTGCACTGTTTGTCAAGGTACCCTGTTAGGGGTTTCCCGTATACAATGGGTTACGGGACAATTTTTATTGCACCTGCTATAACCTTTACCACTCTGGGCTGTTCAGCCGGCGATAAATTGCTTACATTTTGCCCATGAAACTGGCCCCTGCCCATCGGGGCTTGAAGAAATAGATGGGCTGCATGTTGCTTCCACGCAGAGCTGAAACCAACCGCACACAAGTACTGGTAAACCGCTCAGAGGATATAAGCCTGCCCAGGCAAAGTGGTGCGACTCTGAACGTCCATGCTTATAAACCCTATAGATTTCATTGGATGACAGGGATTGAGATGTAATTTCATCTCAATGTTGGGTAAAAGTCCCACAAAATTGGAAGCATCGTCTCCAAAATGACCTATACACTGTTGATGGGGACGTTAAACCTTAAATAGGGACTTGACATATGCAAGTTGTCTCCTGTGGAGACTATTTGCATGAAATGTCAAATCCTGTTTCTGGGAAAAATAAGAAAAATATTTCAACATCACGAAAACACGCCTATATAATTTTGACCCCCTGGAACCCCACTTTTATACAGTAAAACTGGGGTTTGTAGGGGTAAACCTTATTTTTCTTATTTCTACTCTAAGATATAGATTGTGAGTACTCCTTAGAACCGCCTCATCGAGGCGGTTCTAACGAGTACCTACAATCTATATTTTGAGCTGAAATAAGAAAAATATCCCAATTTTTCATCTCAAAATTTTCATTTTTTTGGCGATAAAGGTTACAATGTTTTGGTATAGGCGTGTTTTCGTAATGAAATGTCATCTGCTGAAAAAAAAAAACAGAATGCAGTCAATGGCATGCCATTGCAAATCCCTATGCTTTCTCTACAGGGGCTAAGTACCAAAATAACAATGTATTTGCAGTTGAATTTGACTCACATGTGACCTTATGATCCCTCCACCTAGGGCCCCAATCTGACCCCAGGGTCAGCATTTTACTAGTGTTACTTTCTACTTATCACCCCCTTTGATTTGATATGCCACATGACTATGTTCTGAAAAACGTAAATTTTGACCTTTTGACCCCCTCCCACAGGGCCCCAATTGGAACTCGGGGTCAAAATTTTTATTTGTATTCCACTAATCATCCCCTTTGATTTGATATACCACGTGACTGTTCTTTTGAAGTCATCCTATTAGACACCAGCTTATGTACACTAGTGCCTTAGAATGTGCAATAAAGCACACTGTTTGATGCCAAATTATTTCTGTTGTGTTGTATTTAAGGGGAATGGGAACACCTTCAGGATAGACAACTCCTGTAAAAGTATTTTTGTCTCCCATGTCAATAGTGGTCAACTCTTAAAGAAAAGAATTAGCTCCTAAGGAGCAAATTCTTTCCTTAAGAGTAGACCCCTTTTTTCAGCCGGGGAGGGCTTGTAGAAAAGAGAACAGGAAATTCCAAAAGTTTTCTCCCTTTAAAAATGGCAGACAAATCTGACAGGTGTTCCCATTCCCGTTTAGAGCTGGGGGGTTATCATCGATGCATCGATATAGTGTGATATTTTTGCTGGCGATACTGTATCGCAATACTAATTCCGTGTAGTGATACTTGACGATACTTTTGCGTTATATCACAAACGTCTGAAACATATCTCTTGTGTTTCTTAGGTGCTTGCGCGGATAAAACATCTGTTTCCAAAAGGCGCTGCTGTGTCTGGTCAAGTGACTCAGAGTATGGACCCATTTGCTACATAAGTTTTGTTGGTATTTTGAATTATGCCGTTCAGATTTATTCAAAACTGTTGCTTCTGAAATATGTTGGTGTGGTTGATGGTGTGTGTCTTGGATGATTGGTCTGTGTGATTAGATGGACCTGCAAAGTCATCAAAATTACTGTTTTATTGTTGAAACAAGGGGTCGCTACTAACATATATATAAACAATGGTTGCTGAACCAGACATTGAACATGCTGGATCGGCATTTAAATCACTTGTATGGAAACATTTTGTTTTTGTCAAGTCATTATTTTATTTTATTGCATATAAATATAAGGACATGCTTAATAAACCAATGTGTTGTTATTGAACAGGAAACTCTGTTTTGTACTCTACAACAAAAGTCCAAATTTACCTAATAAAACATAGCAAATCTGTACAAAGTAAATATCGTGATACTGTATCGTATCGCCTGTCTGGTATCGCGATAGTATTGTGATACATTTTTTTCTGGCGATACCCAGCTCTATTCCTGTTAAGGCAACAGTTTAATAATTTTCTTTTGTTGTCTACAGCCAGTAAAGAGGATTGGAGAACCTAAAGTTGTGAAGAGCGGGGCATGGAAGAGTGCTGCAAGACAAAAAGCTGAAGGTATATTAACAAGATTACATTTTTGGGAGGATATTTGTAAAAACTGTTTAAGAGGACAAGCTTGCCTTTTGTGAAAAAAAATTCTGTGAAATGAGTCCCTTTCATACCGCTAAATTAACAAAGATTGTATTATTAGTTACACAGAAGCCTCCGTGGTGTAGTGGATAAGCTACTTGTGTCATAAAACAGGGGTCATATTGGCCACACCCCGAGCCCATTAGCACCCATAGACCTATTATGGAAAAACAGGCTTCAAAAATCTTCTGAATCATGAAGCACAGTGCTTAGACATTTAGTATGTAGCAACATAAAATAGTCACCGTCATAAATCCTGCTAACCATATCCCTTAGGCCAAAATTGGCCAGGGCCCTGGGCTCATCAGCGCCAATAGACTAATAAATCTTATTCTCTGAAACCACAGGGCCCAGAGCTTAGATATTTAGCATGTAGCAAAGGCAAGTGGTCACCTACATAAATCCTGTCCATCATGCCCCTGGGGTCCAAATGGGCCATGCCGCGGGGCCGCTTAGCTCCCATAGACTCATAGGGAAAAAAACTTAAAAAATCTTCTTCTCTGAAACTATGAAGCACAGGGCTTAGATATTTAGTATCTAGCAATATAAAATTGTTACTCCATAGAAAACTTCAAAAATCTTCTTCTCTGAAACCACAGGGCCCAGAGGCTAGATATATAGCATGTAGCAATGTCAAGTGGTCACCTACATAAATCAAGGAGGCAATTCTAACAAATATTCACAACATTTATTTCTCGGAGGATTAAATAACTACAATATTCTTGAGCATTTTAAATAACCGTCCAATCCTGAGCTAAGGATGCATTGCACTGTAATTGTCATTATTGGTTTGAAGATTGGGATATTCAACCAAAACTTTGTTGTGCATTAACATGATGAATTGTTGTTTCAGAGAAATATTTCACCAAAGATATGCCAGACAAGCTGAAGATGACACTGAAGGGTGGAGCTGCAGTAGACCCAGAGTCAGGTCAGTTTTCTATTGTTGCCAAATTGATTAAAACAGAAACACTTTTAAAACTGAAACTTTTTGCTACAATCACAATTTAAACAGAAGCACTTCAGCAAACTAAAGGCCTGAATCATACAGTTCTCTCAGACTTACAATGAGTAGTCTGAATGGCTTTGAACAACTGTCCCCTGGTCCCTAACTGTTGTTATAACACTTATCTTGCTGTTCACGACAATCCCTATCTTTGCAAACAGTGAAGATCCAGATCAGATGGCTTCTGAAGAAGCCATCTGATCAGGATCTTCACTGTTTGGCATTCAGTTTATGAATTTGTTGCAATAAATTACATCAAGTAATTTGCTTAGTTGATAGACAGAAATGGGTGTGGCTTAAATGAATATTCAGCAAGATAAGGGTTAACATCAATTTATGATGAGTCAGCTGATGATTACATCTGTATATTGTTATACCCCCACAAATGAAATTTGGGGGGGTATATAGGAGTGAGCTTGTCGGTCTGTCGGTCGGTCGGTCGGTCGGTCTGTCGGTCGGTCTGTTGACTTGGTTTCCAGACGATAACTCTAAAAGCGCTTCACCGATTTTTATAATTTTTGGTACACTGATGTAACATCATAAAATACAGGTCAAGTTCGATTTCCACTACAATTCGTCAATTTTCGACATAGTTATGGCCCCTTTCAAGTGAAAAAATTGCAAAATGGCGCTGATGTACTATCAAGGCAGTTTTGTGGGGGTATTCGTCACCTTTAGTGATAGCTCTAGTTGGTCCAGATTTAGAATGCTTTGATGAATGGCATTGATTGTCAAAAGAGATCCATTGAAAGGTGCAGAACAATTAAGTGTCCACATGTGTAAGTAGGTGTGCTTGAAGTTCAGGATTATCAAAGCAAAGTATATAACATTATATTGACTTGTGTTAAGATGAACGACATTTAAGCTTTTTAGAATTGTTCTGTACTAAATTCATCCAAAAGTTTGTAGATGGTATAGACCTTGAGTAGTTCTTTTATATGCTAACAAAATGAAAACTAGATTGCGCAGTTGATGATATACCATCGCAAATACCCGCTTTTTGTATGGATGACACTAAAGATATGGCAAAGTCATACTTTTTGAACTTTGACCTCGGGGCCATGTTGGGGTCAAGGTCACAAAAAAGTAGCCCACTGCCATCTACATACTATGTACTATCCACATGCAAAGTTTCAAAAGTGTAACTACAGTGGTTGCAGAGGAGATCCATTTACAAGAAACGTGACAAACAGACAGACGGACAGACAGACTGACTTACGCCCACTCAACTCTGGTACGAAAGCAATATACCAGATTTTTCTTCGAAAAAGTGGGTATAAAAAAGCTGGAGAGTAAGACTGGCATAGAATTTTCATAAGTACAATAAAACTCCTATAATAAGACCACCTTTGGGACTGTTCAAAAGTGGTCTTTAAGACCACTTTTGAACAGTCCCAAAGGTGGTGTCTTTCCAGAAAACACTGAGTGCAGAAAAACACACAGTAAGAATGACTGAAACCTTTTAAATATGCATTTTAAAGAAGAAATAGTCTTAGTTTTAGGTGGTCTGAATAGCGGGATTTCACTGTACATTATTTATAAGTACATTATGATGTGCTGCTCAAATAACGAGGCTCACTGATGAGGCCTTATAGGCCAAAAGTAGCTTGTCTGGTCCAGAAATATTTCTTCTTTCATACTTGTGTGTGTGTTCTTTGTGTTGCAGGTTTGGCAACGACAGCTCATGTAGTAGAAGAAAAAGGGGCCATCTATAATGCTGTCCTTGGTCTTGTGGATGTTGTCAGGGGAACTAACTCCTATTACAAGATACAGGCCCTGGAATCTGATAAATCCAGCTCGTTAGTACAGTGCTTTACCTAAATATTTGGATATTTAAAAAATTGGGATCTTGTAGTAATGCTTTGTTTTTTGTATTGGAGTTTAACGGCCCAGTCAACCCTGTTTTAGGTCATTTTGAGCCTGTCAGTTTACCTATCCATACTTTTCCTGGGCAGGCTTATATGTAAGCGAGAAACCAGTACAGTGCACATTCTTTCGCCAGAAACTGACACTTGCCCTTCTTGAATCAGCGGAAGGGAGAGAATGACGTGATCAATCTCCATGGAAGAATGTTGCTGACCCTGGCAGGTATCGAACCCACGTCCTTCTGATCACCAGTCAGAAGTGGATCCGTCTTGAGCTACCGAGGCCGGCGTATCAGTTATGAAGAAGTTGGTATTGACAATTTTTATCACCTGGCATGAAATTGGTAATGAAATTTTGTCACCTGGCATGAAATAGGTAATGACATTTGTGGTATAAGAATATTTTCTCTCCAGTCTTTGGTCTCTGAAGCCATCAACATTTGGGACAAGCCTAACTTTCACCCTTATGTTCAAGTCCGTACAAGGTTGATATAGCCTTCCGCAGAATTCTTATTATTTCTGTTCCGTAAAACTTGAGACTTCAAACAAAATACTGAGTAACATTTAATGGTACTTGCTGCAAAGTTCTCTTAAGATATACTGTTTTAGTCAAGTTCAGATCTGAACCAGGTGCATGGAATTTGATTATATATTAATTTCTGTGGCCATTTTTCAAGGCACCATAGCTCAGTGAGATGTCTGTCTGACCGATGAAATGGTCTTAGTTTGCGATCTCCACTGGTTCCAGCAACATCATTTTCTGGACATGGATGAATTCGCATTTGCAAAAGCTATTGATATTTTTTCAACAAAAATATAAGCATAATTATTATTTTCCATATTGAGCAATTAAAGTTTTTAAAATGTTAACTCATGACATTGTTAGCTTCAAACAACTCTGCCCTAGTGGTTGTGAGAGCCTGACCTGAAATAGGAACCGCAGTAGGAGCAAGTTCCACATCAGATAAAGGAATGCCTACGAAATATTTTGCTAGCAGTTTTTATGCCCCCGCATCATATGATGCCGGGGGCATATAGTTTTTCGGTTTTCCGTACATGCGTACATGTGTACGTCCGTCTGTACGTGTGTGTGTACGTACGTGATCCTGTAACCTCAGGTTAAAGTTTTTGTAAGAGGTAGAGCCTGAACTTTTAGAACTCATATTTTCCTAACCATTTGATGGAACTGGTTCATCTTTGGTATGATGATAGATATAGGTCCAAAGTTTTATTAAGCAATACCCCCACCCATGCCTGTGACCTCAAGGTCAAGGTCACAGACTTAGAAATTTTCAATGTTAAAGACTCAGGTTAAGGTTTTTGTAACAGGTAGACTTGAACATTTTAGAACTCATATTTTCCAAACCATTTGATGGAATTGATTCATATTTGGTATGATTACAGATATAGGTCCAAAGTTTTATTCACCGATACCCCCAACCATGCCCATGGCCTCAAGGTCAAGGTCATGGACTTAGAAATTTTCCATGTTAAAGACTCCAGTTAAGGTATTTGTACCTGGTAGAACCTGAACTTTTATGATGGCTTTGGTTATATGATGATAGATATAGGTACAATGTTTTATTAAGCAATACCCCCACCCATGCCTATGACCTCAAGGTCAAGGTCACAGACTTAGACAATTTTAATGTGAAAGATTTTAAAGAGCTCAAACTTTCCAAACTATATTATGGATTTGGCTTATGTATGGTATGATGATAGATACAGGTCCAAATGTTTATTTGGCAATACCCCCACTCATGCCTATGGCTTCAAGGTCAAGGTCACAGACTTAGAAATTTTAATTAGATATTTTAAGAGTCAATATTTTCCAAATCGTGCAATGGATTGAGTTGATATTTGGTATGATGTTAGATACCTGTCCATTTTATTCAGCGATACCCCCACCCATGCCCATGAGCTCAAGGTCAAGGTCACAGACTTAAAAAATTTTAATTATCCCCTCGCACAACATGGCTCTAGTGTCTATATTTCTTCACTGATTTCAATATAACGTCACACAAATGTTCCTTATGACAATATTGCGAATGAGTTTGACTTTCAAGGTCAAGGTCACTGTGGCTTTTATTAGAAGAACTTTGTCATCGCTATAGCGCTTACATTTCTTCACCGATTTCACTTTAATTTCACACAAATGTTCCTTATCACAATATCTAGAGCCATTTCAAATTTCAAGGTCAAGGTCACTGTGGCTATTTTTAGAAAAACTTTGTCATCGCTGTAGAACCTGCATTTCTTCACTGGTTTCAAAATAACTAAACACAAATGTTCCTTATGACAATACCTCTAACGAGTTTGACTTTCAAGGTCAAGGTCACTGTGGCTATTTTTAGAAAAACTTTGTCATTGCTCTAGCTAGCGCTTACATTTTTTCACCAATTGCAATATTACTTCACACAAATGTTCCTTATGACAATATCCTTAGCAAGTTCCACTTTCAAGGTCAAGGTCACTGTGGCTATTTTTAGAAAAACTTTGTCATCGCTCCAGCGCTTACATATCTTCACCGATTTCAATATAACTTCACACAAATGTTCCTTATGACAATATCTTGATTGATTTCGACTTTCAAGGTCAAGGTCACTGTGGCTATTTTTAGAAAAACTTTGTCATCGCTCTAGCGACTACATTTCTTCACTGATTTCAATATAACTTCACACAAATGTTCCCTATGACAATACCTCGAGCGAGTTCGACTTTCAAGGTCAAGGTCACTGTGGCTATTTTTAGAAAAACTTTGTCATTGCTCTTGCGCTTACATTTTTTCACCAATTTCAATATAACTTCTCACAAATGTTCCTGATGACAAGGCCACACATTTAGAAATTTTTTTTGCAACATGGATTTTCGGGGTGAGGCAGGGCCCTTGGCGGGGGCATCTGTGTCGTCTGGACACATTTCTAGTTTTCTAAGAGAAACAACTTTTGCAGGTAGGACATTGCTTCCCACCGGCCCCGATAGCTCAGTTGGTAGAGTGTCCGCTACGGGGAACGGGAGGTCATGGGTTTGATCTCGGGCCGCGACATACCAAAGTCGTTAAAAATGGTACTTGCTGCTCCTCGCTTGGCACTCAGATTTACGGGGTAGAGCTAGGACGGGTCGACCAAGTGTCAGGATAATGTGACTGGGTGTGGTATCATTAAATGTGTCTGGGTCATGATACTTCAGTGAGGCAGCACTATAAAAGCTCCCTGTCGCAACCAGACACGGTCGTGATATGACTGAAAAATTGTTGAAAGCCACGTTAAACCCGAATTCACACACACACAGGACATTGCTTCCTAGCATTCAAACTGGCTTCTCTTAAAGGAAACAGTTTGCTCCCTCCTTGCCTCCCCTTCGTTTAAAAGAAGCATGAGTTCTTTCCCTAAAAAGAAACCCCCATATAGACTTCCCTGTTGAAGGTATATATATATGTATATTCCAAGTAATAGTTCCTGTATGAAGAGCCACCTGTGGAAGGGAGGCATCTATTGCCAGATGTGTTACTTCCCATGAAACTATGGGTTTTCATTAAAAGGTTCGTAATGGCCATTGTTTACTTCAGATGGTGGCTTTACCGAGCCTGGGGAAGAGTTGGGACCACCGTGGGAGGAAACAAATTAGAGAGGTGTGGCTCCAAACGCTCAGTGATTGACAGTTTTAAGGGTCTGTATGCTGAGAAGACAAACAATGAATGGGAAAACAGGGACAGCTTTAAGAAATTTCCAAACAAGTTCTATCCATTGGATATAGATTATGGACAGGTAAGTTGTATTTGAATGATGTGTCTCTACATGAAGAGGACTTTACCTTATCTCTGACATGCTGGCTAGTTTAGCCTTTTACCAGGACCTACTTTGTTTACCATATGTATTTGGACACATCTACTCCTTACCATACTTGCTCTAAAATCTGAACAAGTATTATTTACCAACCAGTATTGTGTGTAAAAATAGCTGTTTTAGTAGCAAACAGTGAGGACTTCTGTGTGATGCCGCATTCTACTTTGTCTCATCAGGGTCCTTACTCAGTGTTCAGGTCAGTCTGTCCTGATACATCTGGTTAATACGGTATCATAGACCAATTGGTTGTCTGAAAATAGCAATGGCTGTGATGTGATTTTTAGTTCCTCTAAGCTAAAGGCTCTGGGGAGCTTATAGGACGGTAGGCTTTTGTCGCTGTCATCCACCATTTTCAAGTGTTTTCTTCAAAAGTGCTGGGTAAATTTCAGTTAAATTTCATATGCAGCCTCCTGGCAATGGGGGAAAGAAAGTTTACAAGAATGGTCAAGGTCACATGACCACCATGCTCAAATATGGTAAAAACCTTAAAAAATCTTCTCCAGAATCTGGGCCGATTGTCTTGAAACTTGGTATGTAGCATCAGATGACTACGTGCTACCTAGTTTGCAAAAATGATGCCCCTAGATTGACCTTAACCTATTTTACGCCAAGGGAAAATTTAGTTCTTAAGGCTTTCACACTTTTTTTTTTTTTCCAGAAAATATTGTGGTCTGTGTCATGAGAATAGGTCCAAAATGAATGCCTATGATTGATTAAGATCAAGGTCATTGGGTGACCTTGGCCCAAGTTCAGTTGGATTGCAGGTCCATTGACATTTCAATATACATTTTCTCTGAAACCACTGAGCCAAGTTCATTTAAATTTTTTATGTAGCCTTAGGACAGTGAGAGAACGAAAATTGGTTAGAATGGTCCAGGTCACATGCCCAAGTAATTAAAAAAAAACTTCTCCATAACCACTTGGCCAATCGTCTTGAAGCTTGATATCTGGAATTTGATGAATGAGTACTACAAAGTTTATAAAAATGATGACCCTAGGTTGACCTTGACCTATTTATGCAAAGGTCAAATTTGGTTCCTTAGGCTTTTATTGGAACCTAACTATTGCAGGGGTGACAACCTACGTCATAGCAGAGATGTCGTACCCATTTCAGAAGCAGCCATATTGGTGTAAATAGGGTAAATAAAATGCTTCAAACTAGATATGTTCATTACGAGTCTTCAGAAAACATACTTCAGCTGGTAACGAACAATATTTGCATCCCACCAGTAAGCTAATTCCACCTAGAAATATTGAAAAGGCTTCGATAGCTTCGCCACAAGATTTGATTCGGCGCTGTAAACAATGGTAGTTCCGACACCATTGCCAAATCAGCTTGTGTCGAATTATTTAAAGAAAAGGCCACATTTCTGAGACAGATTTCAGTATGTTTGATTCTTTTATGTCCTAATGCACCGACTGCGCCTACTTGTTGTGACAATTGCCTTTTGTGTAGTAAACGCCGGCAAACCTACCAATGGTTATGATGCCACTGCTCTGACGTAGGTTGTTCCCCCTGTATTGGTTCTTTTGCTCCAGCATTTCAGTAGTTTCTAGCTGTCGAGTCCTCACCGTTGTTTCATCTCTGTGGTTGTTTGATTTTTGTGTTGTCTGAGATGTTGCACTGATGAGTTAGGAGGCCTTCATGTGGACTGAACAAATTGCTTGTCTAAATCGCGACGAAAGTAAGGGAGAGGATTGCGGCTGCGTAAAATCGATTATAGCCCCCCATTGGAATTCGTTTTATTGACTATTCCAAGACGGTTCTTCTGTCGTGGTTTGTTTCTGTTATGGTTTGTCTTTGAGTGTGTGTATTGCTTATATTTGTTTTGGATAGCCAATTGTCCATTTTTATGGGAAAGTGACTGTCCTTTTGACTTTCAGCTATTGATGTTTCCATTAGGGTCTAGTTGTTTCATGTTTGTGTTTCTTTCCGTTTGGTGTCTCTGATGGGAGCTGTGAGTTTATTGTATTGATTGCTTTTACTTCTATTTTAAAGGGAAAAAGGTAAAACAATGCATTTTTCCAAATGGCTCCAACCAGGGGCCCATGTTTTCCCATAAATTTTCAAAGGTAAAACCATTGAAAATCTTGTCGGAAACCACAAGGCCCTGGCCCGAGCTTTGCATATTTGCTATGAGGCTTCTGGCTCTGTCTCTGGTCGGGCCCATCGGAGTCTAACTGTTGGTTTTCTTTTGCTCCAGCATTTCAGTGGTTTCTTGCTGTCGAGTCCTCACCGTTGTCTCACCTCTGTGGTTCTTTGATTTTTTGTGTTCACGGAGATGTTGCACTGATGAGTTAGGAGGCCTTCATTCGGACTGAACAAATTATTTGTCTAAATCGCGACGGAAGTAAGGGCGAGGATTGTGGCCACGTAAAATCGATTTAAGCCCCCCAGTGGAAATCATTCCACTGACCGTTCCAAGGCGGTTCTTCTGTGGCGGTTTATTTATGTTGTTGTTTGTTACTTACTGTGTGTATCACTTGCGTCTTTTTATTTTGGATGACCATATGGCCATTTTGTGGGAAAGAAACTGTCCTTATGGCCTTCCTTTGTTTAGGTTTCCATTATAGTCTGGTCGCTTAATGTTTGTGTTTCTTTCCCTTTGGTGTCTTTGATGGGTGGAGTAAGTTAATTGTATCGATTCCTGATCTTTGTTTTACTTCTACTTTTCATTGAGTGGACCTTTACCAAGATTGCCATGGGGCCAAAATTGGCTGTGCCCCGGGATCTATACATTTGTATACCTCATCCACTTTGTAACACTATTTTTGAGGTCCTAAGCAGAAAACAACCATGTTATATCCAGTCAAAGCTTAGACTAGATAGAAAACTGACCATTTATAATCATTTTTCTATATAATCTATACATTTTGGGGATCAATCTTTAAAGTTTTACACAGACTTAGGAAAAACCTTTAAAAATATTCTTGTCTGAAAAAATCTTCTTGTCTGAAACCAGAAGGTCTAAGTCCTTAATATTTTGTAAGAAGCTTTGTGGACCACCTGCCAAGATTGCTCAAATTATAGCCCTGGGGCCCACTGGTTAATAGGGCAAACTTTAAAAACCGTCCTGTCTGAAACCAGAAGGTCCAGGTCTTTGATATTTGGTACACAGCTCTCTTTAGTGTGCTGCCAAGATGGTTTAAATTATAGCCCTAGGGCCAAAAATAGTCCCACCCTGAGGCCCACATGTTTCTCACAGACTTACTAAGGGGCTTGAAGAAATATATGGGCTGCATGATGCTTCCACGCAGAGCTGAATCCGGCCCACACACTAGTACTGGTAAACCGCTTAGATCCACTGATCTAACCCACTGATCTAAACCTGTCCAGGAACCGCGGTGCGAGACGGACCGTCCATGCTAATAAACCCTATTGGTTTCATTGGGCGACAGGGCTTGAGATGTCATTTCATCTCAATGTTGGGTAAAAGTCCCACAAAATTGGAAGCAACGTCTCCAAAATGACCTTTACAGTGTTGACGGGGACGTTAAACCTCAAACAAACAAACAAACAAAACAGACTTACTAAGGGAAAACTTTTGAAAATCTTCTTGTCTGAAATCCAGGCCGTTGATATTTTGTACTTCACTTCATCAAGCGGACCTCTACCAAGATTGTTTAAATTTAAGCCCTCATGCCAAAAATGGCCCTTCTCCAGGGCCCACATGTTTTACATAGACTTACAGAGGGTAAACCTTAAAAATCTTCTTATCTGAAATCAGAAGGTTCTGGCCTTTGATATTTGGTTCACATCTTCTTCTAGTTGACCTCTGCTAACACTGTTCAAACTACAGCCGGAGGGTCAAAAATGTGACTGGCCCAAGGGACACCTGTTTTATATACACCCATATAGTGAAAACCTATAAAAATCTTGTCTGAAACAAGAAAGTTGAGGCCTTTGGTATCTGATATGTAGTTTCATAAAGTAGACCTCACTATCGAGATCTTTTAAATTATGGTCCTGGCGTAACTGATCATGGGTCCCCTGTGAGGTGGTAAGCCCAACCACTCCAATTCTAATGTTTTGTAAATCATTAAATCTTGACCTGCTGAATATTTAAATATGCCACACCCAATATCGATTATCAACCAATCAGATTACTTTGCAAATTATTGCAACAAATTCACAATCTGAATGGCAAACAATGTAGATCCTGATCAGATGGGTTCGTAAGAAGCCATCTGATCTGGACCTTCATTGTTCGGAAAATAAGGCATATCCAGGCTCAGCAGGACAAGGGTTAACCCTTGTCCTGCTGAGCCCGGATGTGCCTTACCTTTCAAACAATGTAGATCCAGATCAGATGGCTTCTGAAGAAGCCATCTGATCAGGATCTACATTGTTTGTCATTCAGATTGTGAATTTGTTGCAATTATTTGAATCAAGTAATCTGATTGGCTGATAATCAGTAGTGGGCATGGCATATTTAAATATTCAGCAGGACAAGGGTTAAGATCACAACCTCTAAACTATAAATAGTGCTTTAAGCAGTCAGCTTGTGTGAAACACCTATATTATGCTTGCAGCTGACGATATAGGACTGTCATGGTCTTCTTGTTCTATAAAATCTATTTGGGATTCATCTTGAAACTGTGTTATATTTTCGAAAATGTGTTCAATGAAAAGTGTTATAATGAAGTTGTGGTGTATCACAGTTCAAAGTTTTGTATATAGGTGTTAGCAAATATCACGAAAACATGCCAATAGAATTCTGAACCCCTTGAACCCCATTTTTATATAGTAAAACTGGGGTTTACAGAGGTAAACCTTATTTTTTTAATTTCAGCTCCAAAATATAGATTGATGTGGTAGTTCTAATAAGTACCCACAATCTATACTTCGAGCAGAAATAAGAAAAATATTACAAATTTTCATCTTAACCCATGTCCTGCTGAATATTCATATATGCCACACCCACTGCCGATTATCAACCAATCAGATTACTTGATGCAAATTATTGCAACAAATTCACAATCTGAATGGCAAACAATGTAGATCCTGATCAGATGGCTTCTTCAGAAGCCATCTGATCTGGATCTGCAGTGTTTGAAAGATAAGGTGTATCCAGGCTCAGCAGGACAAGGCTTAAAATTTTCGATTTTGGCGGTAAAATTTACAATGTATTTGTATAGACATGTTTTGCAAATGCAAGTTTCATTGTGGTATGCAGGAGGATGAAGGAGATGTAAAGAAGATAACCAGCAGTGGTTCAACATCCAAACTTCCTAAATCTGTACAAGACTTGGTGTGTATGATCTTTGATGTGGAGAGTATGAAAAAGGCTATGAAAGAATTTGAGGTAAAATCATAATTATATATACTTTGGGGTTTGATTTAACTCTTATCTTGCTGTTCACGACAAACCCTATCTTTGCAAACAGTGTAGATCCAGATCAGATGGCTTCTGAAGAAGCCATCTGATCAGGATCTGCACTGTTTGACATTCAGTTTATGAATTTGTAGGAATAAATTACATCAAGTAATCTGATTGGTTCAAAGTCAGAAATGGGTGTGGCTAAACTGAATATTCAGCAAGAGAAGGGTTAATAGTATAAAGTGCTGGGCATCTGATTGAGGATCAGAATATTGCAGGTCCAAGGCAACATTATTTTGTGGAGATTGTTCATGAAATTTCTGGTCATTCTCTGCCTTTCACTGATTCAAGAAGGGCAGGTGATAGTTCTCGGTTTCTGACAAAAGAATGTGCTCCAAATGTTGGCATTTTAAAACTTATGAGCTGGATAAATTATATTTTGGGCTGATTTGAGCAGATAAATTGCCTGATTTGTTTGTATTTTAATAGTTATGAGCATTGAAAGTTTCATGCTCAGTTGAGTTGAGCATGAAAAATGTGTTTTACAACCTTGGGGCCTGGTAAGATCAGGTGGATCAGTGATTTGCATGTCCAGTTGGTAATCAGGTAACTGGTTTGCTTTTCAGGCCCAGCAGCATTCTTTCATGAAATTCTTCATAAAGACTGGATATAGTCTATGTTGCATTGCCCATGTTTCTGTCTGCTGTGAAAAAGAGTTGTATGCTTATTCAGGCAGGCGGCCGTAAAAAGTCTCCCTGCCCTACATTAGAATGTAGTTTATATTTTCTTGTCCTTTGGGATCATTGATTCCAATGTGGAATTTGAAAATAAATATTTGAGGGTCACTGATGAGGCCTAATTGGCCGAAACTAGGTAGTCTGGCCAAGAAAACATGTACACTTTATATTTTCCAGTTCTGTGGTGTATTCTTTGCTTCCAAAGGATAACCCTTTTATAGAACATATTTACTGTTCAGTTCAGTGTAACACACTATGCATGAATAATTTCTGGGAAATGCAGACTTTGATCAGCTTGCAGGAGAAGAAAGCTGACAGTGAAAACCTGTCATCCCATGTCAAAATTTTATGTTTTCCAAGAGCTGGCTGTATGCAGCCAAATGAATTATTATACCTGAGCAGCCAAGCAATAACTACCTGCATACTAAAGTGTGAAATGACTTTGTCATTGACAGGGACAAATTTTGACGATGCTTGGAAGGAATTTTAGTTGTCATCAAATACAGTAAAATTCCAGTATTAAGACCACCAAAAACTGTCAGAGACTAATTCTGCTTTAAAAAACTTATTTAGAAAGTTTCAATTATTCTTTCTTTGTGTTTTCTGCATACTGTGTACTCTGGTGAGAGACAACCTTTGGGACTGTCCGAAAGTGGTCTTAAAGACTACTTTTGAACAATTCCAAAGATGGTCTTAATAGACAACCTTTGGGACTGTTCAAAAGTGGTCTTTAAGACCACTTTTGAACAGTCCCAAAGGTGGTCTTAATATTGGAATTCTACTACTTTTGAACAATTCCAAAGATGGTCTTAATAGACAACCTTTGGGACTGTTCAAAAGTGGTCTTAAAGATCACTTTTAAAGTGGTCTTAAAGACCACTTTTGAACAGTCCCAAAGGTGGTCTTAATATTGGAATTTTACTGTATCATACTCTTCTGTACACAGATTGACTTAAAGAAGATGCCGTTAGGAAAACTCTCCAAGAAACAGATCCAGTCCGCTTACTCTGTTCTCACAGAGTTACAAGGGGTATGTTACTTCTGATTCTTTCATTCAGAATACATTTGTATACCTCAACTCGGCCCCCACCCATAGGGGCTTGAAGAAATATATGGGCTGCATGATGCTTCCATGCAGAGCTGAATCTGGCCCGTACACTAGTACTGGTAAACCGCTTAGAGGATCTAAGCCTGTCCAGGAACCGCGGTGCGAGGTTGACCGTCCATGCTAATAAACCCTATTGGTTTCATTGGGCGACAGGGCTTCAGATGTCATTTCATCTCAATGTTGGGTAAAAGTCCTACAAAATTGGAAGCAGCGTCTCCAAAGTGACCTTTACAGTGTTGATGGGGACGTTAAACCTCAAATCAAACAAACAAAAACCATTTTGTAACACTATCAGGCTTTCAAGTAGTCCTACTTTTTCCTACTTTTTCCTACTTTTCCTACTTTTTTGTTCTCTTCCTACTTTGTTCCTACTTTTTCCAGAAAAACTCCTACTTCTCCTACTTTTTTGATTTGTTCAAAAAATAAGATCCCAAATAAATAAATAAACAAATAAAGCATTTAAAAGTATAACATATATCTCAGCTTAAATGTACAATGCATCTTGTTGCATTATATATGGACTGATGAGCCTCGACATTCAGCTGTCAGATAAAACAACAGGTGTCAGCTACTAGGTATGATTGTAGAGCTGTGTAGAACTATTTGGTTTTTACAGGGATAAGTAATTATTTAACAGATATGATAGACTTATTTGGGTTTGGGTATCCATATGTATGTACTTGTCCACAATACAACTGAAATATTTAAAGGTTCTTTCTGTATTGGATTGACTTTCTACAAACATTTCGGATTGTATTTTAATCATTCTTTGCAATTAACAGTTCAATAGGTACAAGTTGCAGTAACCACACTCAATATTTTCAAAGTATAATTTCAAAGATTCTGGCTACTGTTTGTTTTTAGCTGTACCACTAATTGGAATATGTTGATGTACAGCAAAACTGCAATGACCATCTACAGTTTTGTTTTGCTGAGCATGACAAGAATTTTTGCAGAAGTGTAGTGATGTTTTAACTTAGTGACCAACTGGAGCTCTGTCTTGTTGAGAATGGTAGAAAATTCACAACAGCAATGCTTTTGTGCCCAAACTGCAGTGACAAACTGTTCTGTCTTATTTAGCATTACAGAAATTCATTGCAACAGTCCAGTGTTGCCTTAACTGCAGTGACCAGCTATAGCTCTGTTTTATTTAGCATGACAAAAATTCATTTCAACAGTGCAGTGATGCCTTAGCTGCGGTGACCAGCTTTAGCTCTGTCTACTCTTTTTAGCATGACAAAAATTCACTTCAGCAGTGCAATGGTGCCTTAACTGCAGTAACCAGTTTGAACTTTGTCTTGTTTAGCATGACAAAAATTCATTACAACTAGATCTGTGTTTAGCACAAGAGGAATGCTGTGATGCCTTAACTGCAGTGACAAACTAAGAGTTCTGTCTTGTTTAGCTTGATAGAAATTTGCTGTGATGACTTAACTGCGGTTACCACATAGAGCTGAGTCTTGTTGAGCATGACAGAAATACATTGCAGCAGTGGTCTGATGACTAAACTGTAGTGACCCACTGGAGCTCAGTCTTGTTGAGCAAGACAGAAATTCATTGCAGCAATGCTGTGATGCCTTGACTGCAGTGATCAACTAGAGTTCTGTCTTGAGCATGAAAGGGATACACTGCAGCAGTACTGTGATGCCTTAACTGCAGTGACCCACTAGGGTTCTGTCTTGTTGAGCCTGTCTGGAATTCATTGCAGCACTTCTGTGATGCATTAACTGCAGTGACCAACTAGAGCTCTAACTTTTTGAGCATGGCAGAAATTCATTGCAGCAGTGCTGCTTAAATTTGCCTTAAATGCATTGACCAACTAGAATTCTATGAAAGTAATTCATTGTTGCCATGCTTTAATGCCTTAACTGCAATGATCATTTAGCATTCTGTCTTGTTGAGCATGAGATGAATTCAATGTTGCAGCAGTGCTGTGTTGCACTGAAGTGACTTACTAGAGTTCTGTCTTGTTGAGCATGGCAGAAAATCTTTGAAGCAGTGCTACAATGCCTACATGATATTGCATGTTTGCAGCAAAAAACTAGAGATCTGTCTTATGGAGGATGACAGGAATTCAAAGCAGCAATACTTTAATGCCTTGACTTCAGTGAGCAACTAAAATGCTGTCTTGTTTAGCATGACAGGAATTCATTGTAGCAGTGCTATGATGCCTTCACCTGGACATCTTGTAGCTGATGCTTCTCATTAAATTGTAAATTTTCAAAATTTGTCAAATCATTTGAATTTTTATTTTGCCATATGTCAGTATCTAGGTACATATATCTGCCAGTGACAAAATCTTGACAAAAGCATCAGAAGTTCAAGCTGCAGGCATGGATAACTGTACTAGATGGGTTAGCCACTAATATTTTACAGGTGTAAGCTAACTTGGATGTAAAAACATTAGACTCAAATGTAGAAACAAAAATGCCCAAAATGAAAAACTGATAAAATGTCAGACATATGGTGGTATGTTTGTGTCCATTAGCTCCTACTTTTTATATCAGGTTCCTACTTTTTTCCTACTTTTCTCCTACTTTTTAATATCTCAGGCTCCTACTTTTCTCCTACTTTTTCTCAAGGAGTCACTTGAATGCCTGACTATTTTTGAGGTCCTAAGCAGAAAACAACCATGTTATATCCAGACAAAGCTTAGACTAGATAGAAAACTGACCATTTATGATCATTTTTCTTTATAATCTATACATTTTTGGGATCAATCTTTAAAGTGTATTACATCCAAAACTGTATTTTAAATAATTTAAAAGTTAACGTGTACCATAATCACCTCAGTTATAGATACAGACACAAAGGCCTGGTGGTTTAGTCAGATCAATGTGTGTTTGACGGTCAACAAGGAGATATTCACCACTGGGTCTAGACTATTGGGAGATTGATCATAAAAATATGCTATACAGTTATTTTCATCTTTCTGTTGTTCCAAGAAAGCATTTGTCAGTTACTGAAGGAAGTGCACTACGCTGGTTAACCACCAAGAAAGACTAAGCCTGCACAGGAAAACTGATTTATGTTAACCCTTGTCCTGCTGATCCCGGATATGCCTTTTCTTTGAAACAATGTAGATCCAGATCAGATGGCTTCTGACGAAGCCATCTGATCAGGATCTACATTGTTTGCCAGTCAGATTGTGAATTTGTTGCAATCATTTGCATCAAATAATCTGATTGGTTGATAATCGGTAGTGGGAGTGGCATATATGAATATTCAGCAGGACAAGGGTTAATTGAATGGATCCATATGACCATAATAGTGTTAACTTGGCTGTTTAACTCCAACCAACAAAATCTGTAGACACTTGAGCCATAATTTACTATAGAAGAATTTAAGTGACATCGGCAGATGGTGCAGACCCAGATCTGCATCATGTGGCCAGGCCCAGCATATCGGGGCTTGAAGAAATAGATTGGGCTGCATAATGCTACCACCCAGAGCTTAAACGGACAGTACATGAATACTGGTAAACCACTTAGAGGTTCTAAGCCTGCTCAGGAAAAGTGATTTGAGGCGGACTGTCCATGCATATAAACCCTATTGGTTTCATTAGGCAGCAGGGCTTGAGATGTCATTTCATCTCAATGTCAGGTAAAAGACCCACAAAATTTGAAGCACTATCTCCAAAATGACCTATACAGTGTTGATGGGGACGTTAAACCGCAAATCAAACAAAACAAAGCATCATGTGGCATCTGATCACTGTCTACACTATTAGCTATTAACAGGATTTTCCACAAAACAAGAATAAAACAGAGACCACTTAAATGACAAATGGACTTGTCAAACATATAACAATGGAAGAGTCCACCAATACACAATGGGTGAAAAGAGTCCACACTATTTTCTCACTTGATATTATCCCATTATCACGAGTGTAAGGTTAGTAAGATACTCAGCCTATTACCTTCTAGCCTTTTTTAACCCTTTTTGTACCAAATGGAATCTTCCTCCTTATATATAGCAGGAGACCATTTCAAAATTTAGGGGTGTCAGGTTGTGTTTTTAGCTCACCGTCACGTAGTGACAAGGTGAGCTTTTGGGATCACATTTTGTCCTTCATCCGTCGTCCGTCCATCCGTCCGTGCGTAAACAATTTCTTCAAACGACATCTCCTCCTTAACCACTGATTGGATTTTGACCAAACTTCACAGGAATGATCCTTAGGTGGTCCCCTTTCAAAGTTGTTCAAATGGTTCCGGTCCATTGCACATCTGGGTCACAGGAGCCAAAAATAGATTTTTTTTCACCGAAAACTTAAAAAATCTTCTCTGAAACCACAAGGCCCAGGTCTTTAATATTTGGTATGTAGCTTCAGCTAGTGGACCCCTACCAAGATTATTCAAATTATAGTGCTGGGGCCAAAAATGCCCCCGCCCCGGGGCCCTTTGGTTTTACATGGGCTTATATAGGGAAAATCTTTAAAAATCTTCTTCTCTGAAACCGTAAGGCCCAAAGCTTTGATATTTGGTATGAAGCTTCATCTAGTGGACCCCTACCAAGATTGTTCAAATTATTGTGCTGGGGCCAAAAATGCCCCCGCCCCGGGGCCCTTTGGTTTTACATGGGCTTATATATGGAAAATCTATAAAAATCTTCTTCTCTGAAACCGCAAGGCCCAGGTCTTTGATATTTGATATGAAGCTTCATCTAGTGGGCCCCTACCAAGATTGTTCAAATTATAGTGCTGGGGCCAAAAATGCCCCCGCCCCGGGGCCCTTTGGTTTTACATGGGCTTATATATGGAAAATCTATAAAAATCTTCTTCTCTGAAACCGCAAGGCCCAGGTCTTTGATATTTGGTATGAAGCTTCATCTAGTGGACCCGTACCAAGATTGTTCAAATTATAGTGCTGTGGCCAAAAATGCCCCCGCCCCGGGGCCCTTTGGTTTTACATGGGTTTATATAGGGAAAATCTTTAAAAATCTTCTCTGAAACCGCAAGGCCCAGGTCTTTGATTTGGTATGAAGCTTCATCTTGTAAACCTCTACCAAGATTGTTCAAATTATAGCCCTGGGTCAAAAATGCCCCCGCTCTGGGGCCCTTTGATTTTACATGGGCTTATATCGGGGAAAATCTTTAAAAATCTTCTCTGAAACCGCAAGGCCCAGGTCTTTGATATTTGGTATGGAGCTTCATCTAGTGGACCCCTACCAAGATTGTTCAAATTAGAGTGCTGGGACCAAAAATGCCTCCGTCTCGGGGCCCTTTGGTTTTACATAGACTTATATAGGGATAATCTTTAAAAATCTTCTTCTTTGAAACCACAAGGCCTAGGTCTTTTATATTTGGTGTGAAATTTCAGCTAGTGGACCTCTATCAAAATTGTTCAAATTATAGCCCTGGGGCCAAAAATGCCCCCGCCCCAAGACCATTTGGTTTTACATAGACTTATATAAGGAAATCTTTAAAAATCTTCTTCTCCGAAACTGCAAGGCCCATGTCTTTGATATTCGGTATGGAGCTTCATCTAGTGGACCTCTACCAAGATTGTTCACATTATAGCCCCTGGGCCACAAATGCCCCCGTCCTGGGGCCCTTTTGGTTTTACATAGACTTATACAGAGATAATCTTTGAAAATCTTCTTCTCTGAAACTGCAAGGCCCAGGTCTTTGATATTTGGTGTGAAGCTTCATCTAGACGACCTCCATCAAGATTGTTTAAATTATAGCCCTGAGGCCAAAAATGCCCCCGCTCTGGGGCCATTTGGTTTTACATAGGCTTATGTACGGTTTATCTTAAAAAAAATCTTCTTCTCTGAAACCGCAAGGCCCAGGTCTTTGATATTTGGTGTGTAGCTCTATCTAGTGGACATTTGCCAAGGTTGTTCAAATTATGAAGCTTCAACTTTTCAGACCTCCCTCAACATTATGCACATTATAGCCCTGGTGTCAATAATGGCCCTCCCCAGGGCCCACTTGTTACTCTATGGATCAGGTGAGCGATCCAGGGCCATCATGGCCCTCTTGTCTTCAAAATCTATTTGTAAACTGGCTGAACGTTTTGTAAACAGTGAAGGCCCTGATCAAACACAGCGTTCTGCAGCATCTGATCTGGGCCTGCACTGTTCTCCAATCACCCGTTTTGGGGTATCTGGTACTAAATGGGTTTATAGAGGAGTTTACCAGGCTTGTGTTTAAGTTAGATGTAGTTCTGACTGGCGGGTCTCATTCCTGCGGGTTCCAGCAATATTCTTTCATGGAGACTGATATAAAATACTTCCGACAGTCATTCTCACTCTGCTGATTCAAGAAGAGATATTGTCAGTTTCTGGTATTCATCACGAAAACATGCCTACATAATTTTGACCTCCTTGAACCCCACTTTTATATAGTAAAACTGGGGTTTCCAGGGGTATACCTTATTTTTCTTATTTCTGCTCTAAAATATAGATTGTGGGCACTCGTTAGAACCGCCTCGATGACGCGGTTCTAACGAGTGCCCACAATCTATATTTGGAGCAGAAATAAGAAAAATATCACAATTTTTCATCATAAAATTTTCATTTTTTCGGCGATAAAGGTGGCAATGTATTTGTATAGGCGTGTTGGCGTAATGTGGTTTATTAGGAAAGTGTAGTTTTGTCAGCTGAATGGCTTGACATGGCAGCAATATAGTTGACTGGGACATGACAGCAATAGTGTTGACTGGAACATGACAGCAATAGTGTTGACTGGGACATGACAGCAATAGTATTGACTGGGACATGACAGCAATAGTGTTGACTGGGACATGACCAGTAACAACTGTTTTACACAGCTCCAGATAAGAACTAATGTCAGAGGATAATTAGGGCTGGCAGATTTTTCCACCCTTTTTCAAAGGAAGACAACTTTTGGAACTTCCTGTTTTCCTTTCTATAAACTCTTTGTCTTTCAAAAAAGGGGTCTTCTCTTAAAGGAAAGAATTTGCCCCTCAGGAGCAATTTTTTTTTATGAGTTGACCCCTATTGACATGGGAAACAAGAATACTTTTGCAGGAGTTGCCTCCCCTGAAGGTGTATCCATCCCCTTATTTCTTGTTAGAATGTTAGAAACATACATTGAAGATACTTGTTAAAACCACCTCGTTGAGGTATTTCTAACAAATACCCACAGTGTATGTTTACCTTGGTAATCGGAAAGAAAGTATCAGGAAAAAAAGTATCGGAAAAAAAGTATCAGTTTTGGGTAGGAAAAAAAAGTATCTGGAAAAAAAGTATCAGTTTTAATCAGATTCGCTTCTGATGTTGATAGGTTATGATGATTAGGATACTTTTATATGTTTTGATTTGTTTTCAGTTTAAAAATCAACTTTGAATTCTATCTCTGTAATCCTTACCTTATAAAAGGGACGAGAGGTCACTTCATCTCAATGTCTGGTAAAAGTCCAAAATGACCTATATAGTGTAGACGGGGATGTTAAACTTCCAATTAAAGAAACTAAAGTGTGCAAGTCAGACCTCCATGCTCATGAACCCTATTTAGTTTCATTGGGCGACAGGGCTTGAGATGTCATTTCATCTCGCTGTCCGGTAAAAGTCCCACAAGTTGGAAGCAACTTCTCCAAAATGACCTATATAGTGTAGACAGGGATGTTAAACCTCCAATTAAACAAGCTAAAGTGTGCAAGTCGGACCTCCATGCTCATGAACCCTATTTGGTTTCAATGGGCAGCAGCGCTTGAGATGTCATTTCATCTCAATGTCTGGTAAAATTCCCACAAATTGGTCACATGAAACTGAGACTTTCTTCCTGATTTTTTTTTTCCTGATACTTTTTTTCCGGATTCTTTTTTTCCGATACTTTTTTTCCTGATACTTTTTTTCCTGATACTTTCTTTCCTACATTCGTTTACCTTAGTGATTGTCCTAAAGCGGAACAGTGGGGGCGGGGTGCACTAAATTCCCGCCCTCTTGCCCTAAAGTTTAAAATTTTTGCCCCTCTTTGCGCCCTGCATTGCCTTGTACGGCAATTAAATGTGCCGTGCGATTAACCTCTTATTATAAGGTTAATGCAATAATCACGAGACAGTCATGCATATCTATCGACAGTTGCAATATAAATACACACAGTGTAAAATACCTGTGTTGTGTTCAGTCCAGTGTATAATATGGTCCCCTTTTATTCATGTCTACAAAAGACAATAACCAGGAATGTATTAGTGAAATTCTCACCTAATGATGGACAACACCCTAGGTTTTAACTAAATGACCGCATTTGTTGAAAAGAGGTCTTGATTACCCAAATTAAGGCCGTAATTTGGCCCCATTCTATATATCTATTTATCTTCATATACTGAGTCGGTCTACCTCAGTTGGGTGATGCTTAAAAGTATCAAATTTTAGGAAGACAAATTTCCAATCTGGCCAAGCACACTTTGTGCAAGAATTGTTGCAGTTCTTCTAAAACATAAATGCATGATGTTAAGTTTTAGTATTGCTAAATTAATCTTGTCTACGATATTGTTTTTATACGCCCGTTTTGAAAAAACAGTCATATTATGTTATGGGGTCGGTGTCTGTCCGTAAACATTTTCGTTTCCGGATAACTCTTACAGTTTCCATCTCATTAACCTGAAACTTTGTAGATAGTAAGACTATGAGGTGGACATGTGCGTAAAGTTTGAAGATTAACCATACACCAAATATTAATAGAGTTATGCCCCTTTTTGGACTTACGCATTGTGGCTATAGGGAAACCTTGTGAACAGAATATCTGGAGAAACGCTTGAGCTAGGCTCATGATATTCGGCATATAGTTTGGGTCTAATGTGTAGATGACTTGATTAACTTTTGACCAAATTCAGAAAAATTTTAACGGAGTTATGCGCCTTTTTTTGACTTAAGCATTGTGGCTGTAGGGAAACCTTGTGAACACAATATCTGGAGAACAGCTTGAGCTAGGCTCATGATATTTGTCATACAGTTTAGGTCTATTGCGTTGATGACCTGATTAATTTTTTACAAAATTCTGAAAATATTAAATGGAGTTATGCCCCTTTTTGGACTTATGCATTGTGGCTGTAGGGAAACCTTATGAACAAAATATCTGGAGAACCGCTTGAGCTAGGCTCATGATATTCGGCATACAGTTTGGGTCTAATGTGTAGATGACCTGATTAACTATTGACAAAATTCGGAAAATATTTAATGGAGTTATGCCCCTTTTTGGACTTATGAATTGTGGCTATAGGGAAACCTTGTGAACAAAATATCCGGAGAACCGCTTGAGCTAGGCTCATGATATTTGGCTGACAGTTTGGGTCCAATGTGTAGATGACCTGTTCAACTTTTGACCAAATTCCAAAAAATTTTAACAGAGGTATGCGCCTTTTTGGACTTAAGCATTGTGGCTTTGGGGAAACTGTATGAACAAAATATCTGGAGAACAACTTGGGGCTAGGCTTATAATATTTGGCATACAGTTTGTGTCTATTGTGTAGATGACCTGATAAACTTTTGACGAAATTCTGAAAATATTTAATGGAGTTATGCCCCTTTTTGAACTTATGCATTGTGGCTATGGGAAACCTTGTGAACAAAATATCTGGAGAACCGCTTGAGCTAGGCTCATGATATTTGGCATACAGTTTGGGTTTAATGTGTAGATGACTTGATTAACTGTTGACGAAATTCCGAAAATATTCAATGGAATTATGCCCCTTTTTATACGCCTGTTTTGAAAAAAAGGTCGTGTTATGTTGTGGGGTCAGCGCTCGTCCGCCTGTCCGTCCGTCCGTAAACTTTTATGTTTCTGGATAACTCCTACAGTTTTCATCAGGTTAACCTGAAACTTTGTAGATAGTAAGACTATGATGTGGACATGTGCGTAAAGTTTCAAGGTTAACCATACACCAAATATTAATAGAGTCATGCCCCTTTGAAAATTGTGGTAAACATTTTCGTTTCCAGATAACTCCTACAGTTTCCATCCGATTAACCTGAAACTTTGTAGATAGTAAGACTATGGGGTGGACATGTGCGTAAAGTTTCAAGGTTAACCATACACCAAATATTAATAGAGTTATGCCCCTTTGAAAATTGTGGTAAACATTTTCATTTCCAGATAACTCCTACAGTTTTCATCTGACCAACCTGAAACTTTGTAGATAGCAAGACTATGTTGTGGAGATATGCGTAACGTTTACAGGTTAACCGTACACCAAATATTTATAGACTTATGCTCCTTTGAAAATTTGGGTAAACATTTTCATTTCCGTACAACTCCTAGACAGTTTTCATCCAATTAACCTGAAACTTTGTAAATAGTAAGACTACAAAATGGAGATGTGCATAAAGTTTCGAGGTTAATCATACACCAAATATTTATAGAGTTATGCCCCTTTGAAAATTTTGGTATACATTTTCATATCCGGATAACTCCTCCTACAGTTTTCATCTGATCAACCTGAAACTTTGTCGATAGCAAGACTATGATGTGGAGATATGTGTAAAGTTTCAAGTTTAACCCTTCACCGAATATTTCTAGACTTATGCCCCTTTGAAAATTTAGGTAAACATTATCATTTCCGTATAACTCCTCCTACAGTTTTCATCTGATTAATCTGAAACTTTGTAGATAGTAAGACTGAGATGTGCTTAAAGGTGTGGCAGATTTGGTCATGTAACCATTTCCCATTTATTAAGGCTGAAACTTATAGAATAGTTACATCATGATGGAGCAGTGAATACTGTTTTCAGGTTTCAATCCACCAGATATGAATTTGCCTCGGGCGTATAATACCCCGCTCGCAGAGCTCTTGTTATGTATGTACCCCACCCACTACATTATAGAGTTTGAGGGCCTTAAAATGCTGGCTCTATTATTTTAGCAAGATTTTTGTTACAAATAAAATAGATATTTTTTGGACAATCTGAAGAAAAGATATTAAAATTTGGCTTCAGAACAAAGTTGCCAGTCAAACAGAAATGAGTGTTCTCCTTCAGGTCCGTCACTATGTTTTTACTAAGGTAACAGTTACCAAAATATTTTTATAACTTTTGGATTAAGGTGTGCAGTAATCATTTTTGTTCTATTTTTTTTTTTTTTTTTTTTTTTTTTTGAAGAATGGTATTCATCGCTACCACCTGTTTTGTTTTCATAGTAGAATTACTTGAATGTAGCAAAAAATATTAACAGCTTTGCTTTTGGATAAACTTCTTACTACAGTCACTGTCAGACAGTGTCTATCAAGTACAATTATCTTATCACACCATTTAGGGGCCCTTACGGGCTTCCGTGGCCTAATGGATAAGAGCGCTGACTCTTAGTCATTAGGTCTCTCACCGCCGTGGGTTCGAGCCTCGCTCGGGTCACGTGTGAGACGCCAAGTTCTGCAACGGAAGGTCAGGTGGTTTTTCTCCGGGTACTCCGGTTTTCGCCCACCTATGATTAACGATCGGCTCGATATGAGTGAAAGAATCTTGAAAGGGCCGTAAAACCCAAACCAAAAAAAAAAAAAAGAAAAGAAAAAATTTAGGGGCCCTTATATTTTGATCTGGATCCCAAACATTTGAGATTTTGGAGGTCCACTTGGCCCCCTAGGCAGATAAAGGTTAATCCCTGTTGTTTATACCACAGTTGGCTGTCTGGCATAGGCCTGGTTAGAGTTTTTTTTTCTTCAAATAACAATGCCATAAAAGAAAACCAAGGTGTTTGTGGTACATTTTTCCCATTTCAGTCAAGATGTTGATAATTTTCTCAATTCTAAAGGCCCGGTCCCCATTCCCTAAAAGGTGTGAAAAGACCCCTGCCTTGCCCTCTTTGGTAGGACTAAGGAGTCTGTGCAAGATGTGCCCTTTTGACATGCAGTGCCGCATTGCAAATACGCCCCTAATATTGTTTAATTTACTTCTTTTTTATTTTAAAATAAAGTTAAGAAAAACACAGATATCCATTGTTTCCTTTACAAGTAAACAAACAAGGTAAATGAATTGATTAATCTCAAAATTTAATCAATCAATTTACCTTTATTTATATTTATTTATTTATTTATTTTATTTTGGTTGAAAGTATGTGACACATAAATCATATAATGTCTAAAACATTAGCATTTTATAGTTTCAGTCAAGCTGGAATTATAAAATGTTCTTTGTTTTAGACACAATCATACCAGAAAAGAGAGGAAAAAAAGAGAAATATTTCACAATTTTATTTTTTCACCTTTTCAAGTTTAAAACTAAAATAACAAACACAATCAAATTTATTTTTCTTATTTATAATGCAAACATAGGTTGTGGGTGCTCGTTAGAACCGCCTCATTCAAACGAGTACCCACAACCTAAGACTCAATGAGACGATTCTAACGGGCACCCGCAACCTATGACTTGGAGCAGAAATAAGGAAAATAATGTATACCCCCTTAACCTCCATTATCTCTATAGCAAGTGGGGTTTCTTAAAAAAAAATCATTTTTGATGGAAAAAATTCACCAATATATTTGAATTGGCATTTTCTGTAATGATTATAAATAAAGGCTACTAAATATAAAATCGGAAGAAAGTGCTGTTGTTTCTTCTATGCAAATCAAAATAAGGACTTAGGTGTAAATGAATAGATGTCAAGTGTCAAAGTCATAAATGAATAGATGTCAAGTGTCAGTCATATCCCTAGGTAATTTATTACCCTTTCTTGGTCCCTTACCTGTATGACAGCCTGAATACTCCAAGTGTATTTTATCGCAATGCTGGATTCTTTAATAATTAAACGGTCATTAGGATGTTATGTAATCGAAAAATGTGTCTTTAAGGGAGGTGGCTGTTCAACAGAGGGAAATGTCTGAGATGAAGTATGGCTTTTTATCGGCAGACAAAAAATAGTGATTATTGAAGACAGCTCAATATGGATGTACTAAAAGAAAAATAAATGATGGAGAGGTGTCATCTGACACAATAGAGGGAATTTAGATTTGGTAAAGTGGCTGCTGACTGGAGGAGAGAGGTGGCTGCTGGGCAGAGGTTAAATATATAGTAAAATGCTATGGGAGGAATTAGTGTGGCTGCAAAACAGAGGTGACCATTAGTGGAGGTTTTACTGTAACAGTTTTAGCAGAATGAATGCAACAACCTTAGCAGAATTAAGGCAACAACTTTTGTTTGTTTGTTTTGGAGTTTAACTGCCCAGTCAACACTATTTTAGGTCATTTTTGAGCTGGTCATTTTACCTATCCACATTTTTCCTAGGCAGGCTTAATATATGTAAACGGTTAACCAGTACAGTGCACATTCTTTCCCCAGAAACTGACAACTGCCCTTCTTGAATCAGCAGAAGGGAGAGAATGACTGTAGAAATGATTTAATGATCAATCTCAAAGAAAGAATGTTGTCGATCCAGGCAGACAACAACTTTAGCAGAATTAAGGCAGTGCAACAGTTTTAGCAGAATTAATGCAACAACCTTAGCAGAAATAAGGCAATAAGTTTAGCAGACTTAAGCAGAATTTAGGCTGTGCAACAGCGTTAGCAGAATTGAGGCAACAGCTTTAGCAGAATAAGACAACAGTTTTAGCAGATGTAAGGTAAGTTTTAGCAGAATTATGGCACTGATTTAGTCAAATTAAGGTAACAGCTTGCTTGGTCTTTGAGGCTGGTTATAGTTCACTGATTAGTTGACAGCTGGTTGCTTCACAGAAGAAGCCTATGTAGAGAAATGGTTAAGCTATTAGCCTCATAAATTAAGAGTCATGGGTTCAGTTCCAGGCTTCAGCATCTTTTCGGATGAGTCTTTAAATTGACGTCTGGGGCTGGCTAATCGGAGCTGAAAAGATAATCGATTTGCAAGCATGTCATTGCGATCGATAATGGATTGATTAGTAATTGCTAAGGTTTTTGTCATAATTTTAATTGTCTGGCTTTCTGTCTGAGCATGACTCTTACCATATGTTGCACTTTACCATATGTATATTGGAACAGACAGGCCTTATCAAACAGTGTAGACCCAGATGAGAAGCCGCATAATGCGGCATCTCATCAGTGTCTGCACTGTTTGCCACTCGTCCAGCTATTTCTGGTATAACTTTGGGTAGCAAATTCTACCTTTCAAGTAATCAATTAAAAGCAAATCAGAAATGATAGTCATTTTTTTGGAGAATATCGATCGATTAATTGATTATACGATTAAACCTGTCAGCCTTATTGAGGTCCCATCTCTATATGATCCAAGTTGTTGTTCGGTTGTAAAACTTAAAGAAATATATCACTGTAAATTCCATACATATTTCAGCTGGTTGAGAAGGGAGGCACAGCCACACAGTTTTTAGATGGCTCTAACAGATTTTACACCCTGATACCTCATGACTTTGGTATGAAGAAACCACCTATGTTAGATACTGCTGATATTATCAAGGTCGGTAATATGTTCACAAGGTACTTTTGATCAGACAAGTAATTTGTTTTAATTTAACCCTTACCTTGCTGTTCACGACAACCCCTATCTTTGCAAACAATGTAGATCCAGATCAGATGGCTTCTGAAGAAGCCATCTGATCAGGATCTACACTGTTTGTGGCATTTAGTTTATGAATTTGTAGCATTAAATTACATCAAGTAATTTGATTGGTTGATAGACAGAAATGGGTGTGGCTTAAATGAATATTCAGCAAGATAAGGGTTAACACATTAAACAGGAAACCCCAATAAATGACACTATGTAGAAAACTTAGGAGAAGGGTCATAACTAACGTTGCTAGAAAATGTGGCCCAACCCCATTCGCCATTCTGAAAGGAAGTAAAATATGTTTGACTTAAAAACTATCAATCATTATAGGCCGGGATTTCGATAACGCCTTAAATCCAGGAAATGTTATTTATAGAAAATAGCTGCACTATTGTCAGTGTGAGACCAGAGTGTCGTGTAAGTCAAGAGGGTTATCTATGGCATCTGGACTGGAATCATGTGTTGAGTTCTGGCAATTTGTGTAGGCCCAGATCAGACACCACAGAATGTGGCATCTGATCAGAGTCTACACTGTTTTCTAACAGTATATTAGATGTGGCAGAATGCAGAGTCTGATCAGGGTTTACACTTATTGCTTACAGTACAGGAATGTAAAGGATAAATGAAATGAGCCCCGCCAAGCGAATTTGTGTCTTCGAGCATTCCGCCATGACAAATTTTAACTGCGCATGCCCAGCCATTCAGAGGGGCCAGGGATATGGCTTTCTGTCTGAAAGTTCCTCTTGATTCTCTGCTTGTTTGAGCGAGCAGCGAAGGTTCTGGCGAGACTGCGCGGATGCGCAGGCTCGCCTGAACCTTCGCTGCTCGCATAGGCGATAAGTACCAAAATCGCTTGACGGGGCCCAAATATTAAAAGTCTATGTCTGTTAGGATCATTTTCCCGACTACACTCAGTAACAATCGACCGACTAGTGTTGTCAATGCTTTGATTAAAAACCAATTTGCAGGGGTCTGTGGCAAATATGCTAATATTTTTGCTGAAAAAAAAAATGTGATCAGCTTTAGCAAATGCAAAAGCTGCTCTGACATTTTTTTTTTCTGCAAAAATATAAAAAATTTATATATTGATCTTGAAAGAACAGTTAACCATATGACCACTAACGAGCTCGTTAAGCAAACAAGGCTTTGGACAACTGGCCCCAGGTAAACAGTGAGGACTAGGGCTGACTATCGATGCCAATTTTGACTATCGTGATAGTATTGCTATCGTGGAAACTACTATCACGATACTATCACTATCGCGGCATACTATCACGATACTATCGTGATACTATCGGGTACACTTATAAATGATTCATAGATGTTAATATCACTTACATAAAAATGGCTAAGAGTGACAGAACGAGTTAGGAAAATTGCAATGGCCTAAAATTGTATGTTTATTGTGTGTTTCAATATCAGCATTCATTCCCTCGGGGCAATTCCAGAAAAAACATCATGGGGAGACAGCTCTTTATATATATCCCCACCACCGCCAAAAAATAGTTTGCTGCTTCCAGTATATATGCCTGTAAGTGATGGTTATCATAGCTTTAATACCTTTGCAGTGGTTGCGATTTTCTGCTTGTGGAAACTGACACATGCTGATCGTTCTTCGATTGTTTGATGTTTGCCGCCTGTGTTAAATTAATCTGTGGATTCAGCTAATTAGGTAACCCGATTATTACATAGTATTACGTAATCACAGCACGCTATTTTAGCACCTCTGTAAGGGCGACATGAATCTAACAAACTGCATTAAAACTTGAATTTACATATTTTTTATTTGAAGTTAGCATCAAAAGCTAGACTATCAAAATAGAAGTAAAGCAATGATCAAGTCGGTTTTTTTCATTTAGCAATATGTACAGGGCTCGACCTGGGCTCTCCCGACTCTGTGGACATTAAGTCCTTGCACACAAGATAGCTAAGAAAAGCAGCAATAGTAAAAGAAAGTTTTCATGTAATGAAATTTGGCCGTTTTGACACGCTATTTTTTTCTGGTATATCCCTCTATTATAATACAAAGACAACCAAAAATAAAATAAGAAAGACCCACGAAAAATAAAAACGCCAATTTGCCCCAGGTTGTCCAGTGTCCACCATCAAAACGTCCAGAATCACCTGAAGAAAGTACTTGATAGACGGAGACCTAAGGCCTCATGCTGCACGTTTTTTTTTTCCCTAGCGGATGATGACAGAAAAATAAAACTGTCTGCTTAAATATTCCCCCAAGAATTCAATCCCGATCGGTCCGGCCAGCTGACTGATGACATCATCATTGATGCATTTGTGCATACTTACCGACTAATCTGAGTCTATCATGTACTCGCATGCACATTCTGTGCATTTTTCGAGAAACATTTCTAATGAGACCACAAAAGGGCGGTTTAACAGTCTGGTCCTTATACGCAAAAAGAGTCACATATACAACAAGTTAAACTGCATTATACCGTCAGCTATTATACATTTATTTACCTATGTGAATGAGTTAGCACACAGCAAAAACAAACATTTCTTAAAACAAAAGATCAGCCTGTGCATCTTGCAAATGTCTTCGAAACTGAACAGGGACATGGCCGGCGTTTGCTATACTACGCAAGGATAATACAAACAGCAAACATTTACATATGACTGCGCAGGCTGATCTGAGCCTTCACATGTCGCACAGGCTTCACTGTCATGTTTTCAAAAAGTTGCATGCAACAAACGCGTGATCAAACTATCATTGACGTTTTGTTATTGAAAAACGCGGGAAAATTTCTGACTGCCTCAACTGCACATGCAAAATTGACGGCGGGAAATTCATCGACGCGAGATATTCACCACACGGCAAAAAAAACGATACACATGTGCGACCAGCGAAGACTCAGATCATCATGCACATATGTGAATGCTTATCAGTCTGTCCTGATTACAGCTGAATGGATATCCTAAGCAAAAATATGTGCGTAATTACACAACAGTACAGGTATATTTTCAAAGTACATGTATATTCAAGAAAAAAAAAAAACTATCGAAACTATCGATAGTTGAGTGAACTATCGGCGATAGCTATCGATAGTCCAAAGTACTATCGATGCATTGCTATCGAGGCAGTCCCTATCGCGATGCATCGAACTATCGATGCATCGTTACACCCCTAGTGAGGACCATGATCAGACTGCTGGTAGAGGATCAGGGTCCACACTGTATTAATGACTTATAAATAAATAAGTAAAGTAACCAGTCGAAACCAAAACAAAGCAGACAACAATTGTTGCAATTGTCATCTTAGTAGCATGTTAAAAGGATCTTTTCTGAAAGGAAATATTTTGATCCTTTGTAGCCAATTCTTTCCTTTAAGAGTAGACATCTTTTGAAAGTGAAAGGGGACTGAAACTGTATCCAACTAATCATTTTAAGTTTCTTACTCTAGACAAAGACCGAGATGTTAGATAACTTGTTGGAGATAGAAATTGCCTACAGTTTGTTGAAGGGAGGGGATGGAGGAGAGGATCCTATTGACGGTCATTACAAGAAACTTAAGACAGACATTAAGGTAGATACAGGTGCTTTGTTATCTCAAAGAAATAAGGTCAGGTAAAAAAAACATGGTTTCAGGTTTCCTGAGTGATAAGGTCATAGAATTGTTGGCCCATTTTGAAGAAAAATTATGTTGAAACACCTATTCAGAATATTTTAAGAGATTTTTATGCCCCTGTATTGGATGATACCAGGGGCATATAGTTCTTTTGTTTTCCTGCATGTCCGAATGTACGTCTTTCTTTACAAATGTGTGTACTTATGTACATGATCCTGTCAGACTCCGGTTAAGGCTTCTTTACACTTTTAGGAGCTCATATTTTCCAAGCCATGTGATGGATTCTGTAGATATTTGGTACTATGAAAGATATAGGTCCAAAGTTATATTAAGTAGTACCCCACCCATGCCCATAGCCTCAAGGTCAATTCACAGGCTTAGAAATTTTGTTTATTGTTAAAGACTCATATTTGGTGATAGATACTGGACAAAAGTTTTATTCAGCAATACTGTCTACCATGCCCATGACCTCAAGGTCAAGGTCACAGATTCTGCCCCCACCCATCGGGGCTTAAATAGACTGGGCTGCATGGTGCTTCCATGCAGAGCTGAACTGACCACACATGAGTACTGGTAAACTGCTTTAAAGGATCTAAGCCTGCCCACGCAAAGCATTTTAGCTGGCCCGTCCATGCTTATAATCCCAATTGGTTTCATTGGGTGTCATTTAATCTCAATGTCGGGTAAAAGTCTCAGAAAATTGGAAGCAACGTCTCCAAAATGACCTATACAGTGTTGATGGGGACTTTAAACTTGAAATCAAACAAACAAAACTGTTGCCAAATAGTGCAGGCCCCGATTAGACGCTGTTTGCCAAATACCCGTTTTCGGCTTTCTGGTACAAAATGGGTTAAAATACAGGGTCAGTTAGATTAGATTCACTATGTTTTTAGCATCTTTTAAATATTATTCCTTTCTTCTGCTATACTTTGAAACCTGTATAATTGTAGTATATTGCCAATTGTATGATTTCAGCCATTGGACAAGAAAGGAGAAGAGTATCAGAGATTGGTTAAGTATGTGAAGAACACTCACGGCAAAACTCACACCATGTATGAACTAGAGGTACAGGAGGTATGTATAAGAATTAATAATGTTTACTTCTTACAAGACTGGGATAGCTACTCTCCTTGTAAACCAGGGACTGCAGGATCGATCCCGGGCTTCCTCAGACTATCTGAGTCTTAAACCAAGGTCCCATCTCCGTATGACCTTAGCTGTTGGTGGGACGTAAAGCTAAAACACTCAATGACTAACAAGGCTGGGATTCTTTATGCAAGGAAATGCTGCTGCAAAGACCAACTGAAATTAGGTTTTGTTCTGCTTTTTAGCTCACCTGAGCACGAAGTGCTCAAGGTGAGCTATTGTGATCGCCTTTTGTCCGGCGTCCGGCGTGCGTCGTGCGTCGTCAACAATTTACTTAAATGACATCTCCTCCTAAACCAGTGAATGGATTTCAAAAAACTTTCATAGAAATGTTCCTTGGGTGACCCTCTACCAAAATTGCTAAAATGGTTCCGCTCCGCAGAACAAAATGGCCACCAGAGCTAAAAATAGAAAAACCTTTAAACGACATCTCCTCCTAGCCCTTTGGCCCGATTTCAAAATAATTTCACAGAAATGTTCCTTGGATGACCCTCTACCAAAATTGCTAAAATGGTTCCGCTCCGCTGAACAAAATGGCCACCAGAGCTAAAAATAGAAAAACCTTTAAACAACATCTCCTCCTAGCCCTTTGGCCCGATTTCAAAATAATTTCACAGAAATGTTCCTTGGATGACCCTCTACCGAAATTGCTAAAATGGTTCCGCTCCGCTGAACAAAATGGCCGCCAGAGCTAAAAATAGAAAAACCTTTAAACGACATCTCCTCCTAGCCCTTTGGCCCGATTTCAAAATAATTTCACTGAAATGTTTCTTGGATGACCCTCTACCGAAATTGCTAAAATGGTTCGCTCCGCTGAACAAAATGGCCGCAAGAGCTAAAAATAGAAAAACCTTTAAACGACATCTCCTCCTAGCCCTTTGGTCCGATTTCAAAATAATTTCACAGAAATGTTCCTTGGATGACCCTCAACCAAAATTGCTAAAATGGTTCCGCTCCGCAGAACAAAATGGCCACCAGAGCTAAAAATAGAAAAACCTTTAAACGACATCTCCTCCTAGCCCTTTGGCCCGATTTCAAAATAATTTCACAGAAATGTTCCTTGGATGACCCTCTACCAAAATTGCTAAAATGGTTCCGCTCCGCTGAACAAAATGGCCGCCAGAGCTAAAAATAGAAAAACCTTTATATGACATCTCCTCCTAGCCCTTTGGCCCGATTTCAAAATAATTTCACAGAAATGTTCCTTGGATGACCCTCATCCAAAATTGCTAAAATGGTTCCGTTCCCCTGAACAAAATGGCCGCCAGAGCTAAAAATAGAAAAACCTTTAAACGACATCTCCTCCTAGCCCTTTGGCCCGATTTCAAAATAATTTCACAGAAATGTTCCTTGGATGACCCTCTACCGAAATTGCTAAAATGGTTCCTCTCTGCTGAACAAAATGGCCGCCAGAGCTAAAAATAGAAAAACCTTTAAACGACATCTCCTCCTAGCCCATTGGCCCGATTTCAACATAATTTCACTGAAATGTTTCTTGGATGACCCGCTACCGAAATTGCTAAAATGGTTCTGCTCCGCTGAACAAAATGGCCGCAAGAGCTAAAAATAGAAAAACCTTTAAACGACATCTCCTCCTAGCCCTTTGGCCTGATTTCAAAATTATTTCACTGAAATGTTCCTTGGATGACCCTTTACAGAAATTGCTAAAATGGTTCCGCTCTGCTGAACAAAATGGCCGCCAGAGCTAAAAATAGAAAAACCTTTAAACGACATCTCCTCCTAGCCCTTTGGCCCGACTCAAAATAATTTCACTGAAATGTTCCTTGGATGACCCTCTACCGAAATTGATAAAATGGTTCTGCTCCGCTGAACAAAATGGCCACCAGAGCTAAAAATAGAAATACCTTTAAGCAACATCTCCTCCTAGCCCTTTGGCCCGATTTCACATTATAGCCTGGGCCAATAATGGCTCTCCCAGGGGCCCACTTGATACCCTATGGATCAGGTGAGCGATCCAGGGCCATCATGGCCCTCTTGTTTACCCTTATCCTGCCGTTCAAGACAACCCCTACCTTTACAGTGTAGATCCAGATCATATGTCTTCTTAAGAAGCCATCTGATCAGGATCTACACTGTTGGGAATTCAGTTTGCGAATTCGAATAAATTACATCCAAGTTATTTGACTGGTAGAAATATAGATGTGTGTGGCTAAATTGATTTATGCAGCAGGATAAGAGTTAAAGGAAATTTAGAATGTTTAAGCTATTCTTAGTTTGTGTTTTCTGCACCTAGTGACCTCTATTTGAGACAGTCTCTGGAACTGTTCAAAACTTTTTAATCCTTATCCCACTGAATAATTTAGCTACACCCATTCTAACTTTAAACCAAACTTGAAGTGATTTATTCCTACAAAGTTACAAACTGAATGTCAAACAGTGTAGATCCTGATCAGATGCCATGTGGATGGCATGTTTGCAAAGGTAGGGGTTGAGGTGAACAGCAGGATAAGGGTTAAACAGTCCCAAAGGTGGGCTTCATATAGGGTTTCTATAGTTTTAGCAGTGCAGGGAAATTCTTTTTCTTGCACACCAGACAAGGAAATCCGTGATTTTACCCTGGGATAGATATTTATGTTCTCACCCTGGTGTTCCGACCCCAAAATCGAATATAATCGCGTGTTTGATAAATGCACTGGTTGATTACAACCTCATGCGTGGTGTCGTCATGCATGACGTCACGAAACATTCCTGTTGTGTCATCACAAAATGGCGTACGTCGGTAACAGAAGTGACAGCAGCATTAAAAATTCGCAATAGAAATGGAAGGTATGCAAGAAAAAGAATCCTATATGGGTGTGAGGGGTAGATAGAAAAATCCGTCCCTCGGGATCACTGTCCTGCATCACTCGGCAAGCCTCGTGATGCTGGACAGTGACCCTCGGGACGGATTTTTCCATCCACCCCTCACGCCCATATAAGATTCTTATATTCTAGACCACTTGCATGTAATACTACAAAATGACAATTATAAGTGTTCCACTTGATCTTAATCCTTCTCTTGCTGAATATTTATTTAAGCCACACCCATTTCTGTCTATCAACCAATTAAATTACTTGGTGCAATTTATTGCTACAAATTCATAAACTGAATGCCAAACAGTGAAGATCCTGATCAGATGGCTTCTTCAGAAGCCATCTGATCTGGATCTACACTGTTTGCAAAGAAATGGGTTGTAGTGAACAGCAGGACAAGAGTTAACACTTCTCTTGCTGAAAAATTCATTTTAGCCTCACCTATTTCTGACTCTGAACCAATCAAATTACTTGATGTAATTTATTCCTACAAATTCATAAACTGAATGCCAAACAGTGTAGATCCTGATCAGATGGCTTCTGAAGAAGCCATCTGATCTGGATCTACACTGTTTGCAAAGATAGGTGTTGTCGTTAACAGCAAGATAAGGGTTAACCCTTCTCTTGCTGAAAAATTCATTTTAGCCTCACCTATTTCTGACTCTGAACCAATCAAATGACTTGATGTAATTTATTTCTACAACTTCATAAACTGAATGATAAACAGTGTAGATCCTGCTCAGGCATCTGATCTGGATCTACACTGTTTCCAAAGACAGGGTTTGTCGTGAACATCAAAATAAGGGTTAAGTCTTTGAAAATGCTAAATTGTGTTTGATGGCCATTTTTATACCCCCGGCATGCAATGGGGGTATATAGTTTTTGTCTTTTCCGTCTGTCTGTCTGTCTGTCTGTGTGTCCGTAAACAATTATTTTGTGTCAAAGATATCTCAGGAACTGCTTCACATAGAAACTTGAAATTTTGCACACATGATCAGTATGACTACTTGTATTGTGGGAAAGAAAATAAGGGCCAAGGGTCAGGCCTTTTAGAGTTATTTCCCTTTGTAGTTCTTGCTGTTTAATAGTGTATATTTTTATTTTGTGTCAAAGATTTCTCAATAACTACTGTACATAGAAACTTGAAATTTTGCAAACATGATCAGTATGACTAGTTGTATTGTGGGAAAGAAAATAAGGGCCAAGGGGTCAGGCCTTTTACAGTTATTTCCCTTTGTAGTTCTTGCTGTTTAATAGTGTATATTTTTATTATTTTGTGTCAAAGATTTCTCAATAACTACTGACCTGTATATAGAGACTTAAAATTTGGTAGCAACAACCAGTATGACTACTTGTTTCAGCTGAGGTGATGGCACTGGCCGGGGGTATACGTGCCCCACTGGGCACTTTTGTCTAGTGGGATATAATTTTAGCCCTTGGGCCAGTAGAAAAGTCCTGTTTCTGATGTAGCCAGCCCTATATTTGTGAGTGTCATTGATCCAAATTCTTGATGACCTTCTTTTTTCATATCAAGATAAGCTGTTGGATGCAATGTGGTAAAGGGAACATTCAAAACATTAAGATCTTAGCATCCATTTGAGTATACCATGAACTGGGGCATTGCAAATCAGGCATAAAGAGCTTGGCCTCCAGTGATGATTCCCATCAACCTGCATGGCTGATTAGTCTAAACTGGTTGCACACTGTTGACTTGTACAAGCTCAAATATTTTCAAATATTTTTTCCTGAATCTAAAAAAACAAATATGAACACAAGATTGAAAATACTCTGACATTTACATATACTTTAGATTTTCAAGATTGTGAGAGAAGGCGAGTACAGTAAATACAAGCCGTTCAAGGAACTTCACAACAAAATGTTGTTATGGCATGGCTCCAGAACAACTAACTATGGTGGTATATTGTCACAGGGACTGAGAATCGCCCCACCAGAGGCACCAGTGGTGAGTAGATTTTTCCATTTCTTTATCGGTCAGGATGGGTAACATATATAAATAAAACACATAATTTTCCTTATTCCGTATTAGAAACAAACGTTGTGTGTACATCGAGGTGATTCTAACCAATGCCAACATTGTGTGTTTAATGGAATTATAAGAAAATTATCTCTCAATTATCCTTATTACGTCCTTGAAAGTTTGTATAAACATAAAAATGACTGGGTGTATTGTGTATACAAGAATAAGGGTCAAGGGTCCATAACATAACTCTTTGTGTTACTGTCCTTGATAGTTGAATTTTTTATGCCCCCAACTTAGAAGTTGTGGGGGCATATTGGATTTGCCCTGTTCGTCCGTCCATCCCACTTTTTTACTGCATAGCAGATGTTAAGAACCATGGGTGCTAGGTTTTTGAAATTTCATGTATGGATTTTTTATGAAAAAATAATTGACCCCTGTTTTTTTTATCGTCAGGATTATGCCCCTTTCTTGAGTTATGCCTCTTTGCAAAAAAAATACTTTGAAATCTTGTAAGCAAGATATCTCAAAAACTGTTTGAGCTTTTGCCCTGAAACTTTACAGACTGGTTTGGCATGATGAGTAGATGAACTGATTAACTTTTGATAAAAATCCGAAATATTTTTTGAGTTATGGCCCTATGAAATTTTTTGCGTCTTAAGCTTGTAAGCAAGATAACTAAAAAAAAACTGTTTGAGCTATTGCCCTGAAACTTTACAGAATGGTTGGAGATGATGAGAAGATGAACTGATTAACTTTTGACAAAAATCCAATTTTTTTTTCTTGAGTTATGTCCCTTTGAAATTTTGTGCATTTTAAGCTTGTTATAGATATAAGATCTCTCAAAAACTGTTTGAGCTATAGCTCTGAAACTTTACAGGCTGGTTCAGGATGATGAGTAGATGAAGTGATTAACTTTTGAAAAAAATCCGAAATTTTTGCAGCCAAATAAAAAAAAAGATATCTCAACTACTGTTAGGGACGAGCAGTGTTAGGTTCAAGCAGTGTTAGGGTCAAGCAGTTGGGGGCATTGTGTTTCATAAACACTGGCTCTAGTTCTCATCAGATTTCTAAAGAAATATGAAAGCAGCTGAAAGTTTGTAGAAGCATAGACAATGAGTAGCAGTGTCCTTTATACATTAATAGGGACCAACGGTCCATAACTCGTTGAGTTATATCCCTTGGTAGGTTTTCAAAAAAATTAAAATACATTTTGTTCAATATCCTTTATGTTTGTGGTCCAACCTCAATGAAACTTATACAACACTTAGTTTCTAAAAAAGAACAGTGTAATGGCAGAAGAGTAGTCTTTAAAACAAGGAAAGGTGTAATGGCAGAAGAGTTTCCAAGGGCCCATGATTCATGGAGACATCCATTTAAGTTTTCAAATTCTGCTATTCTTGAAAATTTTTGCAACAGATTTCTCAGGAACTATGAAAACTAGAAAGCTTTAAGTTCATATAAACATGGAAAATGACAAGATGTATCATGTAAAGCAGAATAAGAGTCAATGATCCATAACTCTTGGAGTTATGTCCCTTGGCAGGTTTAAAAAGAAAATTGAAGTGCATTTTGCTTAATAACTTTCATGTTTGTTGTCCTGTCCAGTGGAACTTTTACCTTTTCTCAAGAACTGTAAGGGTCACAAAGTTGAAACTTGCTACACACATGAACAGTGGGTTGATGAATTGTGTATACCATAATTAGGGCTAATGCCCAGAACTCATGGATTTAAATCTCTTTTTATCTTGCCATGTACCATGTTCTACAGTGATATTGTCTGGTAAGTATGAATTCAAAATAATTCAACACTAGGGATTTTCTCTTCTAATGGTGCTGCAGCGGGGCTATAGTCAGATCCTCTACAGTTCTTGTTTTGAATTGAACAAATACATTATATGGGCCCCGTCAAGCGATTTTGGTACTTATCGCCTATGCGAGCAGCGAAGGTTCAGGCGAGCCTGCGCATCCACGCAGTCTCGCCAGAACCTTCGCTGCTCGCTCATACAAGTAGTGAATCAAGAGGAACCTTCAGACAGAAAGCCATACCCCTGGCCCCTCTGAATGGCTGGGCATGCGCAGTTAAAATTTGTCATGACGGAATGCTCGAAGACACAAATTTGCTTGGCGGGGCTCATATCAAGTAATTTTATTGATGGATAGTCAGAAGTGGGTGTGGCTGAAATTAAATTATTCAGGGGTATAAGGTTAAATCAGTTGTTCAGGTTACTACAGAGCTTTCATTGTTCAAAATACCAGCTGTGGTGTTGGTGTTGGAGACATCCAAACTGGCCTCAGCATTAGTTTTAAATCTGTTTGGGGTTAGTACTTATCCTGTGGAGCATGGGAACCTCTACCTTTGCAAACAGTGCAGATCCAGATCTGAAGCCATCTTATCAGGATCTACACTGTTCTTTATTCAGTTTGTGCATTGAAGGAATTAATTATACAAAGTAGTTTTAATTAAGTCAGCAATGACAAATGGCAAATTTAATTTATTCAGCAGGGTGAGGGTTAACATTTTTGGCCTGTAACATTTTCTTGATGAATAAAAGAATAAAATTTTGGTGCAAATATTGTGCTACATGATACCCATCACGATAGCAAGTCCATGTAATGAACACCCCTCTAAACCCCACTTAATATGGAGAAAACTGGGGTTTACAGGGGTAAAAATTATTTTGCTTAGTTCTGTTCCAATACATAGGTTGTGGGTACTCGTTAGAACCGCCTCATTGAGCACCCGAAACCAATGTTTGGTGTATAAATAAGTAAAATATGACAAAATTTCCTCAGAAAAATAACCGTTTTTGGGATATGAAAGAATGCAGTATGTCATATGGATATGTTATCGTAATGCAAACTATTCTTTCAGACTGGCTACATGTTTGGTAAAGGTGTGTACTTTGCTGATATGGTATCAAAAAGTGCCAATTATTGCAGAACCTCCAAACAGGACCCATTAGGTTTGATGTTACTGTGTGAAGTGGCTCTTGGAAATATGTGAGTATTTATTTGTTTGCTTGTGTATGGGATTAAGTGTTCAAATATCTTCTTCTCTGAAACCATAAGGCCCAGAGCTTAGATATTTAAAATGTAGCAACGTCAAGTGGCCACATACATAAATCATGCCAATAATGCCCTTGGGATCCAAACTGGCCAACCCCAGGGGTCTTTAGCTCCCATAGACTTACAATTTGAAAAACTTTAAAAATCTTCTCTGAAACCGCAGGGCCCAGAGCTTAAATATATAGCATGTAGCAACGTCAAATGGTCACCTACATAAATCCTGCCAACCATGCCCCTGTGGTCAAAATTGGCCACACCCATGGGCCAATTAGCTCCCTTAGACTTAGAATGGAAAAAAAAAAACACTTCAAAAATCTTCTCCTGAAACCATAAGTCCTAGAGCTTAGATATTTGGTATGTACAAGAAGAAATGGTCACCTTAATAAATCCTGCCAACCATGCCCCTTAGGTCAAAATTGGCCATGCCGATGGGCCCATTAGCTACCATAGACTTACTTAAAATGTAAAAAAAAACCTTCAGAAATCTTCTTCCCTGAAAGCATAAAGCCCAGAGCTGAGGTATTTACCATGTAGCAACGTCAAGTGGTCGCCTGCATGAATCCTGCCAATCATGCCCCTGGGGTTCATATTGGCCAAATCCTGTGTCCCCTTATCTCCAATAGACTAATAATAGAAAAAAGCTTCAAACATCCTCTTCTCTGAAACCATGAAGTACAGACCTTGGATATTTAGTATATAGCAATATAAAATGGTCGCCCACATAAATCTTGCAAACCATGCCCTTTGGGTCAAAATTGGCCAGGCCCCAGGGCTCATTAGCTCTGGAAAAAAGTTAAAAAATCTTTTGTTCTGAAACCATAAGGCCCAGAGCTTAGATATTTAGAATGTCAAGTAGTCTCCTACATGAATCCTGCCAACCATGCCCCTAGTGTCCAAATTGACCATACCCCCTTGGCTCATTAGCTCCCATAGACTTATAATGAATTAACTTTAAAAATCTTCTTCTCTGAAACCACAGGGCCCACAATTTTGATTGATTTGAGGTTTAACATCCCCGTCAACACAGTGTAGGTCATTTTGGTTACATTGCTTCCAGTTTTGTGGGACTTTTACCAACATTGAGATTAAATAACATCTAAAGCCCTGCCACCCAACTGGCACTACTTTTCCGGGGCAGGCTTAGAACCTCTAAGCTTTTTACCAGTACTCATGTGGGGTAGGTTCCAGCTCTGAGGGGCATTCTAAATATCACTAATGATTTTCTGGTACACAGGTGAGCAATATAGGGCCAATTGGTCCTCGTGTTAAACTTTCAGCTCATTTTCTCAGAAAAATAACATAGAAATAGATTGACATCTGCTCCATAGCCATTAAAAGTTAGGGCTATTCCAGTAAAAACGATATGGGAGGGGAAGACGGCAGTTGATATATTTTTCTGTTGGTGGTCGGTCTTGACGTTATTTTGATTACATGGGTAGTTAGTGTTTGAAAAAATAAAATTCTGTTGGTGGTCGGGTTAGTGGAAATTGAATTCTATAGGTGGTGGTTAATTTATTGCCGACACCTGACGACAGAATAAAATAAAATACGGCTTTTTTTTTGCGTGAGAGAGGTGCGTTAGCCGAGATATTCCGATTATTATTTATAAAAATCGGTATCTGGACGTTTCGCCCCAATATGCGTACCGGGGTTTACAGAGGTTTCGCCACCAAGGAGGTTTCGCCACTAGGAGGTTTCCCCACCAAAAAAAAAAAAAAAATAAAGTTATCTAGAATTCCTTTGAATTACCTTTGCAATAATTTAGAAAATGGATAAATACATGTAAAATGGATGAAAAACAATTAGTTGGGTATTCAGACCACACCACGGGGAGGCACTTATTAATAATAATAATCCCGACTTAATCGATTAACGCACAGATACGTATATTCCCGTGTGTCGCCATTTGAACAAATACTTGTTTGCCCGTGTCTCAAAAGCAATCGCGTTATTTTTACCTTTTTCCTAAATATAAAAACGCCGGATGTTTATAAATGTTAAGTTTGGTATTTTGCCAACAATATTTGCGAAAAAAACAAATATGTTTCTATACAAAGTTTTTGTGTAATTTGCAACCAAACACACCAGGGGCTTCTTCTACAGAATCACCATGACCTTGCCTGACGTAATGGAAAATTACTGGGCTGAGTTACTGAATGACGCAATATTTGTGTGTCGGTCGCGCATGATTTGCATGATTTAGGTAAAGACAATTAGCGCTGTATAATCAGTTAGACTCAAGGGATTTATGGTCCAAGATAATTAGTTAATTGGGGATTATGATACCCTAGGAATGTTTATACAGCGGATGCCACCCGGAGCGTGCCGAGCTTTGAGCCGCAATAAATTACGTAACAGTACCCAAAAGTGTACCCAGGTGGTCATCGGAAGGGCAATAAAACCCACAGATGGGTAGAAGGCCTTTCATTGGTCAATAGTTTCAGCCCCTTTAATGAATATTAATTTCTATAAAAAAAATATGCGACGTCTGATCAGGGTCTCACCGCCAACACTTTAACAGACAAACAGATGCAATTATTAAGCGGCACCTGATCAGGGTCTTCAGGTTTTTGGACCTTATAATGCTACGGCACCCGGATCAGACGCTCCACAATTATTGCCGCGACGTCTGATTCAGCTCCAACCGCCGACGGTTCATTTTATTTTATTTTCCGCGACCGAATAGGTTTGGAGGATATAGCGACCGTCCAAATGTCCGTCCGTCCGTAGACACAACAGACGGGAGCCGGACAAAACGTCCCATGGACAAAACGTCCCATGCCATTTTTGACCAGCTGGACAAAACGTCCCACATCATTTTTGTCAGGGTGGACAAAATGTCCCACATCATTTTTGCAGGGTGGACAAAACGTCCCACATGATTTTGACAGGGTGGACAAAACGTCCCACACGGTTTTGACAGGGTGGACAAAACGTCCCATGCTATTTCGACATGGTGGACAAAACGTCCCATATTCAATTCAAAGGGAACCATTGTACCTAATCTAATCTATCTAATAAATAACTAATTGTTGTTTATTGGAATGATGTAATTGCCCTCTAGTGTCATGCATTTCACATCCCACCATGGGACCCACATGTATATCTCTTATCTCAGGTGAGCAAATTAGGACCAAATGGATTTATCCTCCTTATGAATGATAGGAGTCCATTTTGAAATCTCATCTATCTAATAAATAACTAATTGTTGTTTATTGGAATGATGTAATTGCCCTCTAGTGTCATGCATATCACATCCGACCATGGGACCCACATGTATATCTCTTATCTCAGGTGAGCAAATTAGGACCAAATGGATTCATCCTCCTTATAAATGACAGGAGTCCATTTTGAAATTAAGGGGTGTTTTTTGCAAATAATGTAGGCCCTGATCAGACGCCCAAAACATAATCCCCCCACCCCCGGACAAAATCCCCTCTTTTTGTAAAGGCTGACAAAATCCCCCCACACCTCTACACGCACAATTACTGATTTTGGAAAATCAGTCTGTATATACATGTGTTGAAAACTAGATTTCAATACTGTCAAAGCTATTTTGGTGCTCATGAAGATATTATTGCAACAGGCAGGTAGTACTGCACATGTACAAAAGGTGAAAAAATGTATAACAGTGAAATCATCAATGCAACAATTCTAACAATGAATAAGAAAATTACCACCTTAGATTAAATTCATTGAACTGACTTAATAATGTTTGTTCAATTATGGATCAATTTGATCATCACCATTAATTTTCATCATACAGATTATAAAGACTTCACAAAAATCAATCAGAATTTTCAAAAGTTATACATTTTCCTATCAACAAATTAATTCTGTAATAAGCAGCTAATCAAAGAAAAAACATTTGTTAGATTAAAGTGAAAATGGCATAATTACTTGTAATAACTTTTTATAATTATACATGTGTGTTTAGGGGTTTTATGGACCTATCAACCCATTAGGATTATATTTGGCATGATCAGTAGTTCCAGGCATACTTGTAAAGTGAATTTTAAGGGGGTCAAAATTATAAAGGCATGCTTTTCGTGATGTTTTCAGTATGTTATACAAGATACCTTTTAGTATTTTATACAAGATATATCCAGTAATGAAATAACAGATGAAAACTGTGTTTCAGATAGGGATATCAGGTTGTGTTTTGTTTTAAATTAATTTGGAAAGTGGCTTATAGTTTTGCAAACAGTGTAGGCCCTGATAAGACCTCGTGTTCTGAGGCATCTGGTCTTGGCCTGCACTGTTTGCCAATTACCCACTGATACTATTTTTTTTTTTCAACAGATTAAGATAAGTTGTACACATTTTCTTATATGAGAATGTGCTCTTAACCATGTGCTCTTTAATGATTGTGTTTGCATATTCATGTTTTGTAAATAAAAGCATCCAACTATATTTCCACATTCATTTTTGTAGTGTTCATGTTAGTACAGTAAAATTCATATATTAAGACCACCCTTGGGACTGTTCAGTAGTGGCCTAAAAGACCACTTTTGAACAGTTCCAAGGGTGGGCTCCAACAAGAGCAGACTGGACACTGCAAACACAAAGAAAATGTACCTAAAACCTTCTAAATATGCTTTTAAAAGCATAAATGGTCTTAATTTAAGGTGGTCTTAATAGTGAATTTTACTCTATAATGTCACATACCCTTCCAAATCCCTTCCACCTCCCTTACAGCACCTCAAGAATATGGGACGTTTTGTCCACCCTGTCAAAATAGCATGGGACGTTTTGTCCACCCTGTCAAAACTGTGTGGGACATTTTGTCCACCCTGAAAAAATGATGTGGGACGTTTTGTCCACCCTGACAAAATGATATGGGACGTTTTGTCCACCCTGAAAAAATGATGTGGGACGTTTTGTCCACTTGGTCAAAAATGGCATGGGACGTTTTGTCCGTGGGACGTTTTGTCCTACATTCACAACAGACAGATGCAAACAATGCAGATCGGGATCAGACGCCGTACTTCTATTGAACGGCGTCTGATGAGAGTCAGCATTTTTGTAGAAGGCATCTGAGACGGCACAGACCCGGACAAGACGCTGCGCAACTGTTATGCGGCGTCTGATCAGGGTCTTATCGGCGACGGTGGTGTTTTTTATCCCTAGTCTGAACAGGTTCGGAGCCTGTCGTCCGTTCATTCGCCCGTTCGTAGACACAAAATTATGAGTGGCGTTCGTTCAATTGTCCGTCCGTAGACGCAATAGACATGAAAACAATGCAGGTCTGGATCAGATGTACAATTATTAAACGGCGTCTGATGATGGTCTACATGTATGTAGACGGTATCTGAGACGGCGCAGACCCGGACAAGACGTTGCGCAACGACGCGGCGTCTGATAAGGGTCTTATCGCCGACGGTGGTGTTTTTTTAAACCCTAGTCTGAACAGGTTCGGGTGATATAGCGACCAGCGTGGCGTTATCCACCGAACCGTCTGTATAACAAAAGACAGAACACAAAGGTGCAAACAGTGCAGATTTGAATCAGACGCCATACAATTATTATACGGCGTCTGGATAGGGTCTACAGGTTTGTAGACGGAATATGCGACGGCACAGACCCAGACCAGACGCTGTACAATGATCATGCGACGTCTGATCATGGTCTGACCGCCGCCGGTGCGTTTTATTTTTATCCCCTGACCAAATAGGTTCGTGGATATAACAATCAGCCTGGCGTCCGTTCACACCACATGACCGTCCGTCCGTAGACACAACAGACAGATGCAAGCAATGCAGATTCGAATCAAACCTGTACAATTATTAAACGGCGTCTGATGAGGGTCTAAGGTTTGTAGACGGCATATGGGTCGGCGCAGACCCGGACAAGACGCTGCACAACGATAATGCGGCGTCTGATCAGGGACTTATCGCCAACGGTGGTGTTTTTTATCCCTAGTCTGAACATGTTCGGGGGATATAGCGATCAGCCTGGCGTCATCCACCCAACCGTCTGTATAACAATAGACAGAACACAAAGGTGCAAACAGTGCAGATTTGAATCAGACGCCATACAATGATTATACGGCGTCTGGATAGGGTCTACAGGTTTGTAGATAGCATATGCGACGACACAGACCATGCGACGTCTGATCATGGTCTGACCGCCGCCGGTGCGTTTTATTTTTATCCCCTGACCAAATACGTTCGGGAATATAACATTCAGCCTGGCGTCCGTCCTTCCGTCCGCAAACAAAATTGAGTCTGGCGTCCGTTCACATGTCCGTCCGTCCGTAGACACAACAGACAGATGCAAGCAATGCAGATTCGAATCAGACCTGTACAATTATTAAACGGCGTCTGATGAGGGTCTACAGGTTTGTAGACGGCATATGGGTCGGCGCAGACAAGACGCTGCACAAAGATAATGCGGCGTCTGATTAGGGACTTATCGCCGACGGTGGTGTTTTTTATCCCTAGTCTGAACATGTTCGGGGGATATAGCGATCAGCCTGGCATCATCCAACCGTCTGTCTGTATGACTATCGACAGAACACAAAGGTGCAAACAGCGCAGATCGGGATGAGAGCCCAGAAAATTATTATAAGGCATCTGATCTGCTTCTACAGGGTTGTAGACGGCACAGACCCAGACCAGTTGCTATCAGCCTTGCGTCATCCACCCGTCTGTCTGTATGACAATAGACAGAACACAAAGGTGCAAACAGTGCAGATCAGGATCAGAGCCCAGACAATTATTATAAGGCATCTGATCAGGGTCTACAGGTTGTAGACAGCACATGCGACGGCACAGACCCAGACCAGATGCTGTACAATGATCATGCGCATCAGATGTCATTTCACCTCAGTGTTGGGTAAAAGTCCCACCAAATTGGAAGCAATATCTCCAAAATGTCCTTAATAGTGTTGACGGGGATGTTATACCTCTAATCCAACAAACGAATCTTATTTCTAAAAAAAAAAAAAAAAAATACAGAGACGGCTCTTTGGGGTGAGCTGGCTATGGGGTGGTTGATACACTGATTTAAAAAAAAGGTAAAGTTGGGGATGGGGGTGCTAAAAAGGATAGATAGGCTTTAAGAGTGAGTGTTTGAGTTTTACGTCCCACCAACAGCTAAGGTCATACGGAGACGGGACCTCGAGTTAAAGACTCATCAGAAAGTCTGGAGAAGCCCATAGATAGGCTGTAATAGTTATTTTAATCTTATGCAAAAGTACTGATTTTTTCATAAACAAAACACACCCATGTGTCATAGCACATTCTTTAATTTCTCCAAAATGGCTACTTTTCCATTGAAAACTTTGATATTTTTCTTATTTATACCCAGAACTAAGGTTGTGGGTGCCGATTGAGGCAGTTCTAATGAGTACCCACAACCTTGGTCTTGGTGCAGAAATAAGGAAAATAATGTATACCGGGTTCAAATAGATGTTCATTTCACAGACTTATGAACATGATCTTATTTCTGCATAAAAAAGTATCTTATGGAAACTTATTGGAAGAGCCTCAGTGACATGCCCTGATGATTACCTACAAAATACGTTTTTGTGCGGAAATAGAAAAATAATACGTGGATACCCCCTCTTTTCTGGGGCTATGGTGGTTAAAAATACTTTCTCTGACCAACCCAAAACAGAAATTTTTGCTAAAGAAAATATTTTGCTTACTTTGACACTTCATATTTTCAAAACGCAAAGAGAAACTATAATAAATTTAGTACCATTGGAAAGAAAATTTAATTTCCTAGAAACTTTACATTCACATAAGTATTGTCAAATGTACAGAAAATACTAAAATAATCATTTTTGTATCATAAGGGTGTAAATCACACAAAAATGCCAATATCTCTGTTCAGATAAGACTGTCAGGCCTATCAGCCATATATGGACTATTGATTATTGATTTACCTGTATCAGTGTTCTGTTAAGATGCTGTATTTGCTAATTTTCTGAGTGGTAAAGGGTTAAGTGAGATAAGTAGACCGGTATTAAAGTGCAAAGGTATCAAAATAAGGTGGGAGACAAAATAAGAAACATAATTAGGTAATCTGAGTTAAAGAACAAAATCATTGCAAACTGAAGTTTTTCAGAGACACTTTATTATTATCATGTGGTGGAAGTGTCTGTTGTAGATTTAGAATCCTTATAATACCCGCAAGATAGAAAGATATGTTTGAGTGTCAGAAGGAGAAAACCGTTATTGGAGGGCTTATATGAACTCTCAAATATAGCTGTCACTGTCTCATTGTATTGTTTCAATAACGATTTCAATTTTATCTTTTTCAGATCTGCCTATAAAAAGACGTTCCTGTCTGATATTTTATGTAAACAAATATTAGTAAATAAATTAATACATTACCGGTCTTTTTATTCCATACCCACTGACCGTTCCAAGGCAGTTCTTCTAAGGCGGGTTATTTATGTTATTGTTTGTTTCTTATTGTGTGTATTTTGTCTTTTTAGTTCGGATGGTCATCAGGCATTTTGTGGGAAAGTAACTGTCCTTTTGGCCTTCCTCTGTTGAGGTTTCCATTATTGTCTGATCGCTTCATGTTTGTGTTTCATTCCTTTTGGTGTCTTTAGTGGGTGGTGTAAGTTAACTGTATCGATTCCTGATCTTTGTTTTAGTTCTACTTTGAGGTTCTTACTTGCACATGATTTTTTTCCAATCACCCTCCCATCCCATGCTTTTTTTAATCACCCTCAGTACAGGCTTTTCAACATTCCCAGTATGCCCTTATTGTTAGCTTTTAACTCGGTAGACATAAATTAACTGAGGTCTTAGAATAGCTCCTTGACATACATGCATTTAAAAATGGCAAAAGACATGAACTGATTTAGTTTTACACACACACATACACACACACACACACCAGTTATTTGTAATTTCGCCACCTCCCAAGAGGAATAACAGAGATTAAAACCCTTTTTTTCGTAAATGCCGGGTCAATTGATAGAACATCTCGATGTTAATCCTCATTTTCAGTCAGTGCTTTTTTTTTTTTTTTTTTAAATATTAATAATGCATTAAGGAAATAATGCAGAGGTATAAACAATGCTAACCACCCTTCTTCCGGGAGAGGTCAAGATTACAAATGACCGATACATAATTAACAACTTCCCCAAAAGAGAGAGACTTCAAGATAATTTTCTGCATCCCCATGAATATCAAATCATTAATAGTTATAAAACATAACCAGAGAAAACGTGATTTAGAACAGATCCAGTTTACTGATGTTTTAAATTACCAGTTGTCAGATCCAGTGGCTGTTTTAGTGGGTGTCCGACAAGGGTCGGTTCTTGGACGGGTCCTGTTATTTTTTTTTAACTCATCTTCCAGGTAATTGAAGACCTTTAATTTTATCTTTGCAGACAATTGTGTATTAGGTAGGGATATTTTTACCCCTCAAGATTGTTCAACTTTGCAGGAAGCTGTAAATAAACTGGTACATTGGGAGACAGATTTGTAAATGAAATTTAACGTAACAAAATGTCACTATAAGGGTGATACGAACCCCCCCCCCCCCCCCCCCCCCCCCCCCCCCCCCCCGGACATAGAATACATAACTATTTTTACATAATCAGATATAAGATTCAGTTCAGTCCGCCAAATATCTTGGGGTTACTATTACAGATAATATTGATTGGGGTGAGCATGTATCTGAAATTTCTACAAAGGCATCTAAACCCCTTTAAGTTTCTCCACCGGAATTGTCACTTGCACCAAGAGAAACAGAGGAGATAGCATACAAAACGCTTGCAGCCACAATCTGGAATCTGCCACAATCTGGAATCTTCATCTAAAAACTCTCGCTAATCAACTGGAGACAGCCTATTGGACTTACAAATGTTCGTGGTACATTAGCCATGTCGCCGAGATGCTGGATGAACTGCAGTGGCCAACACTGGAAGCCCGAAGGGGCAGTCTTCTTAAGCCTTCTTCCACAAATTCAGACAGCGTCACATTACTTTCAATACACAAGATACCTGGCCTATTCTGTCGCTCTCAATTGTTCATTTTTCCCGGACCATTACCTTTGTGGAATGGTTTTCCTTCAGTGGCCTCCACAAATACCAACGAACAGTTTAAGACTCATTTAAAGTAACAAGTCCGGAGTATGTATTTTAGCATACTTCTGTATCACTTCTTGCAAATGGTTTGATCAGTAACTGCCCTTTTGGCCTTCCTCTGTTTAGGTTTCAATTATGGTCTGGTCGATCCGTGTTTGTGTTTCTTTCCCTTTGGTGGGTGGGGTAAGTTAATTGTATCGATTCCTGATCTTTGTTTTACTTCTACTTTGAAGCCATCTGATCTGGATCTACACTGTTTCCAAAATAGGGGTTGTTGTGAACAGCAGGATAAGGGTTAAGGGTTAAATACTAGGTACAGAATGATTTTTAGAGATGAGACTTTTAACTTGATTGGTGGTTCCTTTGTAGCAAATAAAGTTAAGTGGATAATCAGAGTTGTTTAGATAATATAACACCCTGGCAGATGCATGTCATTCATTTCTGCATATGGATCTAGTCTGGCAGTGCACAAAAAAAACTACAAAATGGTGCATGACCAGTGAAGACTTCTGTCAGCATGCACACTTCTGATTAGCTGTAGCCCTCCACATTATGCATTAAGTTTGTCTTGGATAGATGTAAATTACTCAGTTTGGACACATAATGCTTGGGCTTAATTTTTTATGCTTTTGCTGTCAGATCTTAAGTCACATAACACACATTATTCTGTGGGTATTAGTGTGCCTTGGCCATTAAATAACATACCTATGCAATATATTTCTATATTTCTGCTCCTAGGAATGTCATTTTATATCAGATGATAAATTGTCATATTTTTTCTGCTCCAAACATAAGATTGTGGGTACCCGTTACAGCCGATGTGGTGCTAGCCACAATCTATATTTTTTTAAGCAGAAGAAAGAAAAGTAATGTATACCCATGTAAACCCTACTTTTCTCTACCTAGAATGGGGTTTACTGGAGTATACGTTTCACAGAGTTGTTAACGTAATGCACAGAAATTAATACAGGTAGTTACTATTTACAAATTAAAATTGTTCTTGTGTTGTGTCAGGAAAATTCTTGAGTCTGTATTGTTTGCTTTTGAATATTTGCTCTGTAAATACAGCTCTTGTATAATTGGTAGAGGAGCAGATAAGCTGTCAGAGTATTTTATTTTCTCCAGATGTCTGGCACTATTAAGTTAGAACTGCCTCTGACATGATGCGTAATTGACGGACTCTACATAATGGACTATATAATTTGAAAGCAACTCTAAAACCAGAAAAAGTTGAGTTCTGAAGAGGTTTATGGCTCTTTCAACAGTATTTCACTCATATTGCACAGAATCAGATCGAAGTTTTTTTTTAGCTCTTAACCCTTGCTGTCAGATGCAGTTTCCACCATATATATTTTTACTCAACATAGTGGCTTTCGAACAAGTAAATAAAAGGACTATGGAGTGCTGACTGCTTTACTTGCAGCAGCCATTTAATTCATGTTCTTTTGTCTCCCTTTCTGGTCAAGGACAAAATGTATTGACAGTTTGTTTGTTTGATTTGAGGTTTAATGTCCCCATCCACACAATTTAGGTCATTTTGGAGATGCTGCTTCCAATTTTGTGGGACTTTTACCCGACATTGAGATGAAAAGACATCCCAATCCCTGCCGCCCAATAAAACCAATAGGGTTTATATGCATGGATGGGCCGACTCCCAGCAGTTTTCCAGGGCAGACTTAGACCTTCTAAGCAGATTACCAGTACTCATTTGTGGTTGGTATTAACTCTGCGTGGAAGCATCGTGCAGCTCATCTATTTCTCCAAGCCCTGATGGGCGGGGGTGATCATGTATAGACAGACTGAAATAACTGTAGTGGTCATTACGCCAACCAACTAATGAAACGAAAACATTATTATTCCTGCTTTATTAAACAAAGTTCGCAAGAAATATGAAAATTAACATCATATGTATTCAGCTTCTGTTCTGAAAAGTTGTCACAGACACCAATTTTTGTAATTTTGCATCTGTTAGAATACTTCTGAAAGGAAAGCAAAATGTGACAATTTACTTTCGGGGTCTCTGTGGCTCTGATAATGGTATAAAAGGACTTCAGTCATGATTGTGGGAAATCCAACTCCTGCATTCTGAGAGCCTGTTCTTTTTTTTCTTCTCTTCAAGTTTCTCCCATCTTGTAAATTTAAGTGAAATATTCTAGAAAGGCCCCTGCCAGACCACCACTAAAATGTCTTTTTCAGATAACTTAGACAAATATTAAATTCTATGGGTCATGGTATGTGGAGCAAATACAATTCTATGGGTACTGGGCATAAAAAAATAACTAAATCTATAGGTAATTGGTCTCTGAAGAAATCAAATTCTATAGGTGGTGGGGTGAAAAAAAAAGTGCCGTCTTCCCCCCCCCATATCGTTTTTTCTGGAATAGCCCTTACCATAGACAAGTACAGCAGCAAAACATTAAATGGAAGACACAAAAACTTCAGTTTTGTACCGAATGGAATCTTCCACCTCATATATATATAGCTCAAGTCCATTTCATAATTTAGGGGTGTCGGGTAACGAGATTGTGTTTTCTTGAAATTTAAGTTGGAAAATGGCTGTACTTTATGCAAACAGTGTAGGGGCCGCGTTCTGCGATGTCTGATCTGGTCCTGCACTGTTTGCCAGGGTACCCGTTTTGGAGTTACAGGTACATAATGGGTTAACTCTTATCTTGCTGGTTACAAAAACCCCTATCTTTGGAAACAGTATAGATCCAAATCAGATGGCAGGATCTACACTGTTTGACATTCCGTTTATGAATTTGTAGGAAAAAATTACACCAAGTAATCTGATTGGTTAAAAGTCAGAAATGGGTGTGGCTAAAATGAATATTCAGCAAGATAAGGGCTAATGTATGAATCAGTGTGTTGTAATTTTTTGACAATTTTTCTGTGGTTTGTAGGTATGAATTGAAACATTCAGAGTTTGTGAACAAATTACCAAAAGGAAAACACAGTACAAAAGGTATGTTTCAAAACAGGCAATGCAGGTGACTTTTTTTACTGTTTCCCATAAAGCATTAAGAAAACACGCCTATACAAATACATTGTAAACTTGACCGCCGATAAAATGAAAATTTTAAGATGAAAAATTGATATTTTTCTTATTTCTGCTCAAGATAAAGATTGTGGGTACTCGTTAGAACCGCCTCATTGAGGCGGTTCTTACGAGTACCCACAATCTATATTTTAGAGCAGATATAAGAAAAATAAGGTTTACCCCTGCAAACCCCAGTTTTACTATATAAAAGTGGGGTTCAAGGGGGTCAAAATTATATAGGCATGTTTTCCTGATGGTAAGCAGACCTATGCATAAAAACTGTGCAGAACATAAGCCTATATCAAAATTGGAGAGCAAACTAGTACATTAACCCTTGTCCTGCTAATCCCGGATATGCCTTATCTTTGAAACAATGTAGATCCAGATCAGATGGCTTCTGACGAAGCCATCTGATCAGGATCTACATTGTTTGCCATTCAGATTGTGGATTTGTTGCAATAATTTGCATCAAGTAATCTGATTGGTTGATAATCGGTAGTGGGTGTGGCATATATGAATATTCAGCAGGACAAGGGTTAAGTGGCATATGTACCTGAGCATAGTTTATTTAAAACTCATGATGAGCCAGTGGCTGAGTTAGATGTACGCCTGATAGTGGATCAGGTGGGTCCTTGAGTCTGGCAACCTTCTTAAACCCGTAAGATGCCAGTCACAACAATTGTTATCTGCTTTGTCTATTGCTGGTTACTTGAGAAGCCATTGTTGCAGAATGTGTGGACTCAGATCAGACTGCTCCTGTATGCACAAATATTTTTTTCAAAAGTTTGCCAGAAGTGCAGAAGATGACATAAAAAGACAACATTTTCAGTTGCATGGCATCTTAACTGTTAATGAAGATTGATTTGGTCATATTTTCTATGATCAGTCTATCTCTTTCCCAGATACAAGAAGGGCAGTTAGTTTAAAAATGCTTTACTGAAAATAAATACAACTAGGGGTTATGCTACAAGTTATATCAACATTAGGAACAGCCCTCTACAATAGCCAACACAGCAACATCATTCAAATACAATAAAACTAGAGCTGGCTAATCGGAACTGAAAATGTAATCGATTATCAGTTCTGCCATTGTGGTCGATAATCGATTAGTAATCACTGAAAATTTGGTTATAGCTTTACCTGTCTGGCTTTCTGTCTGAGCATGACAACTACTATTTTTTTGTAGTTTACCATATGCATTTGAACAAAGGCCTAAGCAAACACTGTAGGCCCAGATGAGACGCCGCAGAACGCGGCGTCTCATCAGGGTCTGCAGTGTTTGCCAGTCATCCAGCTATTTTAGGCCCAAGTTTGGGTAGTAAATTGTACATATCAAATAATCGATATGAAGCAAATCAGTATTGATAATCATTTTTGTGGAATTTATCGATTGATTAATCGATTATCCGATTAATCATACCAGCCTTAAATAAAACCATTCACATATAACTGTCCTTTCCACATTGTCACAGGAGAGGATCCTCACATAAGCATCGTGCTTACCGTCAGATCCTGTACCATATATCTTGTATCATATACCATGTAAATAGAGGATCTTACATGAGTGCTCATGTATTATTGAATTTATTAAACGAGTTGAGGAAAAGGGATAAAATGCGAGGAAAAGCCTCGCATTTTATCCCTTTTCCTCAACGAGTTTAATAAATTCAATAATACACGAGCACGAATGCAAGATTCTATTTATCATATGACATTTAAAACGCATTTTCATTCACGATTGTTTACAAAAATGTCAATATTCCACCATAAGTAAACGCGACGTCGTTAAGGACGTCGTACATGTAACGTTACGGGACGTATCTAGCTAATTTGCATATTTATTCCAATAGTGGATTATCAAAAATATTACATGGCGTTATTACATTCTCAGACGCGACGTCATATGATAAATATGAATAATAAATACTGTTTAAACCAAATACATTAAGTTATATGCCAGTATTTCTGTGTTCATGAATATATTTGTTAACAGTCATGTAATTTGATTCTAAATTATCTTTAGAATGGATGCATATAGTGTGACTGAGGTAAACAAAACTAAATGGTGTTATATTACAGGTATTGGTATGAATTGCCCTGATCCAAAGGGCGACTATGTAACTCCTGATGGTGTGGTGATCCCTACTGGTGAAGGAATCAATTCTGATATTGGCCATACCAGCTTGCTCTACAATGAGTATCCTTTGTGTAACATTTGTTATGAAGTGAAACAGCCATCGATGGCTCTGTTGAGCTTATAGCCCTAGCTAAGAGGGGGTATCCTTATATTATCATTCTTGTTTCTGCAAGAAAACTTACATTGTGGTAGCCATTAGAAATGCCTCTTAGGCCCACAACGTATGTTTTCGTGCAGAAATAAGAAAAATATCAGAGGCCAGTTGATCAAAACTAACAATATTTTTAGTTAAGGTATCTTTAAAACTTTGATCATTTATTATGGCAAATATGCTGATATTTTTGCTGAAAAATATGAACAGCTTTTGCATTCGCATCCCAGGTCCCAGTTATTCAAAACTGTCATTAGCTTATTATTCAAACTTTGTTCAGTTAATATGAAAAATATACTTGTATTTTTGCTGAAAAAAAATAGTAGTTTTTGCAAATACCAAGGCTACTCCATATTTCGTGCAAAATACAGTCGAACTTCAATGGCTTGAACACCTTTGGGACTTCAAAAATCTGTTCGAGATAGGGATATTCGAGCCACTGAGGTTACTGTCAGGAGGCATAATAAGATACTTTTAGACATTTTTAGCTCACCTGGGCCGAAGGCTCCAGGGGAGCTTATAGTATAGTGGGTCCTCCGTCGTCCGTCGTCCGTCCGTCGTCCGTCCACACTTTTGAGCAGCTATATCTCTGTATCCTGCAGGCTGATCTCAATCATTTCTCACCTGTAGTATGCCTCTGGTGGGGCATTGATGACATAAACATTTTTTTGAAATCGCTCTAAAACTTTGGTTCCTATGGCAACCACAAGGTCCCATAGACTTACTATGGGAAAATGCTTGTCATCACCGTAGCGCCTTCAGTTTTGATCAGATCTTTCTGAAACTTATATGTAAGGTGACTGGGGATAAAAACTCGGATGAGTTCGAAAACCGGCCAAGTCGGCCCATTTATCATAGAGTTACATCCCTTTGATTGCTGAAAATGCCCATTTTCGACCTTGTCATCACCGTAGCCCCTTCAGTTTTGATCGGATCTTTCTGAAACTTATATGTTATGTGGTTGGGGATAAAACCTCGGATGAGTTCGAAAACCGGCCTAGTCCGCTGGTTTATCATAGAGTTACATCCCTTTGATTGCTGAAAATGCCGATTTTTGACCTTGTCATCACCGTAGCCCCTTCAGTTTTGATCGGATCTTTCTGAAACTTATATATAAGGTGGCTGTGGATAAAATCTCGGATGAGTTCGAAAACCGACCAAGTCGGCCCTTTTATCGTAGAGTTACGTCCCTTTGATTGCTGAAAATGCTGATTTTTGACCTTGTCATCACTGTAGCCCTTTCAGTTTTGATTGAATCTTTCTGAAACTTATATGTAAAGTGGCTGGGGATAAAATCTCGGATGAGTTCGAAAACCAGCCAAGTTGGTCCATTTATCACAGAGTAACGTCCCTTTGATTGCTGAAAATGCCGATTTTTGATCTTGTCATCACCGTAGCCCTTTGAGTTTTGATCGGATCTTTCTGAAACTTATATGCAAGGTGGCTGGGGATAAAGCCTCGGATGAGTTCGCATACCGGCGAAGTTGGCCTATTTATCATAGAGTTAGGTCCCTTTGATTGCTGAAAATGTTGATTTTTGACCTTGTCAACACTGTAGCCCCTTCAGTGTTGATCGGATCTTTCTGAAACTTATATGTAAGGTGGCTGGGGATAAAACCTCGGATGCATTTGAAAACCGGCCAAGTTGCCCCATTAACTACATAGTTATGTCCCTTTGATGGCTGAAAATGTTGATTTTTTACCTTGTCATCACCGTAGCCCCTTCAGTTTTGATCGAATCTTTCTGAAACCTATATGTAAGGTGACTGGAGATAAAACCTAGGATGAGTTTGAATACCGGCCAAGTTGGCCCATTTATCATTGTTTTACGTCCCTTTGATTGCTGAAAATGCCGATTTTTGACCTTGTCATCACCAAAGCCCCTTCAGTTTTGATCGGATCTTTCTGAAACTTATATGTAAGGTGGCTGGGGATAAAATCTTGGATGAGTTCGAAAACAGGCCAAGTCAGCCCATTTATCGTAGAGTTCTGTCCCTTTGATGGCTGAAAATGTTGATTTTTGACCTTGTCATTACCGTAGCCCCTTCAGTTTTGATCAGATTTTTCTGAAACTTATATGTAAGGTGGCTGGGGATGAAACCTCGGATGAGTTCGAAAACTGGCCAAGTCGGCACATTTATTTTAGAGTAACATCCCTTTGATTGCTAAAAATGCCAAATTTTGACCTTGTCATCACCGTAGCCCCTTCAGTTTTGATCGGATCTTTCTGAAACTTATATGTGAGGTGGCTGGGAATAAAATCTTGGATGAGTTTGAATACTGGCCAAGTCTGATCGGATCTTTCTGAAACTTACATGTAAGGTGGCTAGGAATAAAACCTCAGGTGAGTTGGAATACCGGCCAAGTCGGCACATTTATCATAGAGTGACGTGCCTTTGATTGCTGAAAATGCCTATTTTCGACATTGTCATCACTGCTGCCCTTTTAGTTTTGAACAGATCTTCATGAAACTTACAAACAAGGAAGTCAGGCAGAAAGCTTGGAGGAGTTTGAAAACTCTTGTTTTTAGATCGGATCTTCTTAGCAAGTCAGGAATAAAAGCTTGAATGAGTTTGAAAATCGGTGAGGTCAGCCTGTTTAGCATAGAGTTACATTCTACTTGATTTTCAGAAAATGCTTACCCTGTCATCACCATGTCCTCCCATAAAGCCTTCAGTAACGGTTGGCACTTCCTTAAACTTTGAATCTGTTAGCTCAGGTGAGCGATACAGGACCAAGCTAGCTTGGTCCTCTTGTTTCGGTGTTCTATGATGAAGATGTATGCTGTGTGTACTCATTAGAATCGCCTCATCAAGGCGATTCTAATGAGTACACACAGCATAAATCTGCAAGATAAAAGACTAAAATCTCCTTAATTATCCCCCACTATTTCTTATGTAGAGGATTTCACTAGGGGCTCAAGAATGGGTTCGACACATCCATGGTAAACGAGCCATCGGTGTTCGAGCCATCGAAGTTCTACCCGAGTATTAGATATTGTACTTGCTAGAATGGTTAACATTTTGACCACTGATGATTCCTTTAAGCTAACATTGCTTCAAACAACTGGGCGATGGACTTAAATGTTTGGGCCCTTGTGAGTTCAGTTTGCAGTGTGTCTGTCTGGTGCTCCGGATGTTGTGGCCGGCTCCGGTAGCTCAGTCGGATGCACATCTGACTGGTGATCAGGAGGATGCGGGTTTGATTCCTGCTGGGATCGGCAGCATTCTTTCGTGGAGATTGATCATGAAATCATTTCTACGGTCATTCTCTCCCTTCCGCTGATTTAAGAAGGGCAGTTGTCAGTTTCTTGCGAAAGAAGTGCACTGTATTGGTTATCTACTTACATATAAGCCTGCCAAGGAAAACTATGGATAGGTAAACTGACCGGCTCAAAAATGACCTAAAATAGTGTTGACTGGGCCGTTAAACTTCAATGCAAACCAACAAATCAGGAGGTTGTGGGCTTGGTACATTTTAGTTTGAGATTTGCCCTTCCAACAAAAATTGTAGTTAGGTAAACTGACCTGTTCAGTAGTTCAATATGATCTTAATAGTGTTGATAAGGCTTTTAAACTCCAAACAGCCAAATGCACACACATTTACTGCAGTCTCATGAAGAAGCATTGGGCAGCTTGCCATGGGTTGGACATAAATAACCTTAATTCTGTTGAATAAAATAAGTTTGTCACTCCCATTTATGACTGTCGATCCATCTGATTACTTGAAGAAAATTTGAATGCCTGGATTCGCACTTACGATATATGGTGTCATCCAGACCATTGTGTTCAGGACCCATCTTTCAAAGCATTGTTAGCTTAACGAGCTCACTACTAGTAAAAATTTTAACTGTTATGGGGCCAGTTGTTCAAAACTAACGACATCGTTAGTTAACGTATCATTAAAACTTTGATCATTAAATATGGCAAATATGCTGAAATTTTTGCTGAAAAAATGTGAGCAGCTTTTGCGGATGCAAAAGCTGCTCACATTTTTTCAGCAAAAATACCAAAATTTACGATATTGTACTTGCTAGAAGAGTTAACAATATGACCACTAACGAGCTCGTTAAGCTAACGATGCTTTGAACAACTGGCCCCTGATCACTAAAAAATCCTAAAATTTAGGACACCTTGAAGACTTGTTGTTTTAACAAACTTTTTTCTGGTCCAGCAAGGAGTCCAAAAAATGCAGACAGAATGGCAAAGAGTGTTGACCCTTATCAGACTGCTTCTGAACTAGGTCTGCTCTGTTTACTTAGGCCTATCTGTCCCAATACTTAGGATCATTACAGTAAGTAATGGTATTTTTACTGCAAAAAAGTGTTGGGCGACAGGGCTTGAGATGCCGTTTCATCTCAATGTCGGGTAAAAGTCCCACAAAATTGGAAGCAACATCTCCAAAATGACCTTTACAGTGTTGACGGGGACGTTAAACCTCAAATCAAACAAACAAACAAACAAAACTGCAAAAATGTTGGTAGCTTTTGCAGCTACTCACACTTTTTCAGCAAAATTATTGGCTTGTTAAAGTTATCCATATTTATTTAGTGATCAAAGTTTTAACCCATTTCAGACTGGAAACCCCTAAACGGGTACTGTGGCAAACAGTGCAGGCCCAGATCAGACGCCACAGAATGTGGAGTCAGATCAGGGCCTACACTGTTTACATTTCCAAATGGATTTTGAAGAAAACAAGTGACACCCCTAAATTTTGAAATGTACTCCTGTTATATATAAGGAGGAAGATTCCTTTTGGTACAAAAGGGGTAAATGATACATAAACCAATGAGTTTGTTAGTTTTCAACAACTCTGTCCAAGTCCTGTCTGGCAACAAGATCACAGCAATCCTCTGCTGGTTTTTGATATCCAGGTTTGCTATGGCTGGAGAAAATTGAAACTGTACCGCCCACTTGTAAACAAACTTAACCCTTATCTTGCTGAATATTCATTCAAGCCACACCCATTTCTGACTAGCATCCAATCAAATTACTTTATGTAATTTGCTACAAATTCATAAACTGAATGCCAAACAGTCTAGATCCTGATCAGATGGCTTCTTTAGAAGCCATCTGATCTGGATCTACACTGTTTTCACAGATAGGGGTTGTTGTGAAAAGCAAGATAAGGGTTGAAAATCAGCTATACATAAATGTCACACACCCATCAAGATTATTGTTGAATTAGACATCCTTAACCCTATACTAGATTTATTGTGTACGACACAGCGCAAATCAACATGAAATATCTTCTTAAGATGAACTTCAAGTACAAGTGGTGATAAGTTGACAGACAAAAACTTATCGTAGACTTTCTTTATTGTGATATAAGTGAATCAGGTCCCACTTTTAACATTTTACCTGTGACTTTAGAGACAAAGTCAGAGAACTGACAGCACTGATGGGATGATTGTCTCCGAGTAAAAGAATCTTGAAACGAGACTTAAAATTTCGTTGAACCCGTAAATTCCTCTTCTCTAAGCAAACAGTGTAGACCCTGATCAGATGCAGGATTGTGCAGTATCTTATCTAGATCTGTAATGTTCGCCAGTGTTCTAGTACTTGAGCCAATTCCAGATTTATAGATAACCAATCCATAGAAACAGATAAGGTGCGTATTTTGTGATAACTGGAGGATAGTTTTTGTCTATTCTTCATAAAAACATATGTTTTGAGTAGTCATTAGAACCGCCTCAATGAGGCGGTTCTAATGAAAATCCACAACATAGGTTTATGCTTTGGGTAGTCATTAGAACCGCCTCAATGAGGCGGTTCTAATGAATACCCACAACATAGGTTTTTATTGAGAAATAAGGAAAAATATCATTGGAGAAATAAGGAAAACTATCATTGGAGAAATAAGGAAAACTATCATTGGAGAAATAAGGAAAACTATCATTGGAGAAATAAGGAAAACTATCATTCAGTTATCACAAAATATGCATCTTACCTGTAGCTATGCAACAGTTTTTACACAGCATTCTGACTTCACAGGAACAAGAACCAGCATGGCTTTACATAACCATTGCCTGGATTTTGTACATGGTCAATGATTGTCACGTGGCATTATAAAAGCACGCCTATACAAATTTATTCTAAACTTTACTGCCGAAAAAAAAAAAAAAAAGATTATCGGTGAAAAATTGTGAAATATTTCTTATTTCTGCTCAAAATATTGATTGTGGGTACTCATTGAGGTGGTTCTGAGGAGTACCCTCAATCATATTTTAGAGCAGAAATGAGAAAAATAAGGTAAACCCCTGTAAACCTCAGTTTTACTGTACAAAAGTGGGGTTCAAGGGGGTCAGAATTATATAGGTGTTTTTGTGATGGACAGGAGCATGTTGGTCCAAAAAGGACACACAACTAACTTGGTGTTCTCCCCTATACAAGTCAGGAATCCTGTGCTGGCTTTTTCAGCATTTTCTTTACCATGAATGTAGCACTATTATGGTTGTTGACACTTGTTAATGGTTGTTAACCACTAAAATCATATGTTAAGAACCTTGAATCATGAGACCCACTAAAACTATAGGTTCAGAACCTTGAACCATAATTTAAGCACTATAGGGTTGTTGAGAATTGGTAATGGTTGTTAATTGTATGTTCAGAACCTTGAATCATAGGAAAACCACTATATTTATATGTCCAGATGACTAAAATTATATGTTCACAACCTTGAATCATAAAAATTACTAAAATTATATGTTCAGAACCTTGAATCATGAGAACCATTAAAACCCGTGAACCATAATTGCAGCACTATTACTATTGTTAAGAATTATTACTGGTTATTAATTGTATGTTCAGAAACTTGAATCATAGGAAAACCACTATATTTATATGTTCAGTACCTTGAATCATGAGAACCACTAAAGCTATAGGTTCAGAATCTTGAACTATAATTGTAGCTCTATATGTTGTTGATAATTGGTAATGATTGTTAATTGTATGTTCAGAACCTACTATTATTTATATGTTCAGAACTTTTAAAACATGATAAATGACTAGAATTATATGTTAAGAACCTTGAATCATGAGAACCATTTATAACTATATGTTCATAACCTTGAACCATAACTGTAGCACTATTACAGTTGTTAAGAATTATTACTGGTTTTTAAACCACTACATATGTTCAGAACCTTGATTCATGAGAACCACAAGGCCCCGCCCATAGGGGCTTGAAGAAATATATGGGCTGCATGATGCTTCCACGCAGAGCTGAATCCGGCCCGCGCACTAGTACTGGTAAACGGTTCAGAGGATCTAAGCCTGTCCAGGAACTGCGGTGCGAGGCGGACCGTCCATGCTAATAAACCCTATTGGTTTCATTGGGCGACAGGGCTTGAGATGTCATTTCATCTCAATGTTGGGTAAAAGTCCCACAAAATTGGAAGCAACGTCTCCAAAATGACCTTTACAGTGTTGACGGGGACGTTAAACCTCAAATCAAACCAACAAAATCCAACATCTAGTTTGATTTAAGCAACAGTTTGAAATATCAATATTTGAGATAGAGTCAGTTGTATGTACAGAAACACCAGAACAAAGCAAATGGCATCTAAATCTCTTTCTTGACAGGGATTTTTTGTCACCAAGTCAGTTACAAAATTTTATCAAATTTTTGTTTGGTGAATACCCTTTTAAACCCCAGAAAAGTTGGGTTTGCATGGCTGTATATTATTGTAATTTTACTCTATACAATATCCTGATTCAGAATGACAACAGTTACCTTGCTTTGGACATGCATATCCATGTTTACTGTGTAGGATATGGTTAACCCATTTGGTACCAGAAACCCAAAAAGGGGTATTTGGCAAACAGTGCAGGCCCAGATCAGATGCTGCAGAATGCGGCATCTCATCAGGGCCTGCACTGTTTGCAAAAAATTCAGTCATTTTCCTAATAAATATTGAAGAAAACACAACCTGACACCCCTAAATTTTGAAATGGACTCCTGCTATATATAAGGAAGATTCCATTTGGTACAAAAAGGGTTAACTCATTTTATACAGGAAAACCCCCAAAACAGAGGCTAGCAAACAGTATAGACCCAGATGATAGATATCGCAAACGTGACACATGAAGCGGGCTTACACTGTTTGCAATATCAAGCATTGACAGCACTGTTGGGCTGACTGTCTCTAAGCTGGGAAAGTGATCCTGAACAGAGAATTGGGCTGTTTCGTTCCATTTGATGTGAACTTGAAAACAGAATGTAACTGGTTTGCCATTTTTCTGCTGCTATTTATTGTAATAGAGATGCACGTACTGAAAGTTAAATGAATGCATGAAGTGGTTTACCGGTAGTTAGATTAAATAGACATTCATTTCATTTAGAAAGAGCCTCATTCCTATGTTTCATTTTGTTTAGTTTAAGAATTGATGATTTTATTGATTTGTATGTTTAATAATTGCCAAGTTTCCTTTATGACTTCAGTTGCCTCGATTTACTTACCGTATTCGCCCTAATTACCGCACATGCTCCTATAAGCGCACACCAAAGCTATTTTTGAAAAGGAAATGCATAAGCGCACATTTTACAGTAATCTCCCCTTGAAGCTCTCATAGTAAATAAAAAAAAAATGTACCATTATTTCTTCCAACAGTGAAGGCAATGCTTAAGTATATTTTTCCGTCCCATTAAATATCAGTATGCATCATCTTGGAAGCTGTTGTTTTCGTATCAAGTGTGCGCTAATTAGGTAAATTTTTCACCATGATTTTATGACACGATTTTGAAAAAACTAAGCGCACGGTGCGGTAATTAGGGCGAATATGGTAAGTGCCATGAATGAAATGTGACCATTAATAGTCCAACCGATATTGTCTTACAGTTGGACAAGGCTTGCTGTCTTTGCAGCAGGTAAGGGTAGAGGGGGAGTGTTATTTCTCGTGTTTCTACACTTCCACTCATTTTCCTCTTCTCTGTCCCTCACTTTCAATTGAGATGTGTGACCACGAGTGATGGCAGACTGGGGGCCGGTAAATACAGGAAGACATGCTGCCAGTTTTTCAAAGCATCGTTCTCTTAACAAGCTCTTTATTGGCCAAATTGTTGACTGTGCTGAAAAAACTGAGCAGCTTTGCAAGCTGCTCACATTTTGTCAGCAAAATATTAGCATATTGTCCATGATCATAGATAACAATAAGTTATCAAATGATATTGTTAGTTTTGAACAACTGGGTCCAGGATCTTGGTTTGTTGTAGGTGGCAGGAGTCATGAATGGATCGCCTGGGAATCACAGTGAAAAGAGAAGACTGCTCATACAGCAGGTTATGCATTCAGTGGTTTAGTTATATTAGCAGTTTTGTTTATGCATACATTGTGCTATAACTGGTGTGGTGTTATATGCACGATATGGTTGTATTGGCACCTCATTTGTTGTCTTGTAGGGTACAAGTTAAAACTTTTTTTCTTGTGCATATTTTTGGAGGCTTTCTTTTCTTTTATAGAAGACAATAAATCTAAAAAATGTGATTGAAATTGTTTTATTTTAAGTCCGCTCTGAGGCAGGGAAACTTTAATACAGTAATTGGCAAACCATGCAGGCCCAGCTCCGATGACGCAGATTGTGACATCCACTGCCATTGTGAAGATTATGCTCTCACATGCACGACAAAGCCTTCAACGGAATTCTTGTCTAAATAAATTTGACTACGATAAGTTTTGAAATGAATATCTGGAAGATTCCATCAGTGTCAGTACAAAGCTGACTTGTATGTTACTGTCTGGGCACCTTCTGGACATTGAGGATCAGGTTCTAGTGCATAGAGAAAAATTTGCTCAGCCTCGTTGTGACAAAGGGGTGGGGTGGGGGTAGCAAGAAATTGCATAAGATGCTAGACATATGAGTCAGTAGTTCCCTTTGACAATAGAGAGCTGACTTAAATGTCACTATCTGGAAACATTGTGGACATTGAGTCTGGTTCTAGTGCAACAGAAGATGAGGTGGCTCAGACTTACTTATAATGCCACATAGTGACAAAGGGAGGTGGGGGAGTGGTTATGGGCCAGTGGTTCCCTTTGGCAATACAGAGCTTACTTGTATGTCACTGTTTAGGCACCTTGTGAAAATTGAGGGTCAGGTCCTAGTACACCAGACAGAGATGAACCGGCTCAGCCTTAACACTATATAAAACCAGTGGGCTCCGGGCATGTCCATTTTTGACCCCATGGGGTTATAATTTGGACAATCGTGGTAGAGGGGAAACTAGAGGAAGCTTCATTCAAATTATCGAAGACTTTGGCCTTCTGGTTTCAGACGAGAAGGTAATACAAGAGTTTCCCTATGTAAGTCTAAATGAAACCGGAGGGCCCTCGAGCAGGGCCATATTTGACCCCAGGGCTATGATTTGAATAATCTCAGTAGAGGCTTCAAGCAAAATATCAAATACCAGGGTCTTGTGGTTTCAGAGAAGAAGATTTTAAAGGTTTTGATATATGTCTATGGAAAACCGGTGGGGCCTGGGGCGGGGCCACCTTTGGCGCCCGGGCTATAATGTGAACGACATAGTAGAGGTCAACCAGATGAAACATCATACCAAATATCAAAGACCTGTGCCTTCGGGTTTCAAAAACGGAAGATTCTTTATAGGTCTTCCATATATGTCGAAGTTAAACCCGTGAGCCCCGGGGCGGGGCCATTTTTGATGCCAATGCCATATATTTTGAACAATCTTAGTAGAGGTCCGCTAGATGAATCTTCACACCAAATATCAAAAACCTGGGCCTTGCGGTTTCAGAGGATTTTTAAAGATTTTCCCTGTATAAATCAATGTAAACCCAGCTTCATACCAACTATCAAAGACCTGCGCCTTCTGGTTTCAAACAAGAAGATTTTTAAAGGTTTTACCAATTTAAGTCAATGAAAAACCAAAGGGCCCCGGGACGGGGGCATTTTTAGCCCAAGGGCTACAATTTATACAATCTTGATGGAGGTTCACAAGACGAAGCTTCATACCAAATATCAAACATCTGAGCCTTCTGGTTTCAGACAAGACGATATTCAAAGGATTTCCCTATATAAGTCTATGTTAAACCAAAGGTCTCCGGGGCGGTGCCCCCTTCCCCCTCCCCCCCCCCCCCCCCCATCACCGGGCTATAATTAGAACAATCTCGAAAGAGGAACACTAGATGAAGCTTCACGCCAAATATGGAAGACCTGGGCCTTGCAGTTTCAGGGATTTTTTTTAGATTTTTCCTACGAGTCATTTTAAAACCAAAGGGCACATTTGCGGATTCACAGAAGATTTTCCCTATACATGTATAAGGCGATGTAAAACCAGTGTGTCTTGGGGCAGGGGAATGTTTGGTCCTAGGGCTATATCATCATCATCATCATCATCGGATTTTTTTTAACATGCAGGTACAGGGTCACATCCACATAAGTGGGCCCACTTCCAGGTAGCTGGCTTGCTGCATGCATGGCAGATCTAACACCAGATCTCCATCTATCATGAGGATAGCAGAGAGCTTCTATTCTCTGCAATCTATTTCTGTCGGCTGCTTTAGTTTATCTTGGGCCTTCCAGACCTCTGCTTTTCACCTACCTGTATGTCACAGGCAGTCTTGACTGCACCGTTGGAGGGTTCCACATGTCCATACCAGCGGAGCCTTCTCTCTTTCAGGATGAGGCCCAGGTCCTCAATGCCAAGACCCTCCAGTAGCTCACTGGACCTGATGGTGACAGTGTCCTGTGGTTTGACATTGCAGGTCTGTCTGATCATGGCTATATCATTCCGCTGAAGACGCTGGAGGTTTTGCTTTGTCAATGGCTGAAGCATTGCGCTCCGCACACAAGTGCTGTACACACGGCCACGCGTCTTGAACGAGAGGTTGCGGAAAAAGAAAACTGGTAGCAACTCCTTGAATTTCGCCCAGGCTGCTTTCACACGTGATGAGGTTGAAAGGTCCCAACCAACTGCTAAGAGCACATCACCTAGGTAGCAAAAGGAAGCTACAACCTCCAGCTTGTCGGTACGACTTGGACTTCCCTCTGTGGCCTGTCCTCTAAGGGGCTTGCAGTACCTTGGAACCGTGTACACCTGAAATCAGGGTCGTCTATCAAGCGCTTGAGCCCACTGCATTTCTTGTGCACCCAGAACCTGCAGCCATTACCAAAGATACTGTTGCTGGCACTCCATTGCGACATACAGCGCATGGGAACTGGCCTGTACTCGGCAAGAGGTCCAGACCGGAACCACAGATTGTGATATTTGTCTTTCCAGCATTCACTGTCAGCCCTTTCGCCCCTATTGCTTCTTTCCAAGTTAAGAGCCTCCAGATACATTCCTCAAGGGATTCAGGTATGATGACAAGGTCATCAGCATACAGGTCCTGCCAGGGGACTCCAGAGCTGAACTCGCATGTCAAGGCTCCAAGGACAATGATGAAAAGCAGTGGGCTGAGAATAGAGTCTTGATGAACACCCATCTTCACTTCGAACTCTACACTGTAACCATCACCAACAAGGACACGGCTTCGAGCATAAGCAAACACCCTCTGGACCAGTCGCACAATCCACTCTTCCACATCAAGTTTTCTAAGTGCCCACCAGATGACTTTCCTAGGCACCCTATCAAGTGCCTTCTACAGGTCTACAAAAGCCATGTAGAGTCTCTTGTTGGGCGCCAGATACTTCTCTTGCAGCTGCCGTAAACAAAAATTGCATCTGTTACGCCTCTTCCTGGGTCTAAGCCAAACTTGGAATCGTCGATGACACCAACTGCCTATAAGGCCATTTACAATCATCTCCAGGACTTTCAAAGCCTGTTCTGTCAGCCTGAGACCATGGTAGTTGCGCCTTTCCAGTGCATCCCCCTTGCCCTTGTAGAGATTTGAACCATCTTGGTAGAGGTCCACTAGATGAAGCTTCACACCAAATATCAAAGACCTGGGCCTTGCGGTTTAAGAGAAGAAGATTTTTAAAGGTTTTTCCTATATAAGTTTATGTAAAACCAAATGGCCCCGGGGCGGGTGCATTTTTGGCCCCAGGGCTATAATTTGAACAAGCTTGATAGAGGTTCACAAGACGAAGCTTCATACCAAATATCAAACACCTGAGCCTTCTGGTTGCAGACAAGAAGATTTTTTAAAGGTTTTCCCTATACAAGTCTATGTCAAATCAAAGGGCCACATGGCAGGGGCATTTTTTGGCCCCAGGGCTAAAATTAGAACAATCTTGATATAGGTCCACCAGATGAAGGCAGAAGCTTCACACCAAATATCAAAGACCTGGGCCTTGCGGTTTCAAAAAAGAAGATTTTTAAAGATTTTCCCCATGTAAGTCTATGTAAAACCAAAGGGCCAAGTGGGGGGCATTTTTGGCCAGGGCTATAATTTGAACAATCTTAATAACGGTTCACTAGAGGCAGCTTCATACCAAATATCAAAGACCTGAGCCTTCCGGTTTCAGACAAGAAGATTTTTAAAGGTTTTCCCTATGTAAAACCAAAGGGCCCGGGGCGGAGGAACAATCTTGGTAGAGGTCCACCAGATGAAGCTTCACACCAAATATAAAAGACCTGGGCCTTGCCGTTTCAGAGAAGAAGTGTTTTCAAGATTTTTCCTATATAAGGATGTGTAAAACCAGTGTTCCCTAGGGCTATAATTTGAACATGTTTAGCACTAGGGCTATAATTTGAACAATCTTGATAGAGGTCCACTGGATGAAGCTTCACACCAAATATCAAAGACCTCGGCCTTGCAGTTTCAGAGAGAAGATTTTTTAAGATTTCTATTGAAAAAATAATCTATTTTTGACTCCTGTGACCTTGATGTGAAATGGACATGAACCCTTTGAACACCACCTTAGAGGATCATTCCTGAGAAGTTTGGTCAAAATCCGATCAGTTGTTTAGGAGATGTCGTTTTGAAAAAAAAACTGTTTACCGGCACACGACAGACATCACAAAAGCATACATTGTCACTACGTGACAGGTGAGCTAAAATACATGATATTGACTTTTTCCCATACAAAAGCCAATGTGACCAAATTTGACTTGGCATAAAATTGGTCAATGTGACCCAGCAATTAAAATTTGAACAAACTATGACAGGCTTGGCTCGGCTTGGGACCCCAGTGCTTCATAGCATTTTTCATGACAATCAGCTTATTGGTTCAGGAGAAGATTTTAGTAAGGTTTTTATCTTATATGGGCAAGGCCGCCATATTGGTCATGTGATAAAACTCATATTCATTGATTTTCATTTCCTTTTCACTAAATGCTTTCGGGGGAAATTAGGTTACAAATGGCCAAGTTATTTTGAGGAAAATAAGCTTTAATATTCATATCTGAATGACCTTTGGCTAAGGTATAGGAATGAGCTTGACCTTTAATACCCATGTTCTTTCATTCAATTATTTAGCAAACTGCATCTATCAATTTTCAGATCACAAGCTGCAATATTTTTCATAAAATACAAGGTTTCGACTTTTTCCCATATAAAATGTGTGTGACCGAATTATAATGTCAAAGTCATCCTATGGTTATCATTTGAACAAACTATGATGAGCCCGAGTCCTGAATGCTACAAACCAAGTTTCATGACAATCACTGGTTCTGAAGAAGATTTTTGAATGGTTTTTACCTTATATGAGGATGGTTGCCATGTTGGTCATGTGACCAAATTCAAAATAATCAATTTTCATTTCCTTGTTCTTAAAGGCTTTCATATGAAATTTCGGCCTCCGCCCATTGGGGCTTGAAGAACTAGACAAAAGTGCCCAGTGGGGCACGTATACCCCCGGCCAGTGCCATCACCTAAGCTGAAAATAGCTATGTCAAAAGCTTCTTTGCATATGCAGGCCATATTCCATAGAATGGCCATTTTCAAGATTCAAAGGGCAATAACTCTGAAAGTAGAAAGCAAGAGTTATGGTTCATGTGTTCTGCACGTCGTCTCATGGTGTTCAACATTCGTGTGAAGTTTCATGAAAATATGTCAAGCCATTTAAAAGAAATGGAGAAGACACGAAGATGTTAGCAGACACATAATTTACAATCTTTAAAGGGAAATAATTTGTAATGTATGCAAACAAGAGTTATGGTTCTTGAGTTCTGCCCATCCTATTATCTTGCTTTACATTTGTTTGAAGTTTCATGAAATTATCTCAAACGGTTTTAAAGTTACAGAGCGGACACAAGTGTATGGTAAAACTCGTAATATTCAAAGGGCAGTAACACTGAAAGTAGGAAAGCAGGAGTTACGGATCATGTGTTCTGCACGTCGTCTCATGTTGTTTAACATTTATGTGAAGTTTCATGAAAATATGTCTAGCAGTTTAAAAGTTATGGAGCGGACACAAAAATGCAAGTTATAACATTCAAAGGGCAATAACTCTGAAAGTAGGAAAGCAAGAGTTAGGCTTCATGTGTTCTGCAGGTCGTCTCATGGTGTTTAACATTTATGTGAAGTTTCATGAAAATATATCGAGCAGTTTAAAAGTTATGGAGCGGACACGAAAATGTTAACAGACACACAAACACACACACACACACACACACACAGAGAGAAAAGACGGAAACTATATACCCCCATGACATATTCCGTATGCCGGGGGTATAAAAATAGCCACAGTGACCTTGACGTTGAAAGTAGAAATCGCTCGAGATATTGCCATAAGGAACATTTGTGTGAAGTTATATTGAAATCGGTGAAGAAATGTATGCGCTAGAGCGATGATAAAGTTTTTCTAAAAATAGCCACAGTGACCTTGACCTTAAAGGTCAAACTCGCTCGAGGTAGTGTCATAAGGAACATTTTTGTGAAGTTAAATTGAAATCAGTGAAGAAATGTTGTCGCTAGTGATGAAAATGTTTTTGTAAAAATAGCCACAGTGACCTTGACCTTGAAAGTCGAAATCACTCTAGATATTGTCCTAAGGAACATTTGTGTGAAGTTATATTGAAATTGGTGAATAAATGTAAGCGCTAGATTGATGACAAAGTTTTTCTAAAAAATAGCCAGTGATCTTGACCTTGAAAGTGGCACTCGCTCGAGATAGTGTCATAAAGAACATTTGTGTAAAGTTATATTGAAATAGGTGAAGAAATGTAGGCGCTAGAGCGATGACAAAGTTTTTCTAAAAATAGCTACAGTGACCTTGACAGTGAGGTCACGAACTTTGAAAGTCGAACTCGCTCAAGATATTATCATAAGTAACATTTGTGTGAAGTTATATTGAAATTGGTGAAGAAATAAAGGCAGTAGAGCGATGACGTTTTCCAAAAAATAGCCACAGTGACCTTGACCTTGAGGTCATGAGCATGAACGTCGCACTCACTCGAGATAGTGTCATAAGGAACATTTGTGTGAAGTTATATTGAAATTGGTGAAGAAATGTAGGCGCTAGAGCCATGACAAAGACAAAGTTTTGCTAAAAATAGTGACAGTGACCTTGACAGTGAGGTCACAACCTTGAAAGTCGAATTCCCTCGAGATATTGTCATAAGTAATATTTGTTTGAAGTTATATCGAAATTGGTGAAGAAATAAGGGCACTGGAGCGTGACAACGTTTTTTCTAAAAATAGCCACAGTGACCTTGACCTTGAAAGTGGAACTCGTTCGAGATAGTGTCATAAAGAACATTTGTATAAAGTGATATTGAAATCGGTGAAGAAATGTAGGTGCTAGAGCGATGACAAAGTTTTTCTAAAAATAGCTACAGTGACCTTGACAGTGAGGTCATGACCTTGAATCTCGAACTCGCTCAAGATATTGTCATAAGTAACATTTGTGTGAAGTTATATTGAAATTGGTGAAAAAATAAAGGCAGTAGAGCGATGACGTTTTTTCCAAAAAAATAGCCACAGTGACCTTGACCTTGAGGTCATGAGCATGAACGTCACACTCACTCGAGATAGTGTCATAAGGAACATTTGTGTGAAGTTATATTTAAATTGGTGAAGAAATGTAGGCGCTAGAGCCATGACAAAGACAAAGTTTTGCTAAAAATAGCGACAGTGACCTTGACAGTGACAGTCGAATTCGCTCGAGATATTGTCATAAGTAATATTTGACACTAAAAATAAAGGCACTAGAGTGATGACGTTTTTTTCTAAAAATAGCCACAGTGACCTTGACCTTGAGATCATGAGCGTGAAAGTGGAACTCGCTTGAGATAGTATCATAAGGAACATTTGTGTGAAGTTATATTGAAATTGGTGAAGAAATGTGGGCGCTAGAGCGATGACAATTTTTTTCTAAAAATAGCCACAGTGACCTTGACCTTGACGTCATGACCTTGAAAGTGGAACTTGCTCGAAATATTGTCATAAGGAACATTTGTGTGAAGTAATATTGAAATTGGTGAAGAAATGTAGGCGCTGGAGCGATGACAAAGTTTTTCTGAAAATAGCCACAGTGACCTTGACCTTGAGGTCATGACCTTGAAAGACGAACTCGCCCATCCTATTATTGTGCTTTGCATTTGTTTGAAGTTTCATGAAATTAACTCAAACGGTTTGAAAGTAACAGAGTGGACACAAGTGTATGGTAAAAATTGCAAGTTATAACATTCAAAGGGCAATAACTATGGAAGTAGAAAAGCAAGAGTTATGGTTCATGTGTTCTGCACGTCGTCTCATGGTGTTTAACATTTATGTGAAGTTTCATGGAAATATATCAAGCGGTTGAAAAGTTATGGAGCGGACACGACAATGCAAGTTAAAACATACAAAGGGCAATAACTCTGAAAGTAGAAAAGCAAGAGTTATGGTTCATGTGTTCTGCACTCGTCTCATGGTGTTTAACATTTATATGAAGTTTCATCAAAATATATCAAGCGGTTGAAAAGTTATAGAGCGGACACGAAAATGTAAGTTAAAACATACAAAGGGCAATAACTATGAAAGTAGAAAAGCAAGAGTTACGGTTCATTTGTTCTGCACGTCGTCTCATTGTGTTTAACATTTATGTGAAGTTTCATGAAAATATATCAAGCGGTTGAAAAGTTATGGAGTGAACACGAAAATGCAAGTTAAAACATACAAAGGGCAATAACTCTGAAAGTAGGAAAGCAAGAGTTACGGATCATGTGTTCTGCAAGTCGTCTCATGGTGTTAAACATTTATGTGAAGTTTCATGAAAATATGTCAAGTGGTTTAAAAGTTATGGAGCGGACACGAAAATGTTAACAGACGCACACACAAAAACACACACACAGAAAATATGAAAAGTATATACCCCCATGGCATACTGCGTATGCCGGGGGTATAAAGAGATGGGCTGCACAATGCTTCCACGCAGAGCTGAAACCGACCCATACATGAGTACTGGTAAACCGCTTAGGGGATCTAAGCTTGCATAGACAAAGAGGTGCGAGTCGGCCTGTCCATGTTTAAAAAATCTATTGGTTTCATTGGGCGACAGGGCTTGAGATGTCATTTCATCTCAATGTCGGGTAAAAGTCCCACAAAATTGGAAGAAACGTCTCCAAAATGACCTTTACACTGTGACGTTATTCTCAAATCAAACGAATTCATATGAAATTTTGTTAAAAAAATGGTAAAGTGGTTTCTGTGAAAAAAATTTCATATCTGAATGACCTTGAGCCAAGGTGACAGAATATAATTTGAACAATCAAGGTAAAGATCCACTAAATGAAGCTTAAAATAAAATATCTTGGGCCTGGGCCTTCCGATTTCAGATAAAAAGATTCTTAAAGCTTTTCCCTATATCAGCCTATGTAAAACTTGTGGGCCCCATGGCGGGGCCATTTTTGGCCCCTAGGCTATAATTTTAACAATCTATGAAGACGTCCACTAGATGAAGCTTCATACCAAATATCCAAGATCTAGGCTTTTCGGTTTCAGAGAAGGATATTTTTAAAGGTATTCCCTATATTTGCCTATGTAAGACCCGGAACAGCGCCATTCTTGGCCTCAAGGATATATAAGTTGAAAAATCTTGGAAGAGGTCCTGAACATGAAGATTCATACCAAATATCAAACATCTGGACCTTCTTGTTTCAGGCAAGAAGATTTTTAAAGATTTTCCCTATATAAGTCTATGTGGGAACATGTTGGCCCTGGGGCGGTGCTATTCTCGGTCCTAGGGCTACCATTTGAACAATCTTGGTAGAGGTCCATTAGATGAAGCTTAATACTAAATTTCAAAGACCTCGGCCTTCGGTTTCAGACAAGAAGGTTATTAAAGTTTTTCCCTATATAATATACATGTAGAAGTGGAAGCAATGGTCACGAATCAATACAATTAACCCACAGCTCCCATCAGACACCAAAGCACGTTTTTATCATAAGTAGACAGACTTGAAGCACGAAAACCCCTGGATTTCAATTTATTTTAAACTTCATTAGAATTTTTATAGACCAAAACAGATTTCTACCTGATTTTTAAAGGACTTTGTCGCAATATTTTATCACATGTTTGATGGCAGTAAAACATAAAGTTAATAATTTGGAGAGTTCAGTGGTGGTACAAGAGCTTGAATTTGCAATAAACCGTGCTTTGTATGGTCTTTTATGAAGCTTCGGTAACCAATATAACGTAGGAAGCCTGTCTTGGCCTTCTTTAACACAGGCAGCAAACTTGGTGACTGAATGACAAATTTGGTCATCAACTAAAGCCCTCTCTACAGCTAGAGGCTGAAGTTCATAGGCCTTAGTACCACCAAGTTCTTGCTGAAGGGTGTTGACATAGTGAAGCCGTCAAAAAACGACCACATTGTTAGCGGCCTTATCAGCTGGAGCCATGAAATTCTTGAATGCCTAGTATAAGGTGACGATAAGATGTCTTGGGTTTAGGAGGTAATAAGTTCGTATTTTGCGAATAAAAAGAATTGCGTTTGTTCACTAATTTCAGAATGCTAAGTTTCCATTCCTTTAGAGCTTTATGCTCAACATACTCAGCCACTTAATGACCTGTTGGTTGAACATCCAACTAATAAACAAGCAGTGGCTGAAATGAAGAAGAAGAAGAAGAAGTGGAAGAAGAAAAAGGTAACTCTTTGGAAATCGAGAGAAACTGAACAATATGTTTTTGATACGTTAAAAGCAAAATTGACATCCCCTCCCATTTTAGCATATGCTGATTTCAGCAAACATTAAACAGTGCAAAGCAAAGTTAGATGCAGCTGGCCATAGGTGGTTAGCTGCTCTTGGTGTATATAATTTTAGTTGGAAGAACAAGAGTGGCAAAACTTTTAATGATGATGATTTTGTATATGTAATGTTTATTGAGTTTCGCCTAATGATACAAAAGAATCGCTTCTCAACATGATGACAATGCACAAAGTACAGGTATACTGAGTTGTGGTTCTTGCACATGAAATGCCTTTTCATCCTTTAATATACATGTATGACTGTGGCAAATATCAGCAATATATCTCAAAGGTATTGGAATACAGCCATCACAAGATTATACTGTTAGAGGAGATAACTCTTTAACCAACACACTCAGAATTGTGGTTCTTGTGCATGACACGCCTGCTTAACGGCATGTATACCTGTACCAACTACCATCAATATGTCTCGAAGGGAATTCCAGATATGGTGATCACAAGGTGGTCTTACTGTTATTTTGAAAGGGGAGATAACTCAAATTCCACATCACCAAGAATTGTGATTCTTGCACATGGCAGGCCTTCTATACCTTGTATTCAATTGTACCAAGTTCCTATAATATATCTAAAAGGGTGTTGGAGTTTGATCAAAGGTGGTCATATGATTATATTGCAAGGGAAGATAGCCCAAATACCCTAGCACCCAGAGTTGTGGTTCTTAGGCATGACAAGCCGTCTCCACCTTGTCCACAATTTTGACAAGTACCAGCAAAGGGTATTGGAGTTATGGCCATTACAAGGTTATATTGTCAGTGGGGATAATTAAAAAAAAACAGGGCACCCAGAGTCGTGGTTCTTGCACACGAAACGCCTGCTGAAGGTCATGTACACCTGTACCAAGTATCATCAATATATCTCAAAGAGTATTGGCAAGGTAGTGATTCTATTTTATTGGAAGGGGAGATTACTATCAAAAACCATGGCACCCAGAGTTGCAGTTCTTGTGCATGACAAGTCGTCTCAGCCTTGTGAACAACTGTGCCAGGTACCATCAATATATCTCAAAGGTTATTGGAGTCATGGCCATCACAAGATAGTCACTCTATTTTATTGGCATGGGATGTCACTCAAAAACACTGGCAGCCAGAGTTATGGTTCTTGTGCATGACAAGCCGTCTCAGCCTTGTGAACAATTGTGCCAGGTACCATCAATATATCTCCAAGGGTATTGGAGTTATGGCCATCAAAAGGCAGTCATTCTATTTTATTAAAAGTGGAGATAACTCAATAACTATGGCAGCCCGAGTTATAGTTCTTGCGCATGACATGCCGTCTCAGCCTTGTGAACAATTATGGCAAGAACCAGCAAGGAATCTTAAAGGGTAGTGGAGTTATGGTCATCACAAGGTTGCGTCTACGGACGGATGTACAACCGGACGGACAGACGGATGGACAGACTAGGATGCCAGGCTGATCGCTATATCCCCAAAACCTATTCGTTCGGGGGATAAAAATAGGTCATTGTCCCTCAAATAAAGAATGACGCTGCAAAATTTTAGTTCTGACTAACGGTATTTTATACCGCAGTGCTGTTATAAATGGAGAACTTGTTGAACAATTAGTTCTACCATCAAATTTTCGAGACCTGGTGTTAAAACAATTACATGTTGAGCTTGGACATCAAGGTCAGGATAGAACTTTACCTCTTGTCAGATCCAGATTCTATTGGCCATGATTTGAAACCGATTTACAGCAGATGGTGAAAAATTGCATTCACAGCATCACTCGGAAAATAGTTTTCCGAGTGATGCTGTGAATGCAATTACCTTTTTTTTCTTCTTCTTCTTCTTCTTCTTCTTCTTCTTCTTCTTCTTCTTCTTCTTCTTCTTCTTCTTCTTCTTCTTCTTCTTCATTTCAGCCACTGCTTGTTTATTAGTTGGATGTTCAACCAACAGGTCATTAAGTGGCTGAGTATGTTGAGCATAAAGCTCTAAAGGAATGGAAACTTAGCATTCTGAAATTAGTGAACAAACGCAATTCTTTTTATTCGCAAAATACGAACGTATTACCTCCTAAACCCAAGACATCTTATCGTCACCTTATACTAGGCATTCAAGAATTTCATGGCTCCAGCTGATAAGGCCGCTAACAATGTGGTCGTTTTTTGACGGCTTCACTATGTCAACACCCTTCAGCAAGAACTTGGTGGTACTAAGGCCTATGAACTTCAGCCTCTAGCTGTAGAGAGGGCTTTAGTTGATGACCAAATTTGTCATTCAGTCACCAAGTTTGCTGCCTGTGTTAAAGAAGGCCAAGACAGGCTTCCTACGTTATATTGGTTACCGAAGCTTCATAAAAGACCATACAAAGCACGGTTTATTGCAAATTCAAGCTCTTGTACCACCACTGAACTCTCCAAATTATTAACTTTATGTTTTACTGCCATCAAACATGTGATAAAATATTGCGACAAAGTCCTTTAAAAATCAGGTAGAAATCTGTTTTGGTCTATAAAAATTCTAATGAAGTTTAAAATAAATTGAAATCCAGGGGTTTTCGTGCTTCAAGTCTGTATACTTATGATAAAAACGTGCTTTGGTGTCTGATGGGAGCTGTGGGTTAATTGTATTGATTCGTGACCATTGCTTCCACTTCTACATGTATATTATATAGGGAAAAACTTTAATAACCTTCTTGTCTGAAACCGAAGGCCGAGGTCTTTGAAATTTAGTATTAAGCTTCATCTAATGGACCTCTACCAAGATTGTTCAAATGGTAGCCCTAGGACCGAGAATAGCACCGCCCCAGGGCCAACATGTTCCCACATAGACTTATATAGGGAAAATCTTTAAAAATCTTCTTGCCTGAAACAAGAAGGTCCAGATGTTTGATATTTGGTATGAATCTTCATGTTCAGGACCTCTTCCAAGATTTTTCAACTTATATATCCTTGAGGCCAAGAATGGCGCTGTTCCGGGTCTTACATAGGCAAATATAGGGAATACCTTTAAAAATATCCTTCTCTGAAACCGAAAAGCCTAGATCTTGGATATTTGGTATGAAGCTTCATCTAGTGGACGTCTTCATAGATTGTTAAAATTATAGCCTAGGGGCCAAAAATGGCCCCGCCATGGGGCCCACAAGTTTTACATAGGCTGATATAGGGAAAAGCTTTAAGAATCTTTTTATCTGAAATCGGAAGGCCCAGGCCCAAGATATTTTATTTTAAGCTTCATTTAGTGGATCTTTACCTTGATTGTTCAAATTATATTCTGTCACCTTGGCTCAAGGTCATTCAGATATGAAATTTTTTTCACAGAAACCACTTTACCATTTTTTTAACAAAATTTCATATGAATTCGTTTGATTTGAGAATAACGTCACAGTGTAAAGGTCATTTTGGAGACGTTTCTTCCAATTTTGTGGGACTTTTACCCGACATTGAGATGAAATGACATCTCAAGCCCTGTCGCCCAATGAAACCAATAAATTTTTTAAACATGGACAGGCCGACTCGCACCTCTTTGTCTATGCAAGCTTAGATCCCCTAAGCGGTTTACCAGTACTCATGTATGGGTCGGTTTCAGCTCTGCGTGGAAGCATTGTGCAGCCCATCTCTTTATACCCCCGGCATACGCAGTATGCCATGGGGGTATATACTTTTCATATTTTCTGTGTGTGTGTTTTTGTGTGTGCGTCTGTTAACATTTTCGTGTCCGCTCCATAACTTTTAAACCACTTGACATATTTTCATGAAACTTCACATAAATGTTTAACACCATGAGACGACTTGCAGAACACATGATCCGTAACTCTTGCTTTCCTACTTTCAGAGTTATTGCCCTTTGTATGTTTTAACTTGTATTTTCGTGTTCACTCCATAACTTTTCAACCGCTTGATATATTTTCATGAAACTTCACATAAATGTTAAACACAATGAGACGACGTGCAGAACAAATGAACCGTAACTCTTGCTTTTCTACTTTCATAGTTATTGCCCTTTGTATGTTTTAACTTACATTTTCGTGTCCGCTCTATAACTTTTCAACCGCTTGATATATTTTGATGAAACTTCATATAAATGTTAAACACCATGAGACGAGTGCAGAACACATGAACCATAACTCTTGCTTTTCTACTTTCAGAGTTATTGCCCTTTGTATGTTTTAACTTGCATTGTCGTGTCCGCTCCATAACTTTTCAACCGCTTGATATATTTCCATGAAACTTCACATAAATGTTAAACACCATGAGACGACGTGCAGAACACATGAACCATAACTCTTGCTTTTCTACTTCCATAGTTATTGCCCTTTGAATGTTATAACTTGCAATTTTTACCATACACTTGTGTCCACTCTGTTACTTTCAAACCGTTTGAGTTAATTTCATGAAACTTCAAACAAATGCAAAGCACAATAATAGGATGGGCGAGTTCGTCTTTCAAGGTCATGACCTCAAGGTCAAGGTCACTGTGGCTATTTTCAGAAAAACTTTGTCATCGCTCCAGCGCCTACATTTCTTCACCAATTTCAATATTACTTCACACAAATGTTCCTTATGACAATATTTCGAGCAAGTTCCACTTTCAAGGTCATGACGTCAAGGTCAAGGTCACTGTGGCTATTTTTAGAAAAAAATTGTCATCGCTCTAGCGCCAACATTTCTTCACCAATTTCAATATAACTTCACACAAATGTTCCTTATGATACTATCTCAAGCGAGTTCCACTTTCACGCTCATGATCTCAAGGTCAAGGTCACTGTGGCTATTTTTAGAAAAAAACGTCATCACTCTAGTGCCTTTATTTCTTCACCAATTTCAATATAACTTCAAACAAATATTACTTATGACAATATCTCGAGCGAATTCGACTTTCAATGTCGTGACCTCACTGTCAAGGTCACTCTCGCTATTTTTAGCAAAACTTTGTCTTTGTCATGGCTCTAGCGCCTACATTTCTTCACCAATTTAAATATAACTTCACACAAATGTTCCTTATGACACTATCTCGAGTGAGTGTGACGTTCATGCTCATGACCTCAAGGTCAAGGTCACTGTGGCTATTTTTTTGGAAAAAACGTCATCGCTCTACTGCCTTTATTTTTTCACCAATTTCAATATAACTTCACACAAATGTTACTTATGACAATATCTTGAGCGAGTTCGAGATTCAAGGTCATGACCTCACTGTCAAGGTCACTGTAGCTATTTTTAGAAAAACTTTGTCATCGCTCTAGCACCTACATTTCTTCACCGATTTCAATATCACTTTATACAAATGTTCTTTATGACACTATCTCGAACGAGTTCCACTTTCAAGGTCAAGGTCACTGTGGCTATTTTTAGAAAAAACGTTGTCACGCTCCAGTGCCCTTATTTCTTCACCAATTTCGATATAACTTCAAACAAATATTACTTATGACAATATCTCGAGCGAATTCGACTTTCAAGGTTGTGACCTCACTGTCAAGGTCACTGTCACTATTTTTAGCAAAACTTTGTCTTTGTCATGGCTCTAGCGCCTACATTTCTTCACCAATTTCAATATAACTTCACACAAATGTTCCTTATGACACTATCTCGAGTGAGTGCGACGTTCATGCTCATGACCTCAAGGTCAAGGTCACTGTGGCTATTTTTTGGAAAACGTCATCGCTCTACTGCCTTTATTTCTTCACCAATTTCAATATAACTTCACACAAATGTTACTTATGATAATATCTTGAGCGAGTTCGACTTTCAAAGTTC